>OVBL01000057.1:600000-1056556 GCA_900406555.1 Pseudoturritis turrita
TAAGGAAACCCAAGTAGAGCTAAGTAAGAAATACAAAAAGTCATGACAATGGAGGAAGCCATTATTAGCATAAGGTGTAAAAAGAGATGGCGGATGCAAGAAAAAGGCGATATCAGGAAAAACAAGAAAAACAAGGAGGAGTAAGTGCTTAATTCAAAAAGGGGAAGGAGCAAGACATAGCATAAAATGGGGATTTACCAAAAAGGGTATAAAAGAAATAAGGTTCATGGGCAACCAACAGGCGGACAACCAGAAAAGACGATGAATCAATAAGAGAAAACATCCATGATACATGGGAGAATTGCATTAAAAAGGAGATGGAGTCAACATGGTAGATGTGAAGCTATAGAATTCGGGACGAATTCTTATAAGTGGGAGAGAATGTAATAATCCGGTCAAGAACCAAAAATATGACCGAAGAATCAAGTGCTAGGGATGGAACAATTTAAGTTTTGCAAAGCTTAAAGAAGGCAAAAGGAGACGTTTGTTAAGATCAAAATACATTTGGATCGAAGAAAATTAGATTATGGCTCGAAAAGATCAGAAATAACCAAAATAGATATCTAATCAAGGTAGCGGTCTAAGCATAAGGGAATTGTACAAAGGCAAGGAAGACTTAAAAAGAAGATTCAGCCAAGGAAGAATCCAAAAGGGTCGAGTAAATCTCAAGTTGGATCGATATTAAAAATCGGCCAAGGAAATGTTCCAATAGAACGGACATTTTAAGTTAAGAAAGATTCAGTTTAAGTTCTACAAAGGGTTGTGGTCGACAAAGTCTGACCCAACAGCACAGTGGGACCCGTGAACAGTAACAAGCAACAGAAGTAAGCATGGTTCGGGGAAAATCAGATTTGGGAAGTCGAGGAAATCAGAAAGCAAAGTTATGGGAAGTTCAAAGAAGACTTATGCAAGGTTTTGGTCGAGAAATTATCAGTTTGGATCGAGAAATTATTAACCTGGGTCAGGCAGACATGACCGCGGGTCACAGAAACTCAATCCTGGGTCGAGCAGACGCGACCGTGGGTCATGACAGTGGATCCAGTTGGTATATTTTCGCATGGGATCACCTGGGTGGTAAAACAGGATTGGTGGGTATGCATAGTGGGACAGGTGTCACCATCAGAGGCAATCTGTGACATATGTTCCAAACTAGGTGACACTTGGCCAGATTTTTGCATGCGGTTTTTCTATAAATATAAGGCCTCCACCCCTTATTTTTATACACAAAACTGATCTGAAACTCTGCTAAAATCACTCTAGAAAAGCTAAGTCCCAGACTAAGCGGTAGGACGAGATTTTCAACCTGTGGGTGCATAAATCGTGACCCGGGGTAGTATTTTTAGCGCAGTTGGCAAGCTTAATTTCTGGATAGATTTTTTTTATCTGGACCTTGTCTGTTTGTAAATTAAGCTAGATTTTATCCTTAAACTTCAAGTCATTCAAGGCTAGCAAGGATTAAAACGAGTCGGGTGGGAAGTTTCGACCTAGAAACCTTCATCCAAAAATCTGTGAGTCTTGGGGTGGTTAAAATCGGTTGCATGTTAATAATCGGGGTGGTTAAATATCGATTGCATGTTAAAGATTTTTAAAGCAATGCATACAAGATTAAATTTGGGTGAGATTTTAAAAAACGGTTGTATGTTTTAAAGGTGGTTAAATCGGTTGCATGTTTATAATCGGGGTGATTAAAACCAAATGCATGTACTTAAGACGAGAAGAAGATAAAGAAGGAAGAAGAAAAAAGAAGACGTCAAAAAACAATTGTTAAGTACATCTAAAATTGGTATTTGATCAATAATTCGAACTTGTCCTAGTGGTAGTGTCTCTTCACATACGTGCCTCCCACCAGGGTTCGATCCATGCTAAGCCATTCTAAAAATAAATTAAAACCAAAATGACGTCGTTTTGGTCATATTTATTAAAAAAATTAATTTAATAAATTTTAAACCAGACGAAAACCGTGTTCCACCTGTCATCCACGTCAGCAACGGTTACGGAAAATTCACTCCGTTTACGGTTTTGTTGGAATTGACCATTTTATAAAATGTCAGGTAGTAAATTCAAATATATCGATAGTTCATGTGTATTTTTGCATTGGTCAATAGGTTATGTATAAATAATCAGAAACTGCTTATTTGATAGGAGAATAGGCCGTTTCCCCCCCTTTCTAATAGAGGTGGTTTCAAGTCATTTGGAGCTGTGGTTGAAGAGTTACATTCGATTTACTGAAGACATGTCCGTCTGGCTCCCCAAGCTCCTGACCGATACTCCCCCCCGCCCACCAAAAAAAACATCATAATACATTAAAGCAGCCACATTTATATCTTATGCCTTTTCATAGATTTAGATTCAAGAGCTTCCAAGGAGAAGATCTCACCTTTGTATCTCCATATAGGGAAGATCACTTGAATTTCTATGATTATGAATACTTATTTATCTCATTGCTTGCTGTTTGTGATGAACTTTGAGTAGTTATATTATTAGGTCATAGGTATTCAATGAGTTCATGAATTATTAAGCTTTTATCGAATGAATTAGGGAAAATATAAAGGTTTCTTCATCTTTACTTGCTCGTAATGCTGCATGATTTTCTGATCAACTAGCATCGGATCTTGGGTTAATATACTCTCCAAAATCTTGTTATGTTGCATGAACTAGTAGTTGATGAGCAATACATCACAACCTGCGAAAGTTGAGTTCTAGGGTATTGTGAACAATTGAATCCTGAACAATTAATGCAGATTTTCAACTTGTAATAACTTGCTAGAGTTAAGTCTATTAGGTTGTTAAAACATAGTAATTGGAACCATGAGAGTGGAAAAATTACACTTTAGTGATTTGAGTTCTAGAACAGTTCCTATTAAATCCCTGACTTTCGATAATTTTTAATGATTTATTAATCTATGTGATTAACCTATTGCCTAACGCTTTCTCTTACTGAATTTTAATCGTTTTATTTACTTTATTTTTGTGATTTCATTCAATCAACCAAAAACATAATATCTTTGCTTTAGCTAGATTTGATTCTTATATATTAGTAGTACAACACAAGGTCCCTGTTGATTTGATCTCTTCTATACTATTGTGATTGTTGTACACTTGCAGTTAGTTTAATTGGGTTTAAAACTATCTACATCAGTAGCTGCCCCACTTACTGCTATAATCAAGAAAACATATCGTTCAACACACTTAAAGAGCGTCTAACACAAGCACCAGCTTTGGCTCTACCAAATTTTAATGAAATATTTGAAGTAGAGTGTGATGCGTCTGGTTTGGGAATTGGAGTTGTCTTACACCAAAGGAAGAGACCAATGACATTCTTTAGTGAAAAAACTGAGTAGAGCTACACTTTACTACCCAACATATGACACAGAGTTTTATGCATTGGTACGAGCCTTAGAGACATGGCAGCATTACTTGTTATCTAAGGAGTTCATCATTCATGAGACTCTTAAGCATCTAAGGGGCCAGACATCACTCAAGAGAAGACATGATAAATGGTTGGAGTTTATTGAGACATTCTCTTAGGTTATCAAGTACAAGAAGAGAAAGGAAAATGTGTACTTGAAGTAGTCGGCAGGAACTCTATTAGCTCGAGTTGTGCTGTAAATCTCCTCAAATGTATATATATATATATATATGGTCAAGAGGATGCTCGGTGTCAAACCATGGAATTGGTTTTGCTTCACTAAGGCTATGATTAGAGGCTTGATTTCGAAATCATTCCTTTGGGGGAAAGGTGCACGAATTGGATTCATGTCGAAGAAGAAAATCCAAAGAGTCGAAGTCACCAATGGTTTGGTGTTGAGGATGTTGAACGAAAGACACTTGTCTTTGAAATAAGGCCTGTTGAAATTGGAGATTTCCTTGGTAGAAGAAGTGTTGAGCATGTTGCTGATTTGCTAAATTCGCTGGAGGAATTAGATGATGATAATCAACTCGTGCTGGAGGATTCCGAAGATCACCCAATGGAGGTGGGTCATGAATGTCTTCACAGGCAGGCTGGTCCTTGGCCTCCTCCGCGAGGTTGCTGTAAGAGATCAGCGTTGGCATTGGCTCAAACTTTAGTAGCAACAACATCTCGTTCTTCTTCGGTTTGATTGTTCTAATTTTCTTGTCCAGCCATCTTTTGTTGTTTTCTTTGTTTCCGAAGGGTTCATTCAAGTTTTTCTGTATTAGATTTTCCAGCCATGCACCTGAAACACATAAAAGAAAGAACAAAGAAACGAAATCAAATTCTTTAAAAGACAAAAAAAAAAAGTTAATATTCTAGACTACATTTTAGTTAAAAATTCGAAGGCAATATTCGTTAGATCCCCGACAACGGTGCTAGTGCTAGTTGCAAGTGTACAACAATCAAAATTAATATAAATAAGGGATCGAATCCACATGGACTTGTCAACTATACTACGAATTGCAATGAATCAAATCAAGTTAGAACAAAATATGAATGTCGTTTTGTAATTAATAGGAAAGTAAGTAAAACATCAAGTATTTAAAAGAGATGTAAATTGAATGGGAGAAAAGCATTAAGCATTAGGATATTCGCAGAGAATCATGCAATGATAATATAGATTAATTTTGGGGTTTTGGATTAAAAAACCATCTAGATCACAGAACACGAAGTATAGCATTTTCACTTTCATTGCTCCAATCACTATGCTTTAACAACCTAATATACTCAACTTTCGATTGTCATTAGAAGAAGAAAGCATGCTTTAACTCAATCAGGTTCTAATAAAGTTCACTAGAATCCTTAACTTAATTTTCGTAGGTTAAGACGTCTAGATCATCAAATATAAGTTCAGGAAGATGCAGCACTTTCAAGGTTATATATTCCTAAGATCTTATCAGAAGATGTGCGGTCAAGTAATCATGCATCGAGAATAAGTAAAGATAAAAACTCTAATGATATCCCTAAACAATTATCAATCAATATCGAATTATGAAACTCATTGAATCCGTAAAACCTAACAAGATGACTACTCAGACGTGTTTATGGGTTAATAACAGTAAGAGTAGATATAAATCATTATGAATAAACTTGAATTAAAAGAGATATGGTTTAGAATTCTTCTTTATATCGAGTACAAAGCGAGATCTTCTCTTTGAAGCTCTTAAAACTCAAATCCAATGAAAAACAAAGATGAAAACGGTGATGTGTTTATTGTGATGATAAGCGGCTGCTTAAAAGAAAATATGACAGCTTATGTCTAACAAGAGGTTAAAAACAAGTATTTATAGGCTTATGGTCGATTAGGGTTACGTATGGGCAAAAGATACTTTTAAGCTTGAATGAAGTTGCTTTGGGAAAGAAATCTCGGCCAAAAGTGGTTACACCGGTCAAGAGCACCGGACCTTTGGCTTAGGGAACCCGCGACCGGTGCTTGCTCATTCCTGAACCTTCTCCATCCGTGAGCCAGTTTAATATATTTTTAGTAAATCGGGTGTAACTCTCTAACCATAGCTCCAAATGAATTGAAACCACTTCCATTGGAATGTAACTCAAAATCCATCTCTTCACCAAATTTCCTCAAATTCCATGGTAGGTAAGACCTCCAAACAGTGGCAAATTTCTGGTGCGTCTATTCTGTCTAACTTGGAAAAATGCATATCTTGTGAGTATTGTGATTTGGATGATGCTTTTAACTTGTGGAGATGGCTATAGAATGATTTACACCTCTTTTACTCCGGTTTGCATCATTTTTGATGAATTTACTTATAAAGACCCAAAACACTAGAAATACAAAACCTACCTCTAAAAACATAAAAACGTAATAAAATGCTTTAGATAGTATAATAAAAAACCATACTAAAAACAACTGAAATGAACACTTCATGATAAAACGGAATTTCATTAGACTCTTCTTGTCATTTCAATTGCGGATATGTATCTTACAATCTACCGAACATGGAGTGATTCAAATGGGTTCTCTTCAACAATGATGTCCATAAAAGCTATCTTCGAGAGGTCACTTAAACTTAAACATGGTAAATAACTTTGCGCAAAAACCTATAAAGGAAGATCGAAGAAAATGAAGCAATTCTTTTAGAGCCCTGAAATCTTACAGAGGGTTTACTAAAGTAGCGAAACCAAGTCATCGTTTCTACCACACCGCTTGACACAACACTGAGTCTGTTTTAAAATGTTTGGAATGCAGTTTGCGTCCTCTGCCCAAAAAAGACCCATCTCTCTCTAGAGTGTTAGAACCAAAAGATTACCAAATGACCCAACTTACAAAACATATCCCAGTGATCGGTTATAGCCTCGGGCTGATATAGAACACATCAATCACAAATTTTGCCTGCATAACTCAAAACTCTCTCAACTGATTCAGAATGCTAACGCGGCTTTATCTCTTGTTACATCCTCCTCTCCTTGCTAATCTTTTTATGGATTCCAGGAGACAACTTATCATCCGCTGTCTCTTTGGTTCCATGTAACTTTCCCTTGTTTTTTCCACTTTCACCAGTCATATAGTAAGTGACCTTTCTTCCACCCGAGCAACCAATCTCGGTTTCTCCTATAACTCTCCTCTTTTTAAGAAAATTACCAGAAGCAGATGAATCAGCAGTGCTCTTCCTTTTGGCAGTCTTCTTTTCTCTTCTCGTGGTTGCTTTTGCCTCCTCGCGTTCTTTCTTTACCTTCTCATAAGCCTGTTGAACTACACTTGCAGCATGAGCTGCACTGCTAGTTCTTGAGAATGTCCACTTGGAGTTGTTAAATAGAGCTGAAGTAGTATTGTGGTTTGCAGTTGACTTTGGATCCAGGTTTCGCTTAAGACGGCTGGAACTACTCCAACGGCTTGACATACCCGGTTTAGGGACTTCTACCGCTGAAAACGACTGTCGACAATTAGGACACAGAAGGTTACAGTTAACGTAAACTCTAAGATACTCGTACTGCATCATGCATCTCCTGCAGACTGTCCAGAAAGTATTAGACTTTGATTTCTCCGATGACCCAGATGCAGTATGTGAGCTTGGTGTTGTTGTATGATGATCAGTCCGTCCTTTTTTTTGTGTATTGCCAACTGGCTTTTGCGGATTGTTCTTCTCGGTCGTCGGATTGCTCTTCTGGGTCGTCGTCCTCGCATTAGAAGTAAAACCAGTCTTGGCGAAATTGCAGAAGCCATTATTAGAAGATGAAACTGAAACCTTCTGATAAACTGTTTGCAAACTCTTCCTACGATCATAAGCTGTTCTCTTTTCCTTATCGGACAAGAATTTCCAAGCTTCAGAAACATGCTTGAATGCTCCTTCAGCTCCAACAGAGCTGTTTTTATCCGGGTGAAGCATTAGAGCAAGCTTTCTGTACTTTCTCTTCAACGTTTCATTATCATCGCGCGGACTTGCATTCAGTATTCCGTACCAATTTACTTGCTCGTTTACTTTGTTTTCTGCAGCGATATACACATCCAAAGTAGCTAACATCTGAGAAACACCTTCCATCTCTGGATACAGGCTTTGAGCTTTCAAGACAAATTTCTTGGCCCCGGCAATGTCTTTCATTTTGAACTTCTTCTCTGCAATTTCTTTTGCCCTTGCCGCCTCGTCTTTGTTGCACTCCATGCCAGCCGTGTATCTGTATCATTCAATATGTCTAATGAACAAGTTTCCAAATGCCGAAGAAATTCTCCAAGATTTGAGGATTTGCCAACGCTTGGGCTATGTTTTGCTTCAAGGATGGCTACTCTTCTGGCTAAAACACAAAAGGCAGATATGGAGGTGTCAATATTTGTGGGATTCAGATACACACATCATAAATGTTAGTTTAGTACAATTTATATTCACGGATATACATACAAGTGAATAGTTTACTGCAATCATCTTCTACACACGTGACGCCTAGCTACCAAAGATATGTCGCAAATGGTGATTTAAACCTTTAAACATGTAGAACAATCTAGCCCCAGAGCCACAAATTAAAACCGAGGCTACAAGAACAAATAAACCCATTAATTCCAATTGCAAATCCACAAACCGGAGGAGAAACAACCAGAAACTCTTTAGCAAGCAAGGAACTCAAGGAAACTTTATCGAACTGATTGAATTAAGACCCAGATTTCACGAGTTACTTGATTAGAAAACAACATTTGAGAATAGCTACGGAGTCAAAACATAAACTTATCAGAGTTAACACAACATTCCTTAAACTAAGAAGCTGTTGTTGTTATGAAACTTCAACAAAGAATTTCCTAGAAAGCTTTCAAGCTACACTGTAATCAGAAGAAAAACAAAAATCAAGGATAGAGATATCGAAACAGCTCTTAATCTTCACAGTTTCCTTGTAGAGAAGAAGTTTCAGAAGCATGATGATTAAACATACCACGCATGGAGAAACAAAGCTTAAAATCGCTAATATATGTGTAGTTTTAGATCTTTTGACCGAAAAATGGAAAACCCAGAAAATGTAGAAAATCCAACAAATCCAAGCGTAAATAGCGAAATGGAACCCTAGATTAATCTAAAACCCTAGAAATCTCATAACCAAAAAAACTCTTAAGAAGTTCGATTTGAAACTCACCCGACTCCTACGGGATTGACAACACCTAATCGATTAACCCAGAAACAATGTCGAAATCTGTAATCAGCCAATCAAACGAAATAGAAATTAAACTGGAAAACTAAGTAATCGTATCAAAATACGCACTGAAAAGCAACAAGGGAACACCTGAAATCGACAAAATGTGAAGCAGATCACAAGGTTTAGGGTCAAAGGCTCAAAGATGCAGAAGCGACGAGAGAAACGCTAGAACCACCAGACGCGTTTCAGAGTTTTCCTTCCATTGCGGCCACCTTTTACATTTGATCTCAGGAGATTTTAAATACGACCCTCCAACAAACTATGTTTTTACAGAACCGACCAAAACTTTCGTGGTAATACCCTTTGCGACCCTCGCAGATAAAAGTAATTTTTATGATATTTTGAAATTTACCTTTCTTTTTTTTTTTTTTCAATTGAGAAGGATTTAACCGGAAATTTTAATTTGGATTAAGCGAATCGATCCATAACAAACTAAATGGAATAATTTGATTTGATAATTGATTTAAATTTAGCACGTTATAAATGTTTTTATATCAGAAAAGTAGAAATTATATATGAATTTAGAAGT
Source organism: Pseudoturritis turrita (assembly GCA_900406555.1). Classification (NCBI taxonomy): domain Eukaryota; kingdom Viridiplantae; phylum Streptophyta; class Magnoliopsida; order Brassicales; family Brassicaceae; genus Pseudoturritis; species Pseudoturritis turrita. Next base: position 609,117 of record OVBL01000057.1, read on the forward strand.
AAAAGGATATTATGAAACTTGTTTTTTAATTATTTTTTTTTGCTATTAAGAGGATTTATCAGGGAAGTTTAATTTGGATTAAACGAATCAATCCACAACAAATTGAATCAAATAGTCTGGTTCGAGAGTTTATTTCAGTTTTAGCACTGTTATAAAAGTTTTACTTATTTATATATTCGAAAAACAGAAACTAGATCCGAATCAAAGTGAAAAGAAGAAAAAAACGATTAGAATCAAAATGAAACTGAAACTCGTATGAACCGGTTGAAAATAGATTGGAAAAATGTCTAACATCCGTAATTTTAGGTTTTCAGCCTCTTAATTCAAAAAAATAAGGGATTATGAAACTCTCGTTTGTTATTGAATAAGAAGGATTTTATTAGAATTTTTTTCGTTCAAAAGCAAATCGATCCAAACAAACTGAATAAAAAAACTTGATTTGAGAATTGAATTCTTTTTAGCATTTTATACATGTTTTACTTTTTATATATCTGAAAAAGGAAGTTAGAGCTGAATCAAACTAAAAAGGAAAAAATTGGACTATAAATTTCATTCACTTGGAAATAATGATAAAAAAAAATTAGTAATTATGATAATTAACGGTTAAATATTATTATTATGATAATTTTGTTTGAATTTTAGGAATATTCTTTGGGGAAAATATTTGCTCCAAGATTACAATCCATGATAAACTTATTTAGAGTGGGCTATATTTAATTTTTTAGTTGAATGATAATTAAATTAAATTTTGAGTTTTTGGTAAGATATTTTAGTGATTGCGTGGAAAAGAGGTTAGTTATTGTTTGGGCAAATTTTAACCAAGTTCGCAAGTAAGCAGATCTACGGAATGACGAAGAGAAGTATATCTTTATTAATCAACGAAGTCGGCTTGTAACCGAATGGTATTACAACGTCTAGGTATCTAAAGCGTTATAAAAAACTTGGTTGAACGTCGGAAACAAGGGCTAGATCTTCCATTGCTATCTCTGGGATGCTGCGAAGATGTAGCTCTCAAGTTTTCTGAGTGTTTGTGTGATCGTTTGTTGTGATCATTTTCCTCTCTCTGAGATGTCTCTATTTATAGGACTTGATAAAATCTTTTTTGGATTAGGATGGGAATTGACGTATCAATCCGCCAGCTTATCTCCTTAGTAATCGGGATTCTTGATATACTTGAATCCTTTATCTCTTCAGATTGTGAAGTCTAGATAATAACAAACGTCACAATACCTTGGATCGCGAGGTCTCAGCGATGTTATCTTATTAGCCACGTCTATTAAATAATATCAAATAAATTAACTAACCTTGTAATGACATCATAACGATATTAACGACTTGACGACGACGTAATAACGATGTCTCACTTGATAATGACAAGTCATTTCCATGTCTTACATGATGTAGACGACGTATTGTCAGGTAATAGCAGGTTATTACCTCGTTTTACCTGACGTGGACGATGTATCGCCAAGTCTTACTTCTTAATCGGGACATATGAAGATTAACCGAGATTAGCCAGGTAGTGAATTTATTTTCCCAAACAGTTTGCCCCCCCCCCAGACTCTTCGATTTCTTATTTAGAATTTGAAGAGTAGTTAATTAGAGCTTGCTATGACGGTCTTCGTCCAGCGATGTATCCCAATGCCAAAACCTGTCGGATTTCATTTTTGCATGTACTTATACATTTCAATTTTTCTTGTGTATATATCTATACACATATGAAAATATTATTTTCGTAGTTCTCGATTTGGAGATGTCCATAGTCATGCACACATTATGACATGTCATGTTGGAAGAGATGCGTTGTCTCCGACCTGCCAGGTATACGAAGAGGAAGTATTTTGTTTCTTCAGGTAATGGCACGTTTATCTCAGTAAACAGATATTTCCTCGTGACCGGGAAGCTTTCGACAATCTAGGACATGCCGATATACTTGACAAGTAGCAAGTTCATCCCATGGATGTTCTCACTTTCCTTTTTTTTGTTATTTTTTCTAATGCATTGATGAAGTTCCTGATTATCGTCAGTGAGGTTCAGGGAAGTAGAGATTGCGTAGACCAAGCTCAATGGTGAAGTTCCATATATTTTCCCAGAGGTTGTCCCAGACTTTGAAGAGGGCATTTCTGCTTCCTCTACCTCTACCAAGTAGTAGTTGTAGTTGTTCAATTTTGTTTTGTGAGTTTGTTATATCCTTTGGACTTATCTTTGAAACTCTTGTGGTAATGTTTCCATTTTAAGGATTGACCTCGTAGGTTCTTCCTGGTTACAGCTGGCATGTTTGTTTTTTGCACGTAGCATGTTTCAAAACTCGATGAGTATGACCTCCTTTATTTAGCACTTATCATCTTTAGAAGTCATCCATTACTCATGTTAACGATCAAGGACGTTGATGATCACATAGATCTCTTAATCAAGGGACGTCCAATGATTGCATTATCGTTAAAGCAACCTAGGTAATCATGATGATGATCTCTGGATCGCTATAACGATCCCTGGACCTCAAAAGCGACCTAGATCATCAGAACAAATGATCTTTGGATCGTGATCAACGATCTTGAGACCTTAAAAGCGACATTGGTGGTCACTCATGGCTTAGTCATGATAAAATCTTTGGAGAGGACCTCCTCTCTTGTGTCTTTATTTATTTGGATATCGTATGTCGCTCAGGTTTATAATCGACTACGTTTGGCACACCTTTGCTTTGACATCGATATTGGTTTAGTAGTCATCAAGGTTATTGCCCATTACTTTGTAATGTCGTATTGCTTGGAGGTATTACCTCTAGATTATCTCGTAACTACCATTGTCGTAACATATTGAGACTATGCCTCTTTATTTACTTGGTTATGACCGTAGTCAACAGCTTTTGAGGTTGTACCTCGTGATTCATTTGTAGTGATTATTCTGATCCCTTTTTGGGAGGTTTTACCTCTTAATTTATCAAGTCGTTGTGGTTATCACAATCAGTTGGAGATAGCCCTTTCCTATCTTGTCAGGTAATGATAATTGTTACTTTTCATTTGGAAGGTTTTACCTCTTGAATTGTCAAGTTGTTATTACTGACACAACCTGTTGAGGTAGTGTCTCTTGACTTGTCAGGTAATGACTTTCGTCATAACCTCCCAGAGAATGTACCTCCAAATTTATCAGGTAGTGACTCTCGTTACAAACTACTTTAAAGATGTACCTCATTGTTTATTAGGTAATGACTGTTGTCACAACCTCATGAAGACGTACTTCTTCGTTTATAGGGTATTGACGTCTGTCACAACCTCATGAGGACGTACCTCTTGGTTTTTCAGGTATTGACTTTGTCATAACCTTCTGAGGAGTACCTCTTGATTTGTTAGGTATTGGCTATCGCCATAACATGTCGAGGATGTAACTCTTATTTTATTAGGTATTGGTTGTCGCCATAACCTACCGAGGGTGTACCTCTTCATTTGTCAGGTGTTGACTGTCGCCATGATCTGCCGAGGATGTACCTCTTGGTTTATCAGGTATTGGCTATCGACATAACTTGCCGAGGATGTACCTCTAGGTTTGTCGAGTATTGGTTGTTCTTAATACCCATTGAGGTCATGCCTTTAAATTATTGATGACAGTTATCGCAGTCAAGTTTGTCAACAGCATAACCCGTGGTTGCTGCTTGTCATGCTTTTCGGGAAGTGTTGCCCCCCATTCGATTTGACACTGACCATGGTCATTGTAGATTAAGACATTGCCTTTTATTTTTTTTTATAAATGGATATGGTCGAATCCTTGTCTAAGGAGGTCTTGCTCCTGAACAATTTTGACGTGACCATTACTCGAATACTTATACTTAGAATCTCGTAAGATTCATATGTTTAAGCTCTTTTATTATAATGCTTGTTTGTAGACATGTGGCAAATCACTCAAATAAAAAAATTAAAATGCAGCGATGTCTCGTGGATCGTCGAAGAACAACAAAAAACCAAAACTTGAAAGATTAAAAACCTCTTAAAATAGTAGGTCGTTAGTTGCAAGGCATTCTAGCTGTTAAGTAAGTTCTTGACTTACCTATCATGCAAACTTTAAGCTCATGACTTACATACCTTAGTTATTTAGTGTATGTCATGTCGCTCTATATGTGATTTTGACCACATAGATTGTTGGTAACGATGAGCTGGATCTTCTTCCCACTTAATTTGTGCCCATGCTCTAGAGAGTACGTCTTCCAAAGTCTTGCACTGATACTTCGTTAGTTCCTTATACAGGTCACCATCTGGAAGTAGACCTTGTTTAAACGCTGAGATGGCAGTAGACGTGACGCAGCTTGGGATCGATACTTTTTCCTTGTTGAAACGTCCTACATAACTGCGTAGCGACTCTCCTTTCTTCTGTACCACCTCATAAAGGTCGTCAGCTGTCTTCTCCAGGTTCCTGCTACTTGCAAATTGTTCAACAAAACGGTCGGTTAGAGACGCAAAGGAGTCTATCGACGCGTTTGGCAGGTTCGGAAACCACTGGAGAGCTGGTCTTGTGAGACTCGAACAAAATCCCTTGCACATGCTAGCTTCCCTATAATCTCTTTGAATTGCGGTTGTGAACATCCGCTGCTTGTATTGTGCTATGTGGTTGTCAGGATCTGTCACCCCGTCGTACATCTTCATCAAGGGAAACGTGAACTTCTTCGACATCTCCACAAACGCGATCTCATCCGTGGACGGAGTGTCCGCATAGCAGTTAGGAGCACTCTTAGTAATTGGGGGAGCTACTCCTGGAAGTCGCTTAATCATTGCTTTCATTGCTTCCAGATGTTTGAAAACCATCGGATCTACGCATGAATCGTCTGTTGATCGGTATTGAGCATCGACCTCGGTGCCTCTGTTTTCGGCGACCAGAGAGGCGTTCTCAGCTCTCAAGGAAGCATTCTCCGCTTCGAGTATTGCTAATCGTTCTTCGTTCTGCTTCATTTGGGCGGTGCGTACCACTAGTTGAGCAGCGGGATCTTGAAGGTTGTTACCTCCTGCATGGACCTCGTTGTTCTCTCCGTTTGTCATATCTCACGTAGTTAAAACTGCCCCTCCCTCTAGCGCCAAACTGTTTGGGCAAATTTTAACCAGGTTCGCAAGTAAGCAGATCTACGGAATGACGAAGAGAAGTATATCTTTATTAATCAACGAAGTCGGCTTGTAACCGAATGGTATTACAACGTCTAGGTATCTAAAGCGTTATAAAAAACTTCGTTGAACGTCGGAAACAAGGGCTAGATCTTCCATTGCTATCTCTGGGATGCTGCGAAGATGTAGCTCTCAAGTTTTCTGAGTGTTTGTGTGATCGTTTGTTGTGATCGTTTGTTGTGATCGTTTGTTGTGATCATTTTCCTCTCTCTGAGATGTCTCTATTTATAGGACTTGATAAAATCTTTTTTGGATTAGGATGGGAATTGACGTATCAATCCGCCAGCTTATCTCCTTAGTAATCGGGATTCTTGATATACTTGAATCATTTATCTCTTCAGATTGTGAAGTCTAGATAATAACAAATCTCACAATACCTTGGATCGCGAGGTCTCAGCGATGTTATCTTATTAGCCACGTCTATTAAATAATGTCAAATAAATTAACTAACCTAGTAATGACATCATAACGATATTAACGACTTGACGACGACGTAATAACGATGTCTCACTTGATAATGACAAGTCATTTCCATGTCTTACATGATGTAGACGACGTATTGTCAGGTGATAGCAGGTTATTACCTCGTTTTACCTGACGTGGACGATGTATCGCCAAGTCTTACTTCTTAATCGGGACATATCAAGATTAACCGAGATTAGCCAGGTAGTGAATTTATTTTCCCCAACAGTTATAGTAGTTACCAAAATTTTGAAGATTGCTATTTAATGATATCCGATTTTTGATTTAGATGTCAAAAAACTTAGTGTTGATTATATAATTGTTTGAGAAATGAATTATTGATTATGATTATTAAATTAAATTAAATTAAATATATTCAACAACATATGCCATATTCATATTTCATAAATTTTAATTTCCATATCTTATAAATTATATAATAATTAATGATCATTTTAATTATTTCATAAAAATATGGTGGTAGTTCATTTGTTTACAAACATATAATTTTATCTATTATATTGTTTCATACTAATAAAATCCGAAAAATTTAGTTTTTAGTTTATTTCATAAGTTTTTTACTGAATAAATATATAGAATTTAATCTTATAGATTTAGGGTAATTATAAGAGAAATAATTTTGTTTTTATATACAAATTCGAATTTAATTAATTGGTAATGTTTTTTCTGTAAAATATTTCTCAATTGATATATAAGATTTAAAAAGAAGTTTAAAATTATGTTTGGTAACGACTATATATTTTGTTTGGCAATGGGTATAACCGAATTAAATAAATAAATAAAAAGATTGAGAAAATTGTGGTGTTGACACATCAGCACAATGGTCTTCAATGTTTCTCTTTTAATATATAATAAATGATTTGATTTTGAAAAATGATAATAATCCTCTATATATTAAAGGAGGAACATTGGAGATCAAAATTACTGATTTGTCAACACCACAAATTTTCTCAGCTTTTTATTTTTTATTTAATTAATTAAACTCTTAACACCATCCTAATTGTCAAACGATTATTTTTCCAAACAGCACTAATCCCGTAATAAACTTATCTACATTCCCAAACAAATAATATATTTACTAATTTACTAATTGTTTATCGTCGGTTTATATCTATACCGATATATATATATATATATATCAATTTCTAATATAAACATACGATTATTATCCAAATAATTTTTATTTAACCGACGTTGATAGACTATGAACCTGAAATTTACCATTTCATTCAACATTTTTATTTTATTTAACATTAATGGCGCTTCATTTATTTGAGAAATATACATTATATATTAACATGATATAATGAAATTATTAATAATTTAAAAATAATATGATTAGTAAAAAAAATATTTTACCAATATACCAAACCAATATTGACAAAAATATTATAAAATTTTACAAATATATTTTAATATTTTAAAATATTATATATATATATATATAAACTCAATTAAAAAAATTATTTTAATCCCGTACTAGCACGGATGGTAGCACGGATGGTAACGTAGTAATAATAATAATAATAATGAAACTAAATCTAGTATATATCGGTTTAAGAAAATACGAGCAATGTGTCCTATAAATGCAGTTTAATTTTTTTAGCCTCTCAATTCGAAGGAATGATGTATTATGAACCTTCGTTTTCTTACCAAATTAGATGACTTCATGCGTCATGCGCGAGTCAAATATTATTTTATTTTTAAATATCAAATAAAATTAAAATCGTCATTTCATGGTTAAAAATTGCTAATGATGAAGAAGTGCATTAGTCAAGTGGTTAGATTTCCATCTATACGCCTTACCCACCGGAGCTTGATTCCATGTTCCCTCTTAGTAGGGTTCTCTCTTTGTAGGGTTAAATGGCTAATGGGTCGGATTGTCGGCCCAAGATGTAAAAAAAGATTGGTAATAATGTTCAATTCATATTTTGGTTTGGTTCAGATTATGTGGTTCTTTTTGGTTTTTAGGATTTTTGGTTTAGAAATAATAGTATCTAAAGTAAAGCATAATCTATGTTTCGGAGATTTTTCATATGTAAATCCAATTACTAGAGGACAAGTTTCCTGCGCAAACAACAAACATATTGAGGTCGAGAAAACACGATAGTGGAGTGTATTCTGATGGCTCGCTGACGCTCAAGTCAGAAAGACGAACAAGAGAACATAAAGTCTACGGTTTTGAGGCGTAAAAAGTCAAGAAAGAAATAAAAAAATAGAAGGAAAATAGGTACAACGATACTGGTTGAAGGAAATGATCTGCGGTGTATCCGAATGTTTGGGAGGCACTTTCGGGTGAAGAGAGTAGAGAAAGACGAATATTTCGAGTATAGGAAGACCAACGATTGTCAGAAAGATGAGCAGATGGTCGGAAAGAGATGGAGACTAAGTCTTGAGGAAGGCTAAGTGTTTAAAGAAAAAGTATTTTGGAAGGTTTTAAGAAAGCAGTAAAAAAGATCACTATTTCTCTCCTTCGAGAGAAGAGTATTTATAGAGTTTTATCTGCTCGGACTAGAATACCGGGTCAAGCGTATTCGGTCGGGTTGATTTGAATATATCGGTTTGGATCTGTACGTAGCACTCGAGTGATTTTCACATACCACTCCTACCTTTGTGTGCCATCTGGCTGAGAAGTTAGTCATGTGGCTTAGGGTGATGTTATTGTCGTACGAAGTGCATCACATGATGCGATGGGTCATACGCCGGGAGACTCCTCAGAATCATCTTTGTTGCTTTAATCGTTCTGATGAGCAGAAACTATCTGTTTTACCTATCACATGCGTAAGATAATGTCTGAATATGTTTGAATATTTGAATTCGCGCTATTGAAAGTAAACGATCATATCTTACCTGGGTTTCCGATATAGAAACCTAGGTTGTGCATTGGGATCCCGTCGGTTTTTCCCGGTTCACAGCGTTCATACAAGAAAGGTAGAGACATGTGGGTTTATCTATTAGGTTATCTGGACCATTGTAGATCAGACCCAAATACCTTAAGGGCCGATCCAAAGAGCTAACTAAGAAAAAGACACTAAGAAATTCGCCTAAACTTGTCTAAGGTAAGCAAATAAATTTATCCCAAACAATCTAATATTAATGATTGGGTATGATTTTGTTTTTGGTTAGTATTCGAATTTCAATCAAATATACTTTTTTCAAATAAATTTTGGCTTTAGATCATTTGTTTTTTCCAGTTAGGTTCAATATTGAATTTCAGGTTATTGGATTAAATATCATTTTTCCTTAGATTAAATAAGTTATAGCAATATTGACATTGATATTTTATAACTTGTGTATAACAAATAAGAAAATTTTATTATATAAAGCAGGATGCGTTCAACGTGAGCTCGACACATAGGCAAAATTGTAACTCATCAGATCGCGACATGTGTCATTGTTAATTTAGATTGTGACACGTGTCAATATAGATAATATAAAAAATGTAAAAAACAGGATGCACTCAACGTGAGCGCGATACGTAGGCAAAATTGTAACTCATCAGACAGAGATATGTGTCATTGTTAATTTAGATTGTGACAAGTGTCAATATAGATAATATAAAAAATGTAAATTTTCCTTTTCTACATTATTTATTTCTTAGATCAAATTATAGTATAACTAAAAATAATAATAAGCTAAAACAAAATGAAAATAAGACATATTTATTACACAATTAAAAGGAAATATTAGATCAAAAAGACTAAAAAAGGAACATATGACATATTATTTTTAATTTCTAAAAGTATTAGTGTAATACATGACAAACTAGCTATTCATGAACTTACGATATATGTCAAAATTTTAATATAATTTTCCATATATTTTTGTTAAAATATTTTATTTCTTTACTAATTATGTTTGTTATTTTTTAACTATTTTTTTAATACTAATGATATATATAGACATATATTTGATAGAATATATTATAAATTTATAGTTTTGATATGAAACGTTTGGCTCTTATTAAATGACATAGAGTGCATGGCGCAAAAATTTAGTTTTAATATGATGGAAGAAGTAGTTACCTAGCTGGGTTGTATTGTGAGATGAAGGACGTGAAGTTGAAATCCATTTTTAAAAAGAGTTACTAATTAAAATTTAAAATAAATGTGCGAGTAACCAATCAAAATTTATTTCTTATATCAAATTGTAGTGTAACTAAACGGAAATAATAGTCTAAAAAAGAAAATAAAATATTATTAAAAAAATTAAAAGGAAATAGCAAATTAAAAATACTAAAAAAGGAAAATAAGACAAATTATTTTTAATTGTAGTGTAACTAAAAGGAAATAATAGTCAAAAAAGAAAAATAAGACATATTATTAAAAAAATTAAAAGGAAATAGTAAATCAAAAAGACTAAAAAAGAAAAATAAGACAAATTATTTCCAATTTCTAAAAGTATTAGCGTGAAACATGAAAAAACTTATATTCATAAGATTACGACATGTGTTACAATTTTAATTTTAATATAATTTCCATATATTTCTTATAATACTTTTTTTCATTACTAATATATTTTGTTAATTTTTTTACTATTTGTTTAATACTAATGAAATATATAGACATAAATTTGATATAATGCATTATGCATATTGATATGAAAATATTGGGTATTATTGATTGACAAGGAATGCATAGAGTAAAAATCTGGTTTTAAGATGATGGAAGAAGTAGATTAGTTGTATTGCGAGATGAAATACGTGGAGTTGAAATCCAGTTTGAAATAAAGTTACTAATCAACAGCCAAAATAAGTGTGCGAGTAACCAATCAAAAGCTAAATATTTACATCAACAAGATTTTCATAAAGTTTTATTTTTATTTAATTTAATCGATTACCAACAACATGTATTTTACTTTGCTTTTTATTATTTATAAATAAGTTATAATTAAAAATCCTACGCGGGTCCTAATCTAGTTAATATATAAAAGTTAAATCATTCAAAAATAATGGTTTAAAGAGAACTTATTTGCTTAATTAGTACATGCAATTGTATGAATTATGTTAAATTAGGTATGTATGAGTTTAAGAGTCGCTAGGATTTTCATATTATTTTCAAGTGCATTATTTTAAAATGTATGACACATGTTATAAAGAAAATTAACAATGGTTTGAATGGTTAGGGTCTGTTCGGTGTGCTCACAATTCACATCGTAAATCTAATGAGCAGGTTCGACCGCTGGAGGATGAGTTAGACATGAAATCACAAAGCATCTAAGAGCTTATCGGGATGGAAAAAAGTTGCCGTCCCGATTATTCTCCAACGCTCAAATCAGAGCGAGACACAAAACTGGACGGAGAAATGAATATTGGAAAGACATGTGTTTAGGTGGATGGAGTTCTCGACTAGTCTGAAAGGGTCCCGGTAGAATCTGGTGTATGATAAGCTCAAGAATATGAAGTATTTGAGCGTTTTAGAAAAATTGATGCCCAGGCCCCTCCGTCGACCAACTGGCCGGCCGGCCATTGACGGAGAAGAGAAGCCAAGAGCCCATTTTCAACATTTTCAAGCCCACTCAACTCAAGTCCATGGATGTTTACCCTAGTTCCCCTTTGATATTTTCCTATAAATACAACCCTTGTAAGACCTAAAAACTTAAGTTTCCTTTTTCTAGATGTATTCTTAGATCAAAGCTTTCCTTGGAGGCTTTGGACATGATTTTGTATCTAAAAGCTCTATAGAGAAGGATTATTCACCCATTTCTTTTAGCTATTCTTTTATCCTTGTTCTTTATGTTAATCTTTATGCATCTTCTTGTTTCTTTTAGAAATCTTATGGATCTATAAGAGAAACATTTAGATCTAAATTATTTATGAAAGGATACTTGTTTATTTGTGCATTTATGTTAAGAAAATCCTTATTTCTCAAGTTTTTATCTTTGATTCTAAGAGAAACCTTTGAATTCTTGAAGAATTCTTTAGATCTAAACTATTTTGTGAGAGGATCTCTTATATTTATGCATTTATATCAAGACTTTTAAGTTTATCTTTACTTTACTTGGTTAGTTTAATTATGCTTTCATTATGTATTTCATTTTGTGTTGTTGCATGTTCATGGGTGAAAAATCTCACTTGTGGAGAATGAGTTTTGTTAGATTGAGATGTTAATGGTTCATTCACAAAGTTAGAAGTAGATCTATATGTTCACATCACTTAGAGAGAGCTTAATTCAAGACTGAGACTTTATCACTCTTGATCTAGATCTTAAACTTTTCCCTCACCTAGTAAGTTTAGGGAGATGTTTCAAAAAACTCTTTTGTGAGCTTGGGTCACATAACCATTTAGTCGTGGTTCTATGAATCCTTGTGGTCTTGATGGACTTGGTTATAAAGCTAGCTTAGTCATTGGGATGGAATGCCTAACTGCGGATCTTGAATGTGACTATGCTAAGGGAATTTTACCATTAGCATGGACTAGTCTATTAAACGTGGTCCATCGTCTTGAGAAGTTCTTGCATATTTATCTAGCATGTAGAGCAAATCATGATCATTTCAATCCATGCTTCATTATCTTCATGAAATCATATTTGTTAGCTTTAGTTTACTTTCATGTCTTTCTTAGAGTTTCTAACCCAAAACCAAAAACCTAAAAAAACCAATTGCTCTAGATAAGTTTAAATCTCATAACTCTAGGGTGCAATCTCTAGTTTCTTGAGATCGATCTTTAAATACTCCAACAGTGTTCCGTGCACTTGCGGACTATTTGAGGCTTTATAAATGTAAAATTTCACACGCCTAATTGGATCCTTACTATCTAGGAAAGATAAAGTTAGGCGTCGTCAGTCTTATCTTGACGATGCTGAGCAAAAGGCACTTGTCTTTGGAACAAGGGCTGTTGATTTTGAAAGTTTCCTTGGTAGAGGACTTGCTGAGCATGTTGCTGATTCGCTAGATTCCCCGGAGGAATTAGATGTTGATCATCACACGAATTGGAGGATTCTGAACATCACCCAATGGAGGTGGATTCTGAATTTCTTCACGAACGAGTTGATCATCGTGAGCTCCTCCACGAGGTTGTTGCAAGAGAGCATTGTTGGCATTGGCTCCAATTTGAGAAACAACAGCAGCTCGTTCTTCTTCAGTTTGATTGATGTTTTGATTTCATAGTCTAGTGATGTGTTTGTATTTTATCATTCTTAGCACGCATTTTCTTAGCTTTTAAAGTCATTTGATTTGCATTTTGTATCTTTCTCTTCATTTTGAGTTCCATTTTGAGTTCCATTTTAGTTCAATGGATGTCGCTTATTCACCAAGATCATCTCACATTTCCAAAGTGCAAAACCCGACCATTCGCTATTCTCTCCTTCTCTTGGGAAACACGATATATGCTCGCCATAGGCCGGGTGTTACAACATCCAATTAACTACGGACATTGTATTATGCTATCCGGTATTGGCTACACAACTACCATGGAAGCTTTATCGAATATGGTCCCGACTTCTATCTCGATGCCGCCTCGATGTTCCTCATCAACCTCTTGTAAATTCGCTTTAACGTCTTTTCCATGGATGATCCAAGGATCTACATTGGTGGAATGCTCACCCCACTCTTCCAACGGGTTGGAATGAACCTTGATCTATACCCGCCTCTACAAGAGAGGCCGAAGATGGACTTTGACTACTTGGTGCTAACGCACATTTTAGTGGCGCGCTTCCCTAATAACACCCTCGCTTACTTGTTCAGGGATAAGGATGAGTACGCCCTATGTTGCTTCTTGCCACGACCAAGATATTGCAACACAAGTTGCTTTGAAGATCCTAAGTTCTCAATGCCACGAAGGTTCATATTCGAGCTCACTCTACCTCAAGACTACCACTCCACACACTACTAGCTCCAATGTACCACACGAATCCCTTGTACATACCATTTAGATTTTTGGTTTCTTATGTTTATTTTCTTGTGTTTTTATTCTTCTCTTTGGTTTACTTACTCACTGGGACGGTGAGAAGTAAGTCCGGAGGGGGGGGGGGGGGTTACCTTGTAAAGGTTTTTTTACTTAGCATTCAAATGTGAATTTCTCGATAATACATTTCTATTACTTAAGTGAATCATAGAAAATTTTTCTTATTTGCATCTTGATCTCTTTGCTCAAAACTCATTGCTATTGTGAAAACTTGCTTACCCGAATGTTTCTTTGAAAACCATGAACATGCATATCAAGGCTCTAAGAAAGAAGTTTAAGTCCAATTAAAATTCAAATATATAGGGGGGGGGGGTTACCTTGTAAAGGTTTTTTACTTAGTATTCAAATGTGAGTTTCTTGATAATACATTTCTATTACTTAAGTGAATCATAGAAAAAATTTCTTCTTTGCATCTTGATCTCTTTGCTCCAAACTCATTGCTATTGTGAAAAATTGCTTACTTGATGCCAATTCTATATATTTGAATTTTAATTGGACTTAAACTTCTTTCTTAGAGCCTTGATATGCATGTTCATGGTTTTCAAAGAAACATTCGAGTTTCCTTATTCGTTTTTACCACTCTTTGTTAATCTGAATGGCCATTCTTCTCTTTAGAATAGTTTCCTCACCTTAGCCTAAACCTTTTATTCAAACCCCACGTTGTTTGCTTGAGTGAGGCCTTTTCTTGAAAGTGCATACACATGCAAACTCTTGAACGATAGAAACGACAAATATGGTCTTCCATCAGGTTAGTCTCTTGTGCTTAAGGCTAGCAAACTAGGAGGGTATTGATGTTGTTCTCATTGTTGGTTGGGTTAGGTGAACGAAAAGAAAGAATGGTTGAGTTCGAAAAGAATCCATAAGAAAACCAAAGATTGAAAAAAAGAAAAAGAAAATGATGCTATAGGGAAATGTTAAGTATAAGAAAAGACTCTAAGTGTTTAAGGCAAAAAGCCTAAGCTCCCTCCATAAGTTTGAAATCAAAAGTTAGAAAATGTTTAAAAATCAAGGAGGATGCTAAGGAAAGAAAGAAAAAGAGTCTAGAAAAGAAAACCCCATAAGAGTTTGCAAACGCAAAAAGAAAAGAATAAGGATTGGTTCTCAACCATTTGGTGTGTCTCAAAAGAAAATAAAAAATGAGATCATGGGTAGAATTTAGGATTCAAAATGTAAAGGGTTTGGGTAGAATGGAAGCTCTTCTTTTTATGCATCAATTGTTCAATTTCTCCCATGTTTTTGTATGATGTTTTGCACTACTATTCTTTGAGAGTAAGTCACTAAATTTTTTGAACTACCTTACCTTTGCATTTCATAAGCCTTTTCCTTACCATGCCGATTGGATTTGATTGATAGTCTCTAAGCAAGACCGTACCTGAACACCTAATTGAATGTTAAAGAATTGGTTGATAGAAATCAAGTAGAAGCATGGCATTGTAGTATAGAGGAAATATATTAGAGTTGCGATAGATGTGAAGAAAATGATTGAGTAGGGATTCACTTATGTGATAATATTGTATTATCCTGAGGTATGATGTCGAATGCTTTTTTAGTTCCTTTTGGTTTTTAGTTCTCACTTTCAAACCTCTTCTTAGGTTTTTCCTTTCTTGTTTCTTTGACGACAAGCAAAGGACAAGTCCGGAGGAGATGATGTGTTCGTATTTTATTATTCTTAGCATGCATTTTTCTTAGTTTTCAAAGTCATTTGACTTGCATTTTGTATCTTTCTCTTCATTTTGAGTTCCATTAAGTTTAGGATATGTCTTAGAGTCCTCGTCTTTATTCTATGCATTTACAATGCATTTTTGGTCTTTTTTAGGTACAATGAAGGCTCAGGAGTTGGAGGAACGATAGGAAGTTGGAAGAGTATCAAGGGGAATAAAAAAACCACAAAAGGCATCAATATCCATTTGATCGACCAAGGCAGCTCCCTAGGTCAATCATATTGACGCAAGAGGCAAAGACAAGAACGTCACCTGGATCGATCCAAGTTACTCTGTGGATCGATCAGGTGGGTCGACCAAACACACACCAGGGACGAAATGAGGATTTCCTGGAGTGTAGCCTTAATCGACTCAGCTTGCTCAGTGGATCAATCAAGTGGGTCGATCAAACGAACATCAAAGGAATTTTTGAGAAGAAAATATCATTCTGGTCGACCCAAAATGACTAATCTTCCATGCCCCTACGAATTGATTTGACCCGATTTGTCCCGGGATAACCCGGGTACATTCTACTATTCCTATATATAGTTTTAAACACATTAAAACCCTAAACTTTATCTTATCTCTTTTATCCAAGAGGCAAAAACATAAACCTTTGGATCTTTTGCTATTTTGGATGTTAAAGTTTGATCTTTTCATGCAACATTAGTGAAGTTTTTCTTAATCTTTTCTTTAATCTTTCATTATGTCTTTCATTACTTATGCTTTTATGGTTTGTTTGAGCATGAGTGAGTAGTTCTCTTACTAGATGATGGGTAGAGTAGATTAGGGGGATTGATGCATGATTAGTGATGTTTAGGTCTAAATCTTTATGTTTCCATATGTTTAGAGTGAGCCAAAAGCTAGGATTGTACTTGCTAATAAATTCCTTGATCATAGTTTTTTTTGTGCCCGAAAGGTGTTTGCAAAAATGTCTAGATGAACTCTAAAACATGCTTTTCATAGCTTAGCCAATTAACACTTGATGTTTAAGGTGTATTAAGAATTATATGGAATTATGCATTAATGATCTCTAATCATTGTCAATAGGAATCGAAAGATTGGTCATTTTGGGTAATTAGTGGAATGGGTTAGTATTCATGAAAATGAACTAATCTACTTGTTAGGATCCATGTCTTGGAAATGGGTTGTCATATGATTTAGCATCATTAGCCATTATTAAATCATCCCTAGTCTATGATCTCTACCCAAAATCCATGCTTTTATCTATTTGGATCAATCTTGTTTAGCTTAATTTTGTTGACTTTTGGTCGACTTTTCATATTGCTTGTTTTAAGTTTGGTTTGCTTTTGCTTGTTTTCAATTGATTTTCTTAATATTATTTAGTTCTTTATTTACTTGATTGCATCATTTTTTAGGTTGTTAGATTGGTTACTCAAAACACAACCACTTGAATCACTTAGCTTCATTAGTCTCTTGCATTCTTATTGTCTTAATCATACTCTTTGTGGAAGAATGGCCTCTAAGTATTACAATGATATTGCCATGCACTTGTGGTTTATGTTTAGAGATTAAAACTAGGTAGACATCTTAGATTTGATCACTTCGAACTTACATTTCTACGCTATCATTCAACCATCTTTTGTTGTTGTTTTTGTCTTCTTAGAGATCGTTCAAGTTTTTCTATCTCTTGCTCGGGCTCAACTAGGTTTTCTGTATTAGATCGTCTAGTCATGCACCTGAAAGACACATAAAAGAACAAAATAAAACGAAAAATCAGATTGTTAAAAAGAAATAAAACCGAAAAAATTAAAAACAGAAAATTTAAAAGTTCTAGACTAGATTTTAGTCAAAAAATTCGAATGCAATATTCTTCGAGTCCCCGACAACGGCGCCAAAAACTTGATGTTTGTCGAGTTCTACCACTCCACCTAAACCAGCTGCAAGTGCACATTAATCACAATTAGTATAGATAAGGGATCGAATCCACATAGACTTGTCAATTACTCTACGAATTGTAATGATTCAAATCAAGATTGAACAAAATATAAGATTGTCAAAGGTGATTAAATAAGAAATTAAATAAAAATCAGCAAGTAAATTAAATAAAATGTAAATTCAATAAGAGAAAAGAGTTAGGCATTAGGATATTCGCATAGAATCATGACACAATAAGATTTATTGATTTCAGGGATTTGGATAAAAACTGTCTAGAACACAGATCACAAAAGTATAGTCTTTCCACTTTCGTGGCTCCAACCACTATGTTTTAACAACCTAATAGGCTCAACTCTGGTAGGTTATTACAAGAAGAAAGCATGCTTTAAATCGTTTAGGTTCTGATAAAGTTCACTTGACTCCTTAACTCAACTTTCGCAGGTTAAGACGCCTAGCTCATCAAATACTAGTTCGGGCAAATAGATGCAGCACTTTTGAGGTTCCTGCGGTCAAGCAATCATGCATTGAGAATAAGTAAAGATGAAGACTCTAATGATATCCCTAAACAATCATCAATCAATATCGAATTATGAAACCCATTGAATCCCTAATACCTAACAAGATGACTACTCAGACATGTTTATGAAATTAAAACAGTAAGAATAGGTAGAAAACATGATGAATAAAATGGAATTAGAAGAGATAAGGTTGAAGATTCTTCTCTATAGCGAGTACAAAGCGAGATCTTCTCCTTGAAGTTCTTAAAACTCAAAATCCGATGAATAACTATCAAAGGGGGCACGAAATCCTTTAACACAGGCTGCTGCTCTGTTTATTTTCGCCTGTGATAAGAAATTATTGGGGC
The DNA here is from genome assembly GCA_900406555.1 of Pseudoturritis turrita. NCBI lineage: Eukaryota > Viridiplantae > Streptophyta > Magnoliopsida > Brassicales > Brassicaceae > Pseudoturritis > Pseudoturritis turrita. The sequence goes on from OVBL01000057.1 coordinate 627,111, forward strand.
CTATGTTTAACAAGAGGCTAAAGACAAGTATATATAGGTCTATGATCCATTAGGGTTTAAGCTTAGGGGCAAAAGAGACTTTCCATGCATGAATGGAGATGTCTTGGGCTGAAAATCTCGACCAAAGGGTGCATATCGGTCTAAAATATCGGTCTGGAGCTTAGGGAGCCCGTGACCGGTACTGGGACAATTCTGCACATGCTTCAGTTTCGAATCAGACGGACATGTCTTCAGTAAATCGTGTGTAATTCTTCAACCACAGCTCCAAATGACTTGAAACTAGCTCCGTTAGAAAGATAACTCAATTATCTATTTTGTATTAAATTTTATCTAATTCCTAGTTGATTAAGGTATCTATAGAAGGTTAAACTTCTGGTGCTTCTATTCTGTCCAACTTGGGAAATTGCATATCTCGTGAATATTGTGACTTAGATGATTTGTTTGGCTTGTATGAATGGCTGTAGCATGGTTTACACCTTTTTTGGTTATTTTTGCATCCTTTTTGTTGATTTACCCTGTAAAGACTCTAAAACTAGAAATACAAAAAAAAACTACCTCTAAAGGCATAAAACGGTAATAAAATGCATATAAAATATAATTAAAACCATAGTAAAAACCGGTAAATATAGAGTATATCACCAGGTACGCCGCAACTAGCTTGCCGGAGTTAGCCACTAGCAGGAGACCCATCAGGAAGCGCCAACAACCTCTGCTAAGGTAAGGAAACCCATGGTGACATTCTACCCACATGAGAAAGCCCTAGAAAACTGGAGGCGAGAATTTGAAGGGCTGAAGCAAGGCATGTGTACTGTGGAGGAGTACTTCTAAAACTTTCTTCTCCTAAAAAGTGCCATCGGATCCCACTTCCACAATGATAGTATCATACAGAAGTTTTGGTTAAGATTGAGGGAGAAATTGCGGGAAGCTTTGAAAGGAGGAAGCTACGCCTCACTAGGGAGGCTAGAAGTGAATGCGGCCATCCTCAAGATGAGCAGCCGTGATAAAGAGCACTAGGTGGAGATCAACATTGAAAGGGACGGAGGTAACCTAGAGGAGTTGGAGGAACCGAACCATGAAGGACGTACAAGTCCCCCTCACAGCTGAAGCCTATGAGAATGGAGACTACATCCCGATGCCCCATGAATGGCCATTCGTCATTAAGGCCTACCAGAGGTATACTAATCTAAGCATCAACCCGCCCCCGACAGGAAAATCAGCGGAAGAGACAGACCACTCAGAAGAAGAGAGAGACTGGCAACGCTTCATGGACATACCACCATCATCCACGAGGTCCATAACAAGTGACCCATACGAGGATTGGGGCTAAGGCATTGGCGTATCCACCCACCTAGCTAGATAAGGCTTTTTATTTTCTTTTATTTATCTTCTGGGCTTTGGTTTTTTTTTTTCTCAATATTGCATTTATATTCTCAGCTAGCTTGGAAATGTTTTTCTTTTAATCTCTTATTCAATATCCATGAGAATTCTAGACAATGTTTAGGATGCGCATTAAACTGAGTAAAGACCTTAAAGAAAACGCATTCAAAGCTGGAGTAAGAGCCACAAAGAAGAGAACTGAGGAAAAAAGAGGCACCCCAGGAAGAAGAATCGGGAAATGTGGGTTAACCATGAACCCGGCATGGGCAGGCAAGCAAGGTCTATGAGGGGATAATGGCAAGCAAGCCCCTATTAGGAGGAGGGAGGAAGCAGAGCCGTTACAAGATGGAAAATGAGGATCTATGCCGATTCGGATGAGAAATGGGAAATGAGAAATGAGATCATTTTTGAATGGAAAAATAAGAAATAGCACCATTTCCGTAAAAACGGAAATGAAGTAAAGAGGAAGATAGGGCCATAGGGTGTTGTGGGCTGAAATTGGAAAGGGCCTCTTAGGAAAAGTGAAGACGGTCCCACCAACCTTATTAGGCTAGGAAAGAAGGCAACGAGGGTAGACACAATTAGGAAAGTATGGTTAATTCTACCTAGGGGTTCTGAGTATATATAGGGGACCTAGATGCCTCATATTATACACACAAAAACTTCATTCTTCACACCCAAAGATGGGCAGAAGCACAAGTCAGGAGGAGGTTGAGAAGTCCTCACCACCCCACTCTTAGGTCAGAAAGACCACGGCCAAAAGGTAAGGCGTGATCCATTTCTAACTCTTACTTTTTTAGTTTTATACTATTAATAGCTTCTGCACTCTTCGTTTAGAGTAGAGTGGATAGTTGGATAGTAGTATAGGTTGAGAAAACTCGATCCAGGATTGAAGAATCCAGACGAGTAACTCGACCCACGATCGAGATGATACACGATCCAAGATGGGTACCGACTGCAAACCACAATCGAGAGATTACCCAGCAACCGATCATACCACGATCGAGTAAAGGCTCGATCCACAATTGGTAATGATTGAGTAATTACTCGGCCCACGATCAGACAGAGACTGAGCAAAGACTCGATCCCGATCGTTTACATAACGAGTAGTGACTCGACCCATGATCACCAGAAGATCGGGTGATACATCAATACATGATAAACCAGGGATTGAGGGGACATTTAACTCATGATCGGGCAGGGATTGAATAATGGCTCGATACGTGATCGGAGGACAACCAAAGCACTCGATCCACGACCGGGCAGTGATCGAGTAACAGCTCAATACACGATCGGTAAAGTTGATCGATGGATTACTCAGATCATGATTGAAGGGATACGATCGAGTGATTCGATAAAAGATCGATGGGCTTCACGAAGGACTCAATATGTGATCCGAGGGGTGTGGATTGGGTACTCGACCCACGACGATGATGTGGGTGAACCTGGTCGAGAGAAACTCGAGAGGAAAGAGATTTGATATGAGGAAAACTTGACCCAGATAAGTATGGATCGATGATACTCGTTGTTTGTATGGGGTCATGGGAGAATTGAGGATTGTATGGGAGATACTCAATTCTTTCTTGACCCATATTTATGTCTAAGCATAGTAGAGAAATGATAGGAGTCCGGGTTGATGAAAGCGATTGTTTACGCACATGAATTGTTGAATGGTGAGCCAAACCCCACCATGGAAGGCCGACACGGACCGTATGAGAACTTACCCGAGTAAACTGGTAAGTAGCTCGAGTGATCGTAGTAAAACCGTGAAGATAGAGCTATGGTGGAGATATTAATCGAATGGAAGTGCCTTCACTCGAATGTTACTTGGTTGTTGGTTCCGATTGTCAGAAACAAAGACTGTCCATGGGATGGATGAGGATTGACCCGAGTAAATTGAAATGTCAGTCGAGGAAAACTCACAAAACTGCCTCGTAAAGCTAAGGTAAAAGTTTTACTCGAGAGAAATTATCTTTCACTCTATGGTTTGGTTGTTTGCTCGGATCCGGCTGTCTGATAGGGACTGTCCGCGAACCAGGCAGGAAATGACTCAAGTAAACTAGATTGTTACTTGACCATTCCTAGTAAACCCGAAAATAAGGTCTATTGGTGAGCTTTGGTTTGAGAAGAATCGAAGTTGGGTCGATGAACTCGGAACTAGACTCATACGACTAAGGGGTTTGAGGGAAGACACGATGCAAGTTGGGTTGTCCTCAAACCAACCGTGACTGAACACCACTAACATATACTCTACCTGTTTGGATTTCTGCAGGGACGGTCATCGTATGGCAATAGATGTTGTGATGGTAACGTATTGGGATAGCCGTACTTGCATGCTTGTGAACCATAGAATTGTTGTATGCATGATTGTGAACCATAGAATTGTTGTTTGCTTTGCCATAGGATTGTTAGATTGCTTGGTAAAATTGGTTAGATTTAGGATAATTCACAGTGCCACGGTTACTATCAGTATTGCATGTATGGCGTCAGACGTGACGTTTGTTTGTTGATTGTGTTTGGCCTGAAAACTGGTATGAAGACCTCACTACAAGAAAACAGGGAATGAATGACTCCCAAAAACCTCACAAAATGGTCGCAAAGTCGCAATTTGCGACTACTTAGAGACTAAAATAAGTAGTCGCAAATTTTTGGTCGCAAAATACAATAGTCGCAAAGTAGTCACTTATTCCAGACTATTTTGTGACTACTAAACTTAGTCGTACATAAGTGACTACTTTGTGACAACATTTAGTAGTCGTATATTAAAGACTACTCTATGACAGAGTTTGGTAGTCGTACTTTTGACACTAAGTTGTGACTGTTTTTATAATAAGAAAATTGTTTTATTAATATAAGTATTATGTAATATATAATAAAATTATATTTAAAAAAAATAGAAAACAATAATAAAAACGAAAAATGAAATATAAAATATGAATCATTTACATATCTAAAAACTTAAAATATGATTACACAACTTAAAATTCTCTAAACATAAAATATCATTTCATCGTATAGCCTAAGAGAATCGAAAAGGTTCCCAACTTTAGCAAAGCAAGAGACCATGTGACTGTAAGAATCCTTCTTAGGCGTGATACAGTAATTCCCCATCTCTCGCTGGAAATGCTTCTTCATCAGGAATGTGCTTCAACTTATCCATGATATCGAATGTTCGAATAGCTTGGCTAGTATCATTAGCAGCATCGTATCTACGTCAACAATACCAAGACAAACCAATTCAAAACCTAGTAAAATCTCTTTCTATATCACAATAAATTCAACAAAAGAGGAATTTTCATCTTCTCTAATGAAGAAGCCGAAACCTAACATGTCCATCATGAGAAACATAGCCTTTCTAGTATCCCTTGAAACACGAAACATATCACAGATCAAACACCAAGCTATGTTAAACTTTTGGTGATTACCCAACACCCAAATCATCAAATCACAAACTTTCTGATCATCGCAGCCTCGTTTCTCGCCCCATTTGAATGCGAGAAATGCAAGCATCCACTCATCTCTTAATTCCCAGATTAGAGAATGCAAAAACTCATGATTGAGATCAAAAGATGACTCCTCTAAAAGGATAAAAGCACAACACAGAAGCGCAAAGTGAGGAACCGATGAGTAGAGCAGAGAGAAGACATCAAAGCTTCGTCTAAATGATCTGGAGAAAGGACACCATGATGCATAGAATAGCAAAGCCACATTGTCACAGCAGATGACATATTCAAATTACATAAAACCACAAACTCAGATTAAGCGAAAAAGATTATCCATGAGGACAAACTTGCAAACATGCGAAAAAGATTGGAGCAAAATCTTTAGAAATTACCTCGGTGACGGAGACAAAACGGGGACGACGCGAGGGGTCCAGCATTCATAACCGCTTGTATCATCACAACCATTAGAGGCAAACTAACCATTAGGATGCCACAGATCTGAAGTAAACCAAGCTCTTAAGAAACGAATGAAATTAGAGTTTCAATCTTCAAAGGAACATGTTAACAGCTAGAGAGAGAGAGGGAGGGAGGGAGAGAGAGAGAGAGAGACAGAGAGAGAGAGAGAGAGAGAGAGAGAGAGTACCAGCTCCTTTGGAGGCATCTCTCTGAATCAATGTTAGAGGCACCATGAGAAGCTGCGACGGTGACATCACCATTGTCGATTGATTTTCCAGTAAGTATCTCACTTTCCCGATTCCATCACTAGATCCGCTTCGAGCCACCACACCTACGACAGAAAACATCCAAAGCGAGTACATCGCCACCAGAAAGGAGCTTCTTTATGCTCTATCACTCTTCTCTTCTTCTCCTCCACCATCTGGATGAACTTCTTGCAGTCCATTTGGATTGAAAAAGCAGCTGAAAATCTGCATTTTGGTATGAAGATAACAAAAAGTGCATCTCACAAATGAGAAGAAAAAACAATGTTAGATTTTCCACCAACAGCTAATGAGGCTAAGAATCAATCAGCAACAGAAGAAATTGAGTTATTGAATAACAATCCAGCCGAAGCACAGAGACTAAAAAAACTATGATGTTGGTTAAAAAAAACTCCTAGAGACGGGATTAAAACAAGACATTCAGCAAAATTACAGTTGTTGCTAAACTAATAGGGTTTAGTGTTCCAACATAATCGATGGAAAGACCAAGAGAGCTAAGCGTTGAAACTAATACGATGAGTCTCACTAAATTTGAACCAAACTTCTTACCTGATTTTGTCGAATCATCTGAGTAACAAACGAATAAACAAATCCAAACGAAACCCATTGAAGGACTCGAAAAAATAACTGCAGAATCAAAATCAATACAAACTTCTTACTCTTCTGTTGTAGACGAAGGAATCTAATCCGGTGGGGGCTTTGTCTCTTCCTCTAAGTCTGAATCTTCCTCTAAGTCTGAATCTTCCTCTGCCTTTGTGTTTGTATCTTCCTCTGCTTTCGCCTCCGTATCAGTCTCTATCTTCGGCTTCTTTGCCGGCGGAGAAACGAGATCCGCTGATGTATCAGCCACAACAATGGCGAATCCATTCCCGACTAGACCTAACACGTACTTCATCTTCTCTCCTCTGCTACAGATCTGTTAGCACCTCGACCTCTAGTGGATTTGCTCTTCCAGCCATGTATTTGTCGATTCTAGCAGATTGTAGGAAGGAAATCGAGAGAGGGAGAGACAGATGAATAGATTGTAGGAAGGAAATCGAGAGAGAGAGAGAGAGAGAGAGATGAAGATTCATAAGAAAGTTGAACTCGGATGAGAAAGATGAAGACAATCGGATGAGATCGAGAGAGAGATGAAAAATTAGGGTTTGGACAACTGATTTGGGAATCAGATCTGTTCGAGCACTTATTTTCAACTGATAAGGGTCCGTAAGAGTCTCTAATTAGTCGTAAAATAATTTGAGTGGGAATTAATATGCGCCCAAAAGCCCAAAATATTTCAAACCTTAACATATTAAAAAAAAAATTCAAGTTAGAAACAAACTAGTCACAAATTTGGACGATAGTAGCAAAGCTATATCCTAAACCCTAACAATTTATAACCATATAAGTAGTGCACATGATTAACCAATCAGCCTTTTCTTATTTCATTAAGTATATGCGAAGATTAAATACTAAACTAATACTAATTAACTAAATTTTGAAAAATAAAAAACTTAAACAAACTTTACCAAAGAAAACATATATGTAATATCTGTTAGATGTTTTGTAAGATGCAAAACTGTTTCATCAAATCCAAAGTCTTAAATATATGTTTCAGTATATAATATTAACTAATACTAATTAAGTAAATTTTGAAAAAAATAAACTTTAACAAACATAAGATTGCAAACACATGTAGTTTATCTTAAGACATGTTATGGATACAAAGATTAGTTCATCAAATTAAAAGCGTAACAAGTAGGTAAAATCTATGTAGATATTTAAAACTAATATATTTACCATTATATTTTGTTCAATTTTATAAAATCATACGGATGAGTTGGTATTAGAAGCAAAGCAGTCACACTTTCAAAATACCGTAGCGAATTAGTCACAAATTAGTCACAATTTTGGGACTATTTTGCTACTACGTTTTCTGACTAATACAAGAGTCGCAATTTTGGGACTATTTTGCTACTACGTTTTCTCATAACAGTAGCAAAGTAGTCACAAAATGTAACTGTTTTGTGACATTATTTTTCGAGTCACAAATCTATACCCTAAACCCTAACCATTTTGAGCAAAAAACTTATACATATGCCTTTACAATCAATCTTTGTTCTATTTCTTAAGTATATAGACTAAACTAATACAAATTAAATACTATTTTGAAAAAATTCATCTTGAACAAACATTAGATTGAAAACTTATGTAATATATCTAAAAAAATGTTATGTAAAATGCAACAATAGTTCACCAAATTGAAAGTTCAAAGATTTCACTATTATATAATATATTTAGTGTTAAAAGTTGTTCAAATAAGTCTACATACTTAAAACTAATCTTTTTACAACTATCTTTGTTGAATTTCCAAAAATCATACGGATGAGTTGGTAAACGGTACCAAAATAGTCACAATTTTGGGACTGATTTGCGACTACATTTACTGACTAAAAATAGAGTCGCAAAAGAGTCTCACTTTGCGATTCTTTTACGACTATATTTAAACAGTCGAATAATAGTCTCCATTCAGTCGCTAATTTAGGACTACTAAACGACTGAATAATTCGGTCATAAATATGCGACTGATTTGCTTCTCTATCTTCGGTATTCATTCATTAGTCGCAAATTGGTCCCAAAACAATCGCAAAATTTTGCGACCGAAAAAACAGTCACAAAAAGTAGTCACTCATTAGCTGTTTTTTTGTAGTGCCTAGTCCAACAACGATTTGGGCTAGAAGAACTTCAGGGAAGTAGGAGATAGGTAACATTGATATACTCTATATTTTACTACTTTTAGTATGGATTTTACTATTTTATTTAATTATCTTATAATGGTTTTGCACCAAAAAAGAGGTAGTTTTCTCGTATATGTAGGTTTTGAAGTCTTAAAAGGTTAAATCATCAAAAGGATGCAAAATGGATCAAAAGAAGTGTCAACCATGCTACAACCATTTAGTCAACTCAAAAAACTATCCAAGTCACAATATTCACAAGATATGCAATTTCCCAAGTTTGGACATAATAGATGCACCATAAGTTTACCCTTCTTTGGAGGCCTTAATCATTTTGGAATTAGATTAGATTCGGTGATGAGATATAAAATTTAGTTAGCTTTCTAATGGAGGTGGTTTCAAGTTCTTTGGAGCTGTAGTTTAAGAGTTACACCTGATGTACTGAAGACATGTATGTCTGACTCGAAGGAGAAGCAAGCGTAGGAAACTAAAGGAAGAAAAGGCCAGTACCGGTCAGGGGTTTTCCCATGGGTCGTGACGATACCCTCCTAACCGGTACCCCAATATCGATCAAGATCCTTGAACAATACTTCTGCCCAATACTCATCAGAAAAGTAATATTTTCTTTTTGTCCAAGACTAAATCTTAGCCTATTTAGGACTTCTCAAGGCTTATATATATACTTGATTTTAGCCCATTTTAGAGAACAAGCAATCAAAAATATTCACCATAAACATAAGACTCGTTTTTATTCTAAGAATGCTAGAATGAAGAGAAAGACACAAAATGCAAGACAAATGACTTTAAAAACTAAGGAAAATGCATGCTAAGAATGCTAAAATACGAATACAGCAACACTTTTCTAGGAACTAAAGCTTCAATTTCAAAACTCAATGACCATTGTTGCGGGGTTTGTTCAGGATAATCAATTAAGAAACCCATGATTGGACTCCCCCATAGAATCTCATCTTGCATTGGTTTCAATGAATATGATTTTGACTCTATCTTATTGGACTACTAATCTGATTTTTAAATATTTCTCATTAAAGATGATAGATCAAGAAAATGAATTACACATTCCGGACATCTTATCCTCTTTACCACTCTTTGTTGTTCCTAAATGGCCAACTCACTGTTAGTTGGTACCCCACCTATAACCCTACCTCTTTTTAGACCTCATGCACTCTTGTTTTCATTGTCACATGTGCAGATATGTGCAAATACGTCGGAGAAAAAAAGGAGTTAGGCATTAACGTGGTTGGAAACTGTGGACATCAATGTGTCCGTTCTCTCTTGCGATTTTGCATAATATCTAGCATCCTCCGGAGTGACTGGTAACCCTAAACACTTTAAACCTCACCACCAATCAGCTTTTCTAACTCCTAATGTCGTCTACCCTGAATGATATCCTTCGATGAGAACTTCACGCAAACTTAATGAATGTAGAGAGTCAAATGATATGAAGTTGATATTTTTGTAGGTTTGAGATTTAGAGTATGGACAAGGCCTGCAAAAGCCGTGGTGGTAGTAAGTTGAGAAAAGTCTTTGAGTTAATTTTGTGATTATAGGTTGAGATTTCGTGGCTAAGATCCCAAAGATATGTGAGTTCCCATATTTTCAAACCTCTTTTCTATTCTTAGATTCTTTGTTTTGCTTAAGGACAAGCAATGAACTAATTACGGAGGAGTTGATATCTCTTATAATATTTTAAGGTTTTCCTCAGCTCACAATTCTTGACAAGCTGCCACTTGTTTTCTTAATGTTTGACACGTGTCATAGATTACCATCATTTGAGAGGACCGAACTTATAATTAAGGTTCAATATGGTCTGATTTCTGTATAATCTCTCTTCCCACCACATTGAATTCTGAAAATAAACGCTTATTTTCCTTCTATATGTTTCACTGTAGTGCCAAATTCTGAAAATCATAAATCCCTTATTATCTGCTGTTTATTTTTTTAAATCATCCACTACCTTTTCTCAAGTCCCACTAACAACATTAATTTGTAATCAAATTCAAATAAATGCTTGATTATGAGCTAATCTTCCGCTACCTTCTCCCAACGTTCTCACTACCAACATTAATTTGGGAGAATTTTAAAAATACCACTTTTAAAATATCATTTTGTAAAAATGCCAAAATGCTTATTTTCCTTCTATATGTTTCACTGTAGTGCCAAATTCTGAAAATCACAAATCCCTTATTATCTGTTGTTTATTTTTTTTAAATCATCCACTACCTTTTCTCAAGTCCCACTAACAACATTAATTTGTAATCAAATTCAAATAAATGTTTGATTATGAGCTAATCTTCCGCTACATTCTCCCAACGTTCTCACTACCAACATTAATTTGGGAAAATTTCAAAAATACCACTTTTAAAATATCATTTTGTAAAAATGCCACAATGAGTTGTCAATTTTCAACAACACTACAAATTAATGATTTTTTTAACACTTAAATCCTAAAATTTTAAACTTTAAAAAACAAATTTGACCCTAACAAATCCTAAACCTTCGAAACTAAATCTTAAGATAACATAGTTAATCCAAAGATAAATGATATTTTGAATAAATAATATAATATTAATGGCATTTTTAAAAAGATTTTGAAAATGTGACATTTTTAAAAAGTGGCATTTTAAAAATGACATTTTTTAAATTTTCTCTAATTTTCTAATTTATAATCAAATTCAAATAAATGCCTGATTATGAGCTAATTTAAAAAAAAAAACTTTTCCTTTTATACGTTTTCCCTGTATTGCCAAATTCTGAAAATAAATGGCTATTTTAAAAAATCTTCCTGCTACCTTATCTCAACGTCCTCACTAACAACATTAATTTGTAATCATGAATCCAAATAAATGCCTTATTATCAGCAATTTTTTTTAACCAAAATTAAACACGTTGACGTTAGGGGTGGAATTATTATCCGGGATCCGAGATCCGATCCGGGATCCGTTCCTATTCTGATATGAGCATGGCCAAAGATAAGGAACTAGAACCTGAGCTTGTACCGGAGCTTGAACCTGAGGATGCTCTAGCTATACCAAGTGGACCAATGATGCGTGCTAGGACCAGGAAGCTCAAGGAGACTATCAATTCTCTACTCACACACTTAGAGAATCTAGCAGAAGAAAGAGATGCTTGTCAAACCTCCCTGGTTTTGATTCAAGCTAATTGATTTCAACAAATGGGTAAGGTGAGCAATTATACTCTTTTTCCCTTGACAAGTTTTGTCCCACTGGGTTTTCTTGTCAAGGTTTTTAATGAGGTAGTTGTTCATCTCACTATCCCCCTTTGTTGAACCAAAGATCACGTCCAGAAGCTTCACTTCCAACGGCTACTTTATTTTATTTTAACCTATGATATTTTTTTTTTAAGCTTATGCTTCTGTTTTATGTGTATTTATGTCTTTAAAAAACGTGTACTAGGGTTTCTCTTTGAGTTCCCTATTTAAACCCTTGTAAACCATCAGTTTATTTTATCTAGCTTTTTATTCTCAAACTCTTTCTAAGAACTAGATCAAAACAGGTAAATCAGAGGAGTTTCATTTCCTTTGTGTGACCTCTCGATCCACTGGTAAATCTAAGGAGTTCCGCAGCCTTAGTGTGACCAAAACAATCCATTGTTACTTAAATCCATTCGTCCTAACTTCCCCATCCACAAAATTCTTCTCTTCTTGCTTCCAAAGTGACGATTTTTGGAGGAAAATTCATATTAAGTCGTATCATAGCCACTTTGGAAGCTAAGTACTCTTAGATCTTTGTGTTATATGTTCTTTATCACTCTGTTTCGTGTAAGATCTAAGAATTTTTTGATTTATCAGTTTGTGACTCTTGGCATTCTTGTCAGATCTGGAATTTTTTTTTTCTCATTTGCTATCATTTCGTGTTCTATGTATGATAGTCTTGTTGTTTTGAACAGATCTAAGTGTTCTAGGAACTGAGTGTGTTCGATCTGCTTGTTTATGTCTGTTGGCATTATAAAAATCGAACATGAGCATTTTCTGCTTAGATCTAAGTGTTTATGTGCTTGTACCACTCAAATTGGCCATATCTGTTGAGTATTTGCTATAGGATTGTTAGATCTTGTTACCTGAAGGTAGATCTGTGTTTGAAAAGCAATCTAAAGTGTTATTTGTGCCTCTGTAATTTTTTTTCTAAGTGTTGAAATCGTGATTCCTGTGTTTCGTCAGTCTGAAACTTTAAATTTTTGCTTGAAGAACTTGTAACTGCGTGTTCTGTTCATTTGTTGTAGTTCCTATGGAAAATTCAGAGGAGGACGAAGAGCATAGTAACAACAGAAACAACAAACTCCTCATTGAAGCTATAACAACAAAAATGCAGAAGATGATGGATGATAGATTTGCTGCTTTAGAGGAAAAGGACAGAACCAGAACTGATACTAGACAGAATCAAGGACAGGATGACAGGATTCATGATGCTGCTTCAGATCAATACTATCAGAGGAGGAGAAGTGATGCATCACATGGTAGCCAGAGGAGAAATAGGCGTAATAGAACTCAAGATGAGCTTCTGAGGGACAATCTCAAGGGTCTGAAGATCAGTATTCCTCCATTTCATGGCAAAACCGATCCTGATGCTTATTTAGAATGGGAAAAAAAGATTGAATTGGTCTTCAATGTTCAGCAGTACACAGAACCTAATAGAGTAAAGATAGCTGCAACAGAGTTTCATGATTATGCTTTGAGCTGGTGGGATCAGTTAGTCACGAGCAGGAGAAGAAATCAGGAGCTACCTGTTGAGACTTGGGTAGAAATGAAAAGCCTGATGAGAAAGAGGTTTGTACCTAGTCACTATCACAGAGAGCTGCATCAGAAACTGAGAAACACACTCAAGGATCTCGAACAGTAGAGGAATATTATCAGGAGATGGAAGTGTTGATGCTGCGAGCTCACATAGCAGAGGATCCAGAAGCTACAATGTCACGGTTTCTAGGGGGTTTGAACCAGGAAATTCAAGACAGATTAGAGACTGAGCATTACATGGAGCTCGAGGAGATGTTACACAAAGCTATTCTATTTGAGCAACAGATTAAAAGAAAAAGAGCCTCACGTTCTAGCTATAGCCATAGTTCATCATACACACGGCCAGGTTACTCTAAAGAAGACAGATCTTCTTTTGCTAAAGAATTCAAGCCAACAGAGCACTCTAAGCCATCTGATACGATTAAGGTTACTACTCCAGCACCTGCAGACTACAAAGGAAAAGCAAAAGAAGGTGTTGTATGATCCAGAGATGTCAGCTGCTTCAAATGCCATGGAAAAGGGCATTATGCAAATGAGTGTTCTAACAAGCGTGTGATGATCCTTTTAGAGAGTGGTGAAGTAGAATCTGCTGATGAGTATCCAGAGACTTCTAGTGAGGATGAGCAGGAGATCTTACCTGTTAAAGGGGACTTATTAGTGGCCAGAAGAACTCTAAGTGTGCAGAACAAGACTCAGGAGCAGGAACAAAGAGAGAATTTGTTCACACGAGATGCAATATTCAGGGTAAAGTCTGTAGCTTGATCATCGATGGTGGTAGTTGTACTAATGTGGCTAGTGATATTATGGTCAAGAAACTTGGTTTGAAGACTACAAAGCATCCAGCACCTTATAAGCTTCAGTGGCTTAATGATAGTGGCGAAATGAGTGTCAGCAAGCAGGTTTTGGTTCCTATCTCTATTGGCAAGTATGAGGACGAGATTCTTTGTGATGTTCTGCCTATGGAAGCCAGTCACATACTGTTAGGACGCCCTTGGCAATCAGATAGAAAGCTTATACATGATGGCTTCTCAAATCGCCATACTTTTGAGTATAAAGGGAAGAAGACTACACTGGTTCCTATGACTCCACATGAGGTTTATCTTGATCAGAAGAAGGACTCTCCTTAGCCTAAGCGCCCAAACTTCTTTGCAAAGTCTAGTGATGTTAAGAAAGCCTACTACTCTAATCATTCTATGCTCCTATTTGTTTATAAAGAGTCATTGCTTAATCTGTTTAACCTTACACCGGTGCTACCGAGTGAAATGACTAATCTTTTGCAGGAGTACAGTGACGTTTTCCCTGAAGAAACTCCACAAGGCTTACCACCGATCAGAGAAATTGAGCATCAGATTGACTTTGTACCTGGATCTTCTCTCCCCAACAAACCAGCGTATAAGACTAATCCGGTGGAAACTAAGGAGCTTCAGAAACAGATCAGTGAACTGATGGGAAAAGGCCATATTCGTGAGAGTATGAGCCCTTGTGCTGTGCCAGTCTTTCTTGTGCCAAAGAAAGACGGAAGCTGGCGAATGTATGTTGATTGTATAGCAATCAATAATATTACGGTGAAGTATCGATACCATATTCCTAGATTAGATGATATGCTTGATGAATTGCATGGTTCTAGCATATTTTCTAAGATTGATCTTAAGAGTGGTTATCACCAGATTAGGATGAAAGAGGGTGATGAATGGAAAACTGCATTTAAGACTAAGCATGGTTTATATGAGTGGTTAGTTATGCCTTTTGGATTGACTAATGCTCCTAGTACCTTTATGCGTTTGATGAATCATGTGCTTAGAGCTTATATAGGCCTGTTTGTTGTTGTCTATTTCGATGATATCCTTATATACAGCAGAAATCTTGATGAGCACACTGAACATGTTAAGATGGTGCTAGATACGCTTAGGAGAGAAACATTGTTTGCAAATTTTAAGAAATGTACTTTTTGCACATATAATGTGGTTTTTCTAGGCTTTGTTGTGAGTACAGATGGAATCAAAGTAGATGAAGAAAAGGTGAAAGCAATCAAGGAATGGTCAAGTCCTAAGATAGTAGGGGAAGTCCGCAGCTTTCATGGCCTTGCTGGTTTCTACAGACGTTTTTTGAAGGATTTCAGCACTTTAGCAGCTCCCTTAACCGAAATCATCAAGAAAGATGTGGGATTCAAATGGGAGAAAGCTCAGGAGACAGCATTCCAATGCCTAAAAGAGAAGCTTATTCATGCTCCTGTTTTATCATTACCTGATTTTGTAAAGACTTTTGAGATTGAATGCGATGCTTCTGGTGTAGGAATTGGAGCTGTTTTGATGCAAGACAAGAAGCCAATAGCGTTCTTCAGTGAGAAGCTTGGAGAAGCGACTCTCAATTATCCAACGTATGACAAGGAGCTGTACGCCTTGATTAGAGCTCTCCAAACATGGCAACACTACCTCTTGTCAAAAGAATTCGTCATTCACACATACCATGAGTCTTTAAAACATTTGAAAGGTCAGCAAAAACTCAACAAAAGACATGCGAGATGGGTTGAGTTCATAGAAACATTCCCATATGTCATCAAGTACAAAAAAGGTAAGGATAATGTTGTAGCCGACGCATTATCCAGGAGGTACACTCTTCTCTCTACTCTTGATGCTAGACTTTTGGGTTTCGAACAGATTAAAGAACTCTATCCTACTGATTCTGATTTTCAAGAAATCTATAGATCTTGTGAAAAATTTGCTTCTGATCATTATTTTAGACAAGATGGATTTCTCTTTTATAAAAACAGACTGTGTGTTCCTAATTATTCTCTCCGAGACTTGTTTACTAGGGAAGCACATGGCGGAGCTTTGATGGGACATTTTGGCATTGCTAAAACTCTAGAAGTGATGAAAGCTCATTTCCATTGGCCACACATGAAACGTGATGTTGAAAGAATCTGTAACAGGTGTACTATTTGTAAACATGCCAAATCTAAGGTTCAGTCTCATGGTTTGTATACACCTCTCCCTATTCCTACTCATCCTTGGAATGACATTTCTATGGATTTTGTGATGGGCTTGCCTAGGACTAGGACAGGGAAAGATTCTATATTTGTTGTGGTTGATAGATTCTAAAAAATGGCGCATTTCATTGCTTGTAATAAGACTGATGATGCATTGCATGTGTCTAACTTGTTCTTTAAAGAGATTGTGTATTTGCATGGCATGCCTAAGTCTATTGTGTCTGATAGAGATACTAAGTTCCTTAGCTACTTTTGGAAAACTTTGTGGTCTAAGCTAGGAACTAAGCTTCTATTTTCTACTACTTGTCATCCACAGACTGATGGTCAGACTGAAGTAGTTAATAGGACTCTTGGTACTCTCTTGCGTGCTTTGATTAAGAAAAATCTTAAGAGTTGGGAAGATTGTTTGCCTCACATAGAGTTTGCATATAATCATGCTATTCATTCTGCATCTAAGTACTCTCCTTTCCAGATTGTCTATGGCTTTAATCCCCTGTCTCCTTTGGATCTAATTCCTTTACCTTTGAGTGAAAGATCTAGTGTATATGGACAAAAAAAGGCAGAAATGGTTAAACAAATTCACGAGAAGGCTAGATAGAATTTAGAAGAAAAGACTAAGCTCTATGAGAAGCAGGCTAACAAAGGAAGGCGTAAGATGATCTTTGAAGTTGGAGACCAAGTTTGGGTGCATCTAAGGAAGGAACGGTTTCCAGAAGAGAGAAAATCCAAACTGATGCCTAGGATTGATGGTCCATTCACGATCACAAGGAGAATCAATGACAATGCCTATCAAGTGGATCTCCAAGGTAAGTATAATGTGAGTTCTAGTTTTAATATTTCTGATCTCTCTCCTTTCATTGCAGATGCAACAGATTTGAGGACAAATCCTTTTCAAGAGGGAGGGGATGATATGAGCATGGCCAAAGATAAGGAACTAGAACCTGAGCTCGTACCGGAGCTTGAACCTGAGGATGCTCTAGCTATACCAAGTGGACCAATGACGCGTGCTAGGACAAGGAAGCTCAAGGAGACTATCAATTCTCTACTCACACACTTAGAGAATCCAGCAGAAGAAAGAGATGCTTGTCAAACCTCCCTGGTTTTGATTCAAGCTAATTGATTTCAACAAATGGGTAAGGTGAGCAATTATACTCTTTTTCCCTTGACAAGTTTTGTCCCACTGGGTTTTCTTGTCAAGGTTTTTAATTAAGTAGTTGTTCATCTCACTATCCCCCTTTGTTGAACCAAAGATCACGTCCAGAAGCTTCACTTCCAACGGCTACTTTATTTTATTTTAACCTATGATATTTTTTTTAAAGCTTATGCTTCTGTTTTATGTGTATTTATGTCTTTAAAAAACGTGTACTAGGGTTTTTCTTTGAGTTTCCTATTTAAACCCTTGTAAACCATCAGTTTATTTTATCTAGCTTTTTATTCTCAAACTCTTTCTAAGAACTAGATCAAAACAGGTAAATCAGAGGAGTTTCATTCCCTTTGTGTGACCTCTCGATCCACTGGTAAATCTAAGGAGTTCCGCAGCCTTAGTGTGACCAAAACAATCCATTGTTACTTAAATCCATTCGTCCTAACTTCCCCATCCACGAAATTCTTCTCTTCTTGCTTCCAAAGTGACGATTTTTGGAGGAAAATTCATATTAAGTGGTATCAGATGATATGAGCATGGCCAAAGATAAGGAACTAGAACCTGAGCTTGTACCGGAGCTTGAACCTGAGGATGCTCTAGCTATACCAAGTGGACCAATGGCGCGTGCTAGGACCAGGAAGCTCAAGGAGACTATCAATTCTCTACTCACACACTTAGAGCATCCAGCAGAAGAAAGAGATGCTTGTCAAACCTCCCTGGTTTTGATTCAAGCTAATTGATTTCAACAAATGGGTAAGGTGAGCAATTATACTTTTTTCCCTTGACAAGTTTTGTCCCACTGGGTTTTCTTGTCAAGGTTTTTAATGAGGTAGTTGTTCATCTCACTATCCCCCTTTGTTGAACCAAAGAGCACGTCCAGAAGCTTCACTTCCAACGGCTACTTTATTTTATTTTAACCTATGATATTTTTTTTTAAGCTTATGCTTCTGTTTTATGTGTATTTATGTCTTTAAAAAATGTGTACTAGGGTTTCTCTTTGAGTTCCCTATTTAAACCCTTGTAAACCATCAGTTTCTTTTATCTAGCTTTTTATTCTCAAACTCTTTCTAAGAACTAGATCAAAACAGGTAAATCAGAGGAGTTTCATTCCCTTTGTATGACCTCTCGATCCACTGGTAAATCTAAGGAGTTCCGCAGCCTTAGTGTGACCAAAACAATTCATTGTTACTTAAATCCATTCGTCCTAACTTCCCCATCCACGAAATTGTTCTCTTCTTGCTTCCAAAGTGACAATTTTTGGAGGAAAATTCATATTATATCCGCTCCGTAAATTAGGATATCCGGGGCGTCCGGATCCGGATCCGGATAGTAAAATATCGGATCCGTGAAAAGAGGATCCGAATCCGGATAGTAAAATTTCAAGGTCCGGATATCCGGATCCGGATATCCGGATCCGGATCCGGACTCATTAAATTTATTAAAAACATATTTTTTTTACATATATTAAGTTATTTTTATATAAAATATAAATATATATATATATATATATATATTGATTTTAGTTTTTTTTCTAAAATATCATATTTTTTGAAAAATATTATTCTAATTTTTATATTTATTTTTTTTAAATTAATTTTTAATATTTTATTTTGGTTATTTTAATTATTTAATTATTATTTTTGGATCCGGATCCGGATCCGGATATCCACGGATATCCTGAATTTTGGCCTGATACTCGAAATCCGGATATCCGGAAGCCACAGATCCGAATCCGGATAGTTTTGTCACGGATCCGACGGATCCGAATCCGGATTCGGATACCCTGAAATTCCAGGATATCCGGATCCGTCCCACCCCTAGTTTACGTTACCACAAAACTCCTATAAAACTCCTCTTCTAATGGTATCAAGTTCTTCCAAGTCCGCCATGGCCCCTTCACATACTCTACCCTTGATGAAATCGACTACAAACTTGTGCGTCACAATGTAGAGTTGTTAAACAAAATAATGTCCTCCTCAACGTTGACTGTTTGTAGATGAGGTGTAGTTAATTAATTACTTACACACAATTCTATTTCTGTTCCACTAAACTTCAAACTTGGCTAATATATTTTTAAATTTGATCTTACGTAGCATGCATCAATACAAGCTGGTTCCAAAACCGCCGTATACAGATGAAGGTTCGCTTCAGCCTCACCGTCGTCTTCTGTTTTTTTGTTGTTGTTGTAAACTTAATGTTTTTTTCTTTCCGGTAAGACGCAAATTGAGCGGCATGAAAACTCTTTCTTGAGACAAGAGAATGATGAGCTCCGAGCTGAGAACATGTCTGTACGAGAAGCTATGAGGAATCCGATGTGTGGTCATTGCGGTGGCTCGGTGATAATATGTCCGCCGTTCTCGGTGAGGTTTCTCTCGAAGAGCATCACTTAAGAATTGAGAATTCACGTCTTAAAGATGAAGTCGATCGTATCTGTGCATTAGCCTGAAAATTCCTTAACCAGTCCGACCACGACGCCGCCGGTTCACTCAAACTCGGCATCGGTTCAAAAAATGGTTACGGTGGTGGTGCTGGTGGTTGTGAGTTCACTCTCGTCCCTCATAAGTTTAGGAATAAACTTAGAGA
Source organism: Pseudoturritis turrita (assembly GCA_900406555.1). NCBI lineage: Eukaryota > Viridiplantae > Streptophyta > Magnoliopsida > Brassicales > Brassicaceae > Pseudoturritis > Pseudoturritis turrita. The sequence goes on from OVBL01000057.1 coordinate 646,848, forward strand.
GGGAAACATAATCTCAATAACCATATTTGATATTAAGCCAAAACTTAATTTCTACTGGTTAACTGACAATCCTTACAAAATCTTCTTCAATAACCATACTGCTATGGGTCACTGGCAACCAATACAAAATTCCTCGCGAGTATTTCCGTATCCGTACATTCAAAGACATTGGAATGATGGTAGACAAAGGAGAGCATTTACCAGGTCTTAAACTAAAATATCTACATACAAATTTTTTATATTGTTCCACATAGTTAACTTTGCCTCCTCTTTGTTGCTTGAAGATGTCATTAAACTCCTCCTACGACGTCGTTAAATCTTATTCTCACCTGTTATTTTGACAGGTAAAGAGCCACTTATCTTTCTATGTACTATTTTCCTTATTTTAAAATTCATATTTTTATTAGTAATTTGCAATATTGTTTGCAGTGGAGAAATCGGTTATATATCTGTATGGGAAAAACACGCATGCTAGGTCTACGACGAGCTTGTGCAACTAAAAGAAGATCCTCTTCTTGTTATTGTAACCGGTGTTAACCTAAGAACTGTTCGTGGTACGCTTGAAATGATTTTCTCCTTTATAAAAGTAATTTTCCTTTAGAAAATATTCTATCGCTCATTTTAAGGTTTTTGAAAATAATATTTTCTACTATTCTCCTCTTAATATTCTCTATTATTTTCCCCTGCTTTTGGTCAACTATAAGTTATCGTCAACTAATTAATTCTATAATTTATATTACCCTATTTTTATGTACGAAATCATGGAGATTTGGAGACTATTGATAAAGGCCACGAACACAATTTGTGGATTTGAAATTTGGCTCCGTTGGCTCCCCACAGTTAACTGGTGTTTAGGGTTATGTGAGTTGTGTTGTTTTGTTTTAGTTCACCTACTAAAAACTCCTCTCGGAATTTGCAGGAAATTGATGCATCTAGAGTTAATACATTGGACTACAAGATGTTCAGATTCCGCTTGCGCTACATTCTCCTAGAGTTTTAGAACATATATACAAGTAGGCTTGAACGGGTTCAAGACAAGCAAACTGGCAGAGTTGAATTGTAGAGCATATATATATATATATATATATATATATATATGCAAAGTACATAAATAAAGAACGATGATTATAGATTTGAAACATGCTCTCTCAAATGATATTTTCTTTAGAAACAACATAATGGAGAAGATTTTAGGGTGTGCTATGAGACAAAAGCGCTTGGTCTATGGAATTATTAGTCTTGATATAAGAATGTCTGAACTTTATTGGTTTTGATGCCTTCTTATCCAAATACGGGAAAAAGCCATGGACTCATTTTCCACTAATGCGTCTTCTTACAATGTTTCCATTAATAGAGAAACGAAATAAACCAATTATATCACAAACATTCTATGAAAAACAAAATGTTATGTAAGAACGAATTTTGTTTGAAAAACTCATTAACGCAAATACAAAGTAATGCAAACAAATGTAGTTATACAATTTAAAATGGATTCACCAGCTAACCAATTACAAAAACGCTTTCTCCAAATTTTATATATGTCTTATAGCTACATACAAACCTTCATTCTTACAAGCTATGTAGAATAGTTGGTAGTGACACTAAAATCATATATTACGAAATATGAAATTATTCATGTACAAAATCAGATGTACAAATAACACAATATATACTTACAAAATGTAGCTTTTAAAAAAGTAGTTTTTTATGCTCCGAATAATTCAAACCCGGGCAACACACGGCCTGCCCCTAGTTCTCTATATTTTACAGTTTTTACTATGGTTTTAATTATGTTTAATATACATTTTATTACGATTTTATTCCTTTAGAGATAGTTTTTCTCGTATTTGTGGTTTTAGAGTCTTTACAGGATAAATCATCAAAAATGATGCAAAAAGGACCAAGATAGGTGTTAACCATGCTACAACCAAGTCACAATATTCACAAGATATGCAATTTCTCAAGTTGCACTATAAGTTTACCCTTCTTTGGAGGCCTTAACCATCTTGGAATTGGATGAAATTTGGTGATGAGATATATAATTTAGTTATCTTTCTAATGGACATGGGTTCATGTAATTTGGAGCTGTGGTTGAAGAGTTACACATGATTTACTGAAGACATGTCTGTCTGGCTTGAAGCTGAAGCATGTGCAGAATTATTCCAGTACAAGTCACGGGCTGCCCAAGCTCCGGACTGATACTCCAGACTTATATGCAGCCTCTGGTCGAGATTTTTATCCTAAGACACCTCTATCCAGCATGGTAAGTCTCTTTTACTCCTAAACTTAAACCCTAATAGACCCTAAACCTATATATAATAGTTTTTAGCCTCTTGTTAGGGATAAGCCGTCATAAGTCCCCAAAAACCATCATAATACATTTCAGTAAGCAGCAGCCACGTTTTTACCTTAAGTCTCTTCATAGATTTATATTCAAGAACTTCCAAGGAGAAGATCTCACCTTTGTATCTCCATATAGAGAAGATTTCCTAAACCTTTCTTGTTTCTATTTGAATTTCTATGATTAGGAATACTTATTTATCTCTTTGCTTGCTTTTTGTGATGAGTTCTGAGTAGTCATATTGTTAGGTTATAGGTATTCAATGAGTTCATGAATTATTAAGTTTTTATCGAATGAATTAGGGAAAATCTAAAGGTTTCTTCATCTTTACTTGCTCGTAATGTTGCATGCTTTTCTGATCAACTAGCATAAGATCTTAGGTTAATATACTCTCCAAAGTCTTGTTATATTTCTTGAACTAGTATTTGATGAGCAATACATCATAACCTACGAAAGTTGAGTTATAAGGTATTGTGAACAATTAAATCCTGAACGAATTAATGTATGTTTTCAACTTGTGATTACCTGCGAGAGTTTAGTCTATTAGGCTGTTAAAACATAGTAATTGGAACCACGAGAGTGAAAAAATTATACCTTAGTGATTTGAATTCTAGAACGGTTCCTATTAAATCACTGAAATTTGATAAGTGTTTATGATTTATGAATCTCTGCTATTAACTTATTGCCTAACGCTTTTTCTTACTATATTTTTATCGTTTTAATTACTTTATTTTCGTACTTTTATCTAATCAAAACCAAAAACAAAAAATCTTTGTTTTAGCTAGATTTGATTATTATAGATTTGTAGTACAACACAAGGTCCCTATGGATTCGATCCCTTCTATACTATTGTGATTGATATGCACTTGCAGTTAGTTTAATTGGGTTTAAAACTCTCTACATCATTGGGTCACGTTACGTCCCACCGTGACTGAGGGTCCTCCAGCATCGAGGGGCCTTGTTACGGGTTGATTGTGGGGCGTGATGTATGTTTGGTGGAGTAGTGCTTGCGCGAGGTGGGCCCGTTCGGTGGCATTGAAGAGGTCTGACTCTAATATACACTTTTAATACATTTTTCATAGGTTTTTAATAAAGAAACTTTTTTTGGCATTTTTGGGTGTTTTTAGTGTTTTGTAGTTTTATAGTCTTTACATGAAATTTAAGCAATTTGGACCAAAAAGAATGCAAAACAAGCATTTTGGTGATTGGACAGATTCCGAGCATCAAATAGTTTGCATCAAATGGAGACTTTCCCATTGTTGGATCAAACTCAAATTTTACCACAAGATAGATGGGCGTGTTAGCTTCAATTTCCATATCAGATAGTACATATCCAACTGTGTGATCTAAAAAAATGCTCAATTTACTGAAGTCAGGTCATGCAGTCTCGAAGTAGGAGCGCACGCAGCAACCGCCAAGGTGATCGATCGATCAATACCTAGGTGACTGATCGATTGGGTCCCAAAAATAGGCAAATTTCCATGTTTATCGAAGAATATTACCTAAATCTTTTGAGATATACCCTAGCCGACTTCCACACCTGTAAAAGCACCAGAGATGCCACGAAAATTAGTAGGCTTTCGCAACCACCAAAGTTCTTCATCACCAAAAGCTCTATTAATTTATTTTGTTCTTTCTTTGCTTTTGTTCAATAAGGGGGAAAATCTCGCCTCTTTGTATCTCCTTAGAGAAGTTTTCCTAACCCTTTTGCTACTTATTTGAATGAATATGTTTTCTAATACTTTTGCTTTGGTTTTTATAATCATGTGTGAGTAGATGTCTTTTTGGGACTAGGGGTTATTCAAAGGAGATTTCATAGTTTGATAGATATTTTTTATAAATAGAGTGACGTTCTTGTTCCTTAATGCATGTTTCTTTACTGATCATTTAGAGACTGAACTTAGAACAATTTTGGCTTCCACACTACTTGAGTTATTGTTCTGATCTAATGTTTGATGCTCTTAGCGCTTTAACATGCGAGAGTTGAGTTATTAAGTTAGGTGAGCAATTGAACCTGTCCATGAATGCTTGTTTATCTATGTTATTGACATTGAGGATTGATTAATAGGATAGTTTAGACATAGTTGGTTAGCACCTTGCTATGGAGTGGGTTAATCATATAACTGTGAATTGAGTTCTAGAACGAAGGAAAAATGATGTCAATTGCCTCTAGGAATAGATCCTGAATAATTCAACCCATGATACCCTGAGAATGTCCTGAATGCCCAACATTTTAATTATATTGCTTTACAACGCTTTTTATTTACTGCTTTTTAGTATTTTTCTCGATTCAAAATCCCTTTTTATTGCTTACTTAACTTAACTTTTAGTTCAAGATCACTATTGTGCACTCTTGTTTCCTTGGATTCGATCCTTAAGTACTGCAATTGACCGATGTGTTCTTGCAACTATCATTGTGTCCTAAGGCAAAATCTAACACACAACAAGTTTTTGGCGCCATTGCCGGGGAAACTAGCAGCGCCATTAGTTGTCAGACTAAGAGTTTAGTCAAAGTTTTTATTTTCTTTTTAATTTGATTCAATTTTCTTCTTCTTTTTCTTTGTGTTTCGGGTACTTTACTTGGAACAATGACTATCGATTTTTGTGGAGAATCAAGGAGAGTTGTTATGGCGCAAGCAGAAGCAAGAGAGCAGGGATTTTCGGGCCCACTTACTCACTCGCAGAAGTTCGATATCTATGGATATTCTAGCAAACTTTCTATCAAAGAAATACTAGCTCGAAAGCAGGGTTTCTCTAACCCACTGGTTCACTTGCATAATTCTCGTAGTGACTATCGATGGCTAGCACATATTGATCACCAAAGGTGTTTCCAGCCTTACATCTCACCTTACCAATTCTATGATCCACCTCCACCAACAACATGCCTTTCAAAAAGAGTTTTAGACGCCTTCGCTAGGCTTGATGAGATCTTTGATAAGAGCAATGCCATAGATGAGAAAAGATGGTTTGGAATTGACATGGAGCAAGACCAAGTTGATGATGACAAGATTAGTCATGACATGGACAACCCCATTGACTTCCATGAATGGAAGATTGAAGAGCCACAAAAGAGTATCGAGGAACTCATTGCTCATGTCAACCCTCTAGATATCCACCTCAAGAGATCTATGAAGCACGAGAAATTTGGTACCATAACATTAATTCGATTTGTGATAATGATTTTACATGAAAATTGCTTTGATGCAGGACCTGAAAATGGTATTGTAGTATATTCGTCTACAACCATAGGTGAAGAATCATCTCACAACAAAAGGCCAACAACTAATTGTAACTTCTTTGCAAGAGACACAAGAAACAAGAGACAAATCATATACTCAAAGAACATGTTTCAGACGGTGATAAAGATGAAACCTTTGAGGTTCTAGATGGGGATCCTAACTTCACAGCAAAAGGAGAGCATAAAAAAGAAGTTCAACATTGACCAAAAATCTACGGATCCAGCAGCGAGCAACATCGAAGAATCTAAGGAAATGTTTCGCCTCATGTCTAGAAAAATGGCATCCAAGTCGAGCTAAACGACTCTAATAGAGGCGCTTAGTGAGAGGCAACCCACTGGTAAGTGTATAAGATTAGTTAGTTTATTTTAATATTAATGTATTTTTTTATCTTAAGTGTTTCAGAGAGGATCGAAAAAAACAAACTGAGGGCATGCAATCAATCGATCGATCTTACCCAACTGGTGATCGATCGATCTACATATGGATATCAATTGGACCTTGCTAGGAAGTCCAAAAAATTGCAAAAAACAGGTGATCGATCGATTGCCAATCTATAAAAACAAGAAATTGATTGATTGATATGCTCACTGATTGATCGATCAATATACATGTATGTTTTCAGATTTTTTCTGGCCCAAAAAGAAATCCATAAAAAGAGTCACTAGTTGGAATGCAATGTTCCAAAGATGTTCAAGTTACCATTTTTTATCCATTCTTTTCAATATTCTCCTATTTGATTATGACTTTCTCTGATTTACTTTTACACCGGGACAATGTGATTTAAGTATGGGAGAAGGTTCCTCGGTATCTGACAATATTTGCTTTCTTTTTGGTTGTTTTTTTTATTTTATCGAGTAATTTTAAAAAATTTCAAATCAAATTGTTTTATTGAGAGAAATTTAGTTGGGAATTATGACATTTTCTAGGAACATATGCTTTGATTTTGAGACTCAGTGACCACTGCAGGAGGGTTATTCAAGACAGACAATTCAGAAACCACATGGCTGGACTCCCCTAGAAAATTCCAGTTTGCATTGATTTTGATAAATCTGATTTTCACTCTATTATATTAGTCTTCTAACCTGGCTTAATTTTTTTCTTTAAAGGTGTTAGATCGGGGAAACGAATCAAACATTTATGATTTCTTATTCTCTTTACCACTCTTTGTTGTTCGTTGCGCTTGTTCCTCGGTTACGGTCAACACACTTAATGATCGTCTTGTTACGAGTAACTCCCCTTGAGCCGCGGTCTCTATACCCTCATCGGCTGAAGTATCACCCACTGATTTCTCCTCTTCGGACTCAACCTCTCCATTATCCCTAATGATCATAACCCGTTTGTTTGAACACTCGCTAGCATAGTGCCCAAGTCCTTGGCACTTGTAACATCGGATATCTCTAGCCCTCAATACTTCATTGGCCTTTCCTTTGAAGTCGTGTTCCACCGGTTTCGACTTGGTAAAGGGTTTTGAATACTTTTGGAAAACGGTCTTCTCTTCTTTGTGATAACTAGATCGGTCCGAATTAAACTCGGTCTTGCCTGAACCGTAACTTGTCTTAAAGCTTCTCCTCTTTATTTGTGTCTCAAACATCACGGCTTTGTGAAGCATCTCCTCAAGCTCCACATAATGTTGCGTTTCCAATCGGTCTTAGATGTAGCGGTTGCGATAATCACCGACACGTCTCCTAGTGGTCACAAGTTGATCCCACCAACTCAAAGCGTAATTGTAAAACTCGGTTGCGGCGATTCTAACTTTGGTGTCCTCGGTGCACTCTCGGCATATGAACACTAGCTCGATCTTTGTCTCCTAATCCCAGTATGCTTCCGGATTATTGGTTCCATTGAATGGAGGGATATTGAATTTCGGTCTCTCTCGCGTTTGCCTTCGCCTCCTTTGGCTACTGTTAGAAGCATGACTATAATAGTCATGTGCTGCTGCTGCACCATCAATCCTTTGTTCCCTTGGTGCCCTTTCTTGTGGCTGATTTAGAACAGGACCCGGAGCAACCCGGTTCAATTGCAACGCTCCAAGCTTCTCTTCGATAATCCTAGCCACGGTTACTTCAATTGATTCCAACATCTTCTTCTTGTCCAATTTTGAATCGTATGACTCTTCTATAGAGCTCGACATGGTACCTGAAAAAGGAAAAGGATCTAACAAGTAAGAAGTTCTTTTGAAAGTTGGAACTAGTTAAACACAAGAAGATGAACAGTTTTGACACGAGTGGATGATCAGTCGCGCAAAAATTATCAAATCGTATCAAAAAATTCCAGAAACACTTTAAAAAAATACTAGACTCAATATAGGTTCAGATTCAAGTGAAATCACAATTTTATGATGAGCCAATTATTTATGATAAAGTTTGCAAAATCTCAGAAAAATGAAGAAATACGATAAAAATCCAGAAAATGAAGAACACGAGATTTTTAGCAAGGAACAACACAACCTTTACACGAAGTGGCTCTGATACCACTTGATAGACTCCTTGTAAGGATCTATGCCCAAAAATGCCCTTCGTGTGGTTGTGACTCGAACGGATGAGGATTGGTTCGAATGATGCGGATATGATGCGGAAGATGAACGGACTTTGAAGATGAACGAATGAGTGATGGACCGATTTGTACTTCTAAGAGAGATGTAAATCTCTTAGACTACGAGCTTGATCCTAACTTAGATATACGCACTAAGACAAGAACAAGCTGAGAAATGAATCTCATATTTTGATCAAACAAGTTAGAGAGATTTTTAAAAGAAAAGTTTGATGATTTTTATTGAAGAGAAAAGAGGGTTATATAGAAATTTGGCCACGGCCAAGGTCATTATTACACATAGGAAATGACAAAACATTAAAGACATTTGACCAAGAAGTTTGAAAGACAAAAACGAAAATAAAAGATAAAGATGGAGAAGGCTCGCTTGGTGAGAATCGAACCTAAGACCTCCGAGTCTTCTAGCGTTGCCGATGATGAGGATTATGATTAAGTGTGTGAACCTCGCCTCATTAAAAACCTTTCCAGAAAACCCAGTGGGAAAAAACCGAGCGAAGGGAAAAAGAGTGCGCATCACACACCTTTCATCACCGACCCTTAAGCCACTTGAATCATGACCAATGTGATCGGACAAGTGCTTGGCTCAAGGTCGCTCTTAATATGGTGAAGTAGAGAGTTGACAGATTGGTTAAGTTATCTCGTCCTCGACCTTGTCATCGGCCCAACCGGAATGTTCAAAGACGTAACCTCGAAAAGGTCCTCCGCGGCTACGAGCTGCTCCTCGGCTACTAGCTTGTCCTTAGTCTTTTGTCCCACGTCTTCTTGTCCCGAACCTCCATGCTCCGAGCTTGCCATGATCTCATCACAGACCAAGCCAGATCGATCCATCCAAATCTGGATCGATCCATCCAGACATATCTGGCGCGCAGAAATTTTCCAGACCAAGCCAGATCGATCCATCCAAATCTGGATTGATCCATCTAAACACATCTGGCACACAAGAATTTTCCTGATCGAGCCAGATTGATCCATCCAATTCTGGATCGATCCATTTGCTTCCCAGACGAAAAAGGCAAATTCTGACTTTCCTTTTTAGCCCCAGAATCATCCAAACTCCACCAAATCCGACCATAGACCTATATATACTTATTTTAAGACACTTTTTCTCTAGACACTTTTTCTCTAGACACTTTTTCTCTACACACTTTTATTTTCTACACAAGTTTTTAGTTTATTCTCTTTACAAGCTTTGGGAGAAGATCTCTGAACCCTATTGACAATTTGGAGAAGATTTCTAAACCCTCTTATTTATTTTATTGATTTCATCATGTCTTTAATTATTTCATCTTCTTGTTTCTTTGCTTACATGTCTGAGTAGTTTTATAGTTAGGTTTAGGGTTTCAAAGAAATTTATGAATCATTGAATCAGATATAGATAGGGTTTTATCATATTGTCTTCACCTATCGTTGTTCTCATTGCTTAGATTAAATTGATCACTTAATCTCTGATTTTAGGTTTAATCTATTCATCAAAAGTGTTATAGATTGCTTGATAGAACATAGGTGAGCAAATTGTCCTTAGCCAACGAAAGCTGATGTTAAGGCAATTTGTGAACATATCAAACCTGCTCGTTAATGCTTGTTTAGAATTCTAAGATCAAACGACAGTTTAGATTCTTAGGTTAGATAAAATAATTGATACCACGACAGTGGATTGGTTAAACATTCATGTTTGAGTTTAGGATTGCGCTTATTATTCCCTGAATAATTGTCTGGTTCATGATCTCTGAATTCCTGCGAATTGCTCTAGACTTAACACTTGTTTTTAATTGATTTTACATCGTTTTTACATTGCTATTTTGTTTCACTTTTCAACAAATAACCATATTATCATTTTAGCTTAATTTCACTCATATAGATTCGTAGCGTTTCACTTGGTTCTCATGGATTCGATCCCTAAATACTACTTCGTTTGCTGTGCACTTGCAGTGATATTTTAGGGTTAAAACTCTGTGTATCAAGTTTTTGGCGCCGTTGCCTCGTTTTTAGTTGATATATTCCTAAAATTCAGTTATGATCTCAAGGATATGTGAGTTCCCACGATTTTCAAACCTCTTTTTTATGCTTGGGTTGATGTTTGTTTGAGGACAAACAAAGACTTATTGATATACCTCGTATTTTACCCATTTTAACTATGTTTTAATAGGTCTTTAATAAAGAAACTACTTGGTTTTGGCATTTTATTGGTGATTTTAGTGTTTTGTAGTTTTTATAGTCTTTACAGGAAATTTGAGCAAATATGGCCAAAACAAGCATTCTGGAGATTGGACCGATTCTGAGCATCAAATGTTTTGCATCAGATGGAGACCTTGCCATCGTTGGATCTCGCTCAAATATTTCCACAAGATATATGGGAGTGTTAGATTTTATTTTCATATCAAATCATGAAATCCAACGGTGCGATCTCAAGATATACTCAGTTTACTGAAGACAGGTCGTGTAGTCTAATTTTCTGAGCATCAAATGTTTCGCATCATATGGACATTTATCACCATTGGATCAAGCTAAAATTTTACCACAAGATAGATGGGAGTGTTAGCTTCAATTTACATATCATATCATGCAAATCCAACAGTGTGATCTCAATATATGCTCAATTTACTGAAGACAGGTCGTGCCGTACCGAAGCAGAAACATGCGCATAATGCGTGAGGGCGATCGATCGATCGCCACATAGGAGATCTATCGATCGGGTCTCGAAAAACAGGTAATTTTCCATGTTTATCGAATAATATTCCCTAGATCTATTGGAATATACTCTAGCAGACTTCCACCCCTATAAAAACACAGAGAGGCCACAAAAATCATCACCACCATCACAACATCACCATAGTTACATTTTTATTTTGAGGAAGAGCCTTAGGCTCAAAATCTTTACTTTTAGGGTTTTTATCGATTTTTTACGATTTGTTTGAAGGGAGACGAACTCCAATATTTTTTTATCGATTTTTTACGGTTTGTTTGGAGGGAGACGAACTCCAATCTTTGTACTAGCAGAGAGAACTTTTATGAACCCTTTTTCTTATGATATTTATTTACTCTATTTTTATTATGGTTTCTCTTTCTATGATTGAGTATAACTATGTTTTTAATAGTTCTTTAATAAAAAACTACTTGGTTTTGGTATTTTATTGGTGTTTTTAGTCTTTTCCTAGTTCTTATAGTCTTCCCATGAAATTTGGCAATTTGGACCACACATGATGCAAAAACAAGCATTCGAGGGAATGGTCAGATTCTGAAAATCAAATATTTCGCATCAGATGGAGACCTTCCACCGTTATATCACACTCAAATATTTTCACAAGATATATGGGAGTGTTAGCTTCGCTTTCCATGTCAGATCATGTAAATCCAATGGTGTCTCTCTAATCATGTAAAGAAGATTGAAGTACAAGTTTCTCAAACTGCAGAAGGTGTGAAGAAACAAGTTGGTGTTCTTCCAGAGAAAAATGAGAAAAATTATAAATTCTGCAAATTGATAACAACTCAAAAGAAGGAAAAAGTTTCACAAGCTTATAATCCTATGGCATGACCAGAAGAAGACGAATCAATTTACAAAACACCACATCAAAGGAGGCTGCATAAGATGGAAGATCCAGTGAACTTTGTCTTCCCTTGGACAATCAATGGTATGGCTTTTCTAGACTCTCTATGTAATATAAGAGCTCGTGTGAATTTTATGTCTAAGAACATTGCCAACAAGTTGGGAATTATTGACATCAAGCATCCGTAAATATCTCTTAAGTTTGGAGACGCTTCTAGCACAATTCCATATGGGTTTGTGCAAGATCTAATGATGTAAGTGGGATGGTGTTTTGTTCCTATTGATTTTCACATTATAGAGATGAAGCAGAAATCCCCAATACCATTAGTTCTTGGGAGCTCATTCCTTTCCACTGTGGGAGGAATGGTGGATTTTTCCAAACGACGAGTTTCCTTTTCCAAAATCAAGAAGAGAGTCTTCTATCCTGTAGTTCATACGGGGAATTCTTATTGTACACCCATTTAAAATGGAGGTAACGTAATTTTAGACCCTGGAGATGACATTAAAATTTTGCAAGATGTTCTTATATCTCTACATCACATCTCATGATGTTGTCAAGCCGATGATGTCTGATTGCAAAAATGTCTCAAGTGATAAAGTTCCAACTTTGACTACTCAAGAATGTATTGGATATTGTATTAAAGATTTTTTCTAGCTTGACACACGTTCTAAAGAACCTTCCAAGCCCATCATCACCCAATTCTCCTTGGTATAGATACATTGCAAACTACTTAGCGGCAAAAATCGAGCCTCCTCAGTTCTTTGATTACAAGAAGAAGAAATTCTTGCGTGAGATTAGAAGGTACTTTTGGGATGAACCATATATTTACAAGAATTGTTCAGATGGTATGTTAAGAAGATGCATTCTAGAAGAAGTTTCAAGTGTTATCTTTGTTTGTCATGGATCTGATTACGCCGAACACTTTGTTACTAATAAGACTATCTCTAAGGTCTTACAAGCTGTTTTTTGGTGGCCTACCATGTTCAAGGACTCCCATGCCTTTATCTCTAAGTGTAACGCTTGCCAAAGACAAGGGAACATCAAGAAATGAAATGAGATGCCACAAAACTTCATCCAGGAAGTCGAAGTTTTTGATATGTGTGGAATCGACTTAATGGGTCATTTTCCTTCATCTTATAGAAACAAATACATCCTTGTCGATGTTGACTACGTGTATAAGTGGGTAAAACCTATAGCCGGCCCCACAAATGATGTAAAAGTAGTGATGAAGATGTTCAAATCAATCATCTTTCCAAGATTCGGAGTTCCACGAGTGGTTATTAGTGATGGAGATTCTCACTTTTTAAATAAAGTTTTCTAGAATCTACTATATATTTTACTTTTTTTAATTACAGAAATTACTATTTTATTACGGTTTTATGCCTTTAGAGGTAGTTTTCTTGTATTTGTAGTGTTTTGGGTCTTTATGGGTAACATCATCAAAAAGGATGAAAATTTGAGCAAAAGAGGTGTAAATCATGCTACAACCATCTGCAAAGGTCAAAAGCATCATCCAAGTCACAAAACTCACAAGATATGCATTTTCTTAAGTTGGACAGAACAGACGTACCAGAAGTTTGCCACTTTTTGGAGGTTTTACCCAACTTGGAATTTGATGAATTTTGGTGACGAGATAACTGTTTGAGTTACCTTTACAATGGAAGAGGTTTCAAATCATTTGAAGTTGTGGTTGAAGAGTTACACCCGATTTACTAAAGATATGTCTGTCTGGCTTGAAGCTGAAGCATGTCCAGGAATATCCCAGTACCGGTCACAGTATCCCCAAGCTCCGGACCAATACTCCAAACCGCTGCACACCCTTTGTCTGAGATTTCCAGCCCAATAAAATCGTATTCAAGCATTAAAAGTCTCGTATGCCCCTAACTTAACTCTAATCAACCCTAAAATCTATAAATACTTGTTTTTAGTCTCTTGTAAGAAGGGTTATGATTAAGAGAGTTATGTGAAGAGTTAGGTTTCTAGGTGGAATTTTTTAAACTTAAATGTGACTCACAAAGTGCAATATGTCTAGCTAAGAATGCAACACATCATGACAGGACTAAGCATATGGCTACAAAGATACACTTCATCAGAGACATTGTAGAAGAAGGCCTAGTCAAGATACACAAGATTCACACTATCCTAAACTCAGTAGACATGTTGACTAAGAGTTCACCTGGCAATGCGTCGATAATTTCCTTGTAAAACTCAAAGGCGTCTCCTAAGTATCGAAGGCAGTATTCGAATATGGCTATGTCGGTTGAGACATCTCGTAGAGAAAAAGAAAAGCAAATGTTAGCTACATTGTGTTTTGCTAGTTACAAATCGACAAAAGATAAATGCTTAACACTGGTAAAAAGGTTAATGTGAGGTTCTAGTCAAGAAAGGAACTTACTTGACATCGCCTCCAAAGATCTTGTAGTCCTCAGTTTATTCAGGAGTTGGTAAAGGCAAAGAAGAGGAGTCATGAGCAAAAGGGCACAAGGAAATGGCATAAGTAAAGAAGATAGAGAATCAAGTAACACAAGGTTTATTCGGAGAAATCTTCACTTACAAGGATCTTCGGTAAAGTCGATGATACAACGCTGAGGATCTTATGGTTCATTCATCGGTGGTTGAGTGGCACATAAGTGTTGTCAGGTCCAGAATTCCGTGGTGGAGTCGGAGACTCGACGGAGTTAGCATTGTCGATTTGGTTTCGGTATCAGCTAGTCTGTCGGAGATGAAATGGGTTTCGTTCTTCGTGTTTCAGACCAAACAACGACAAAAGTGGTGAAGTGTTGTCGTTTTGGCTAAAGGACACTAAGCCAACCGAGTGGGCTTGCGAAATGATTCATTTGGGACTTGGTGTGTTAAGTGTTTGGCCCAGTTGTTAGGTGGTTATAAGTTTATTAAACAACAAACTTATTAACAATAATCTTCTTCTTCGGTTGTACAACATGAAACAGAGCAAGAGAGAAGAAGTCACAGAGAGTAACAACCAGAAAGAAGAAAGAGCCAAAGAGAGGTTTATCTCATGTTCTACAGGAAAAGAGGAAGAAGATGAAGAATCTGAAGCAATCATGATCTTTAAGTCTTCTTCTCTGGCTGCATAGAAGGATCGGCTCTATGCTTCCAGTGTGTTCTCATGCTTGTTCCGCGACGGCTGGTTGAGGCAAGATCGCCTTCACCTCTATGCATCAGAAACTGTGCTCGGCTCAACAATGCCCACTGGTCTCGATAATAGCTTCACATCAAAAGAGCATATAAGTCGAGTAGTTATGGTGAAGTAATTGGTGGTCGTAAATTGCATTGTTCTAAAGCTTTTGATAAAGCATTTCTTGAGATTTTTGATCTCTCTTCTGAGATTAGCTTCGGTGAACTCAGGGTTACCAATTTCTATGTCTTTCGTTTATGCTTTTACTTTCTCACATTAAAGAACACAATCAAACGCAAACAAGAACTTAGTCTCAGTAAAGAAGATAGAAATCTGATATGAAAAACTCTAGATCAAGGCAGGGCCGGTCCTGAAATTTAGGGGGCCCAAGCAAAAAAAAAAAATTGGGGATTTTTAAGATATACTTTGTAAAATGAGAACAAATATTAAGATTTTAAAATTTTGGGGCTTTTTTTTGCAAAAAAATAAAATCGGGGGCATTTTTAATATTAAAAAACCATAAAAATTTGTGAGCCATAGATCCAAGCCTCGGTTGGCCCTGTCCAGGGCCGGTCCTATATCAAAGATTGTACGTGGGCAAACATATACTATAGCCACAAAAATAACGTGGCCTTATCGTATAGCCACAGATCGTGGCCGCGTCGTAGTATTAAGCTTCTAATTATCACATATTGGATGTTAGAAAAGATTAGATAGTTACAAAAAAAATTCGGTGTTTTCCGTGGTTAAATTCGAAATAGCCACAAATTATGTGCATTATTCACCAAAAAATTAATAGCTATATGTAATTTTTCGTTAGGTAAATTCAAGACCGTTCGAAACTAGGAATTGGTCGGACGTAGCAAAACGTTTATCCAATTTTCTTTGTTTAGTTAGTTAAAAATATGGCTCTTCAAATGCCAAACATGACAAAGAATACCCAACCTCTAATTAGTTAAGATATCTCACCTCTAATTAGTTAAGATATCCCATTACGAATATGACTGTATTATAGATATCTCACATAAAAATTAATAATGGAAAATTAGAGATATTGAGCAATAATTCCAAGAACCACAAACCAAATCTATACTTGTAAATTTTATCAATTTCTATAAGTTCAAAAAATAGTCAGAAATTTTCAGAATGAATCGCAACCTACTCGGCAAGACTTACAATCGGTAAATAAATTTCACCACGACATTCGATCCACTTAGGCACATAAACAATAACACCAAAATTAAACTTATGCACATCCAATGGGCCCGCCATGAGTCACCTCGTGGATTTGAGAAGCTAAAACCCCATAAGTATAAAATAGTTAGTTTGCAAAATAAGCACTGTTCAAATTCAAAGGAACAAAAGGGCTAAATCAAAGAAATTTGTACATATTTATGTGTATTAAATGATGGGTGTAATGTAAAAACAAAAGGAGGGAACGAATGGAGGGGTTGTCCTGTTCTTGAATTTGTTGAAACTTTTTCATATGTGATTAAATATAAAAAGGGTAAAGAGAACATTGTGGCCGGTGCTTTATCAAGAAGACATACTCTCATCAGCACAATGGAGGTTAAAATTGTGGGATTTGAACACATCAAGGCATTGTACGAAACTGATCCAGACTTCCAAGAAGTGTTCAAGGAGACCAACAAGGCTGCATTTGGTATGTTTTATCAACATAATGGATTCTTGTTCAGAGAAAAACGGCTTTGTATTTGTCAGGGATCAATGAGAGAGCAACTGATCGGAGAAGCTCATGGAGGAGGACTCATAGGACATTTTGGCCGAGATAAGACCTTGAGTGTACTTATGGAATATTTCTACTGGCTGCATCTAAAAAGAGATGTCGAGAGATTATGTGCTAAGTGTATTACTTGCTTGAAAGGAGAATCCAGGTCAGATCCTCATGGTTTATATATGCCTTTGCGTATTCCTAACATGCCTTGGGTAGACATTTCTATGGATTTTGTTTTAGGTCTGCCAAAGATCAACCACAAGGATTCCATCTTTGTAGTTGTACATAGGTTCTCCAAGATGGCTCATTTCATACCGTGTAACAAGACTAATGACGCTACTCAAACTGCTGATCTTTTTTTCAAAGAAGTAGTGCGTCTACATGGAGTGCCAATAAACATAGTTTCAGATCGAGATACCAAGTTTCTAAGCCATTTATTGAAAACTTTATGGAAAAAGTTGGGAACTAAACTACTCTTCTCAACCACTTGTCACCCCAGACTGATGACCAAACAGAGGTAGTAAACCGGACTCTTTCAACTTTGTTGAGAGCCACGGTGGGTAAAAATTTAAAGAATTGGTTATCTTGCTTGTCTTATATTGAATTTTCTTATAATCATGCTAATCATTTTGCTTCTAAACTCTCTCCTTTTGAAGTTGTTTATGGATTTAATCCTACTATTCCATTAGATCTTTCACCTCTTCTCCAAGATGTCTATTGTGATAAAGGTGAAACCCGAGCAGATTTTGTAAAGAAGCTTCATCAAAAGGCCAATGAGAATATGGAAAAGAAGACCGAACATTACAAACAAAAAGCTAACAAGCACCGTAAGGAGATGACCTTTGAGCCTAGAGATTGGGTTTGGTTACACATGAGGCATGAAAGATTCCCAAACAAGAGGAAATCAAAGCTTGCACCAAGAGGAGATGGCCCCTTTCGAGTGCTGGAAAAGATCAATGAAAAAGCCTACAAAATTGAACTACCAGGTGAGATAAACATCTCTTATACTTTCAACATTACTGATCTATCTCCTTTCAATGTAGATGTACCTGTTCTGAGGACAGAACATTCTCAAGAGGGAGGAGATGATGAGGACATCAATACCACCTTATCTGGATCCGAAGAAGAAGACATCAACATAGCCTTTATGGATCAAACACCAAGAACCAGATCAGGAACCAGACGCCTGAGAGAGAAGTTCAACAAATCAGTAAAGAATCTCATCATAATCATAGAGGAAAAAGAGTTACAAGAAGATGAGATCACCAAGGAATTTATTTCTGACATTCAAGAACAACTCAAGACTACAACAACTCAAGTTATGCCGGCTCTTCAAGGGATGAAAAAAACCGATTTGTTCACCATTTCAACTCAAGATCAAGCCGTTTAAATCACCTCTGAAGAACATCTATCTATTAAGGTAAGCATTTAAATTTGAATAAATTAACGAGCTCTTTTCTTCTTTTGTAGGAATATGACCGACCGTAAGGATTTTAAGACTCTTTTCTTTTTAGTCCTTTATTTCTAATATGTTGTTTTTGCAAGTTTAGTCCTTTATTTATGATGTATTTTCGACACTAGAAGGTCCCCTGCTGCTGAACTATATATAAAGTCCCTTCTCAGCTTGTAAATCTAAGTTTGCTAATGAAATAAAACGAGATTTCTTCTGAGAAAGAAGCAGCTGCCTCTTTTCTTCTTGTGTGTGAATATTTGAAGATTGAGTGCTCTAGACTTATCACAGATCTCTCACCATCTGTGTGGCATCTCTCGATCCACCATGCCCTTCATCTCATTGTTTATATTCTTCAAAGAGTAACCTCAGTCCAGTTGAAGAGTCTCCATTCGATCTCACTTCTTTCCATCTCTCCTACACTCGATTCTATAGAGAGTAACCTCAGTCTAGCTATAGTTTCACCATCAAACCATCCTGTTAGGATCCAATCCATTCGGTTCCTATATCAGGGCCCATAGCGGTCCAATTATCGAACCAGAAGCTCGTCTTTGCTCCGTCTCCCACGTCCCATCTAATGAACTGGCTGGCTAGTCGTCGAACTGAGAGGATAGATTTCCATGTTGCTGAAGACTGCTTGTTCTCATCATGTGACTAGAATGATGTACCCTGTAGCCGATAGTTCCTTGTCCAAACTACCCATAGAGAGCCTGATTCTGAAAAAAGAAGCCAAACCAGTCTGAACGATAGAGTTTTATTCCATAGTTGTAGGTCTCACAGCCCTAGACCCCCTTCTGCTTTAGGCCGACATGTTTGTTCCCAAGACACCTTGACAAAAGCTTTTTTGAGATGTCACCAGACCAAGAAAGCGAGAACAGAGGCTCTAAATTTTCTTGATACAACCCTTTGGTAATAAGAAAGGTGACATCCAGAAGTTGATCAGACTGTATATAATAGAAGTTGACAATTGTAAGCATCCGGCATAGAAAGAGACCTAGAGGACCAAGAGTTAAACTTTCCCCTTAACCTTTCCAACAAAGCATTATAGTCTGAAACTTGCAGCTTGCGATGCATCAAAGGGAGGCCTAAATACCGAATAGGGAAGAACCAATGGTGAAACCAAAACTCGAGAGAGAAGTTGCGTCATGTTGGTTATGTCCCGCGATAAACAGCTCTGTCTTATTGCAGTTCATAGATAATCCTGACCACCTAGCAAACTGAGCCATGGTTGCTTTAATTTATGTTAGTGAAGACGATGAACCATCGAAAAATACCATTATATCATCAGCAAAAGCTAAATGTGAAACATCCGGATTAGTGGCATTTGGATGGTATTTAACGAAACCAGCAGAGTATTTAGAATGTAGCAGCTTCGAGAAGACTTCCATAATTATCACAAATAGGTAAGGAGAAAGGCAATCTCCTTGACGTAGCCCTCCTGTCCCTTTGAAATACCCGCAAAGCTCGCCATTTATTACCACAGAGAACCTTGTTGTTGATATGCACTGATGTACCAATTTGGTGAAACTGTACGGGAAGTTCATTGCAAGCATAGTTACAATCACAAAATCCCACTTAACATAACCAAAAGCCTTCCTTAGGTCTACTTTGAGCACGACCATGCTTGAGACAAATTCCAATTGTAGCCATGAATCAGTTCAGTAGCTAACAACATATTTTCCATGAAAAGTCTACCTAGGATGAAGGCAGACTAGTTTGGAGAAATTAGGTCCGACATTACAGCCTTCAATCTGTTTGATAACATCTTCGAAATGACTTTGTATAACGTGTTCCAAGATGAGATAGGCATAAGTTTGTTGTATTAACCGCATTCTAAAATTTTGGTATCAATATCTTAGTAATGGAGCTCCATTGTTAGAGTAGCGTACCTGATGAAAAGAATTATAACACCGCATTAGTAATCTCTTGTCCAATGGCCTCCCAGTTTACCCTGAAAAACTCTGTCGTGTATCCATTAGGACCCGGCATTTTGTTACAAGAAAGGGAGAATAAAGCTAGCTTAACCTCCATCTCTGTAAATGGACTTTGAAGATTGGAACGCACTAGGTCTGAACATTTGAAATCAAACAATGAAGCAATGTCATGGACAAAAGCTGAAGTGGGATCCACTGTATTATCCAACAACGTCTTGTAAAATTTCATAATGTGACCTTTAACACCATCTTGAGAATCAATAACAATACCCATGTCATCAACAAGAAAGTGGATATGGTTCCTTGCATTACGAGCTTGAATAGATATGTAGAAGAAAGCTGAATTCGAATCACCATCAGCATATCAATTTACCAGGGATCACTGTCTTAAGAAAGAGTCTTTTGCCGCTGCTAGAATAATTCATTTTTTCTTGAAATATTTTTCTTCCATAGCTAATGCTTGAGAAGGATTAGCAAGAAGCACACGCTGGATATTCAGCATTTCATCATGAGCTTCAGCCACTCTACATTCTAGATTAGACAGATTTTTTCTGCTAAATTGCGAATGACGCATTTTAGCTATTTTAGTTTTCTGGAGACGGAAAACATCTGAGAACCAGAGTAGTTTAGAGCAGTCCAACATCCTTTAATTAACATTAGCAACTCTTCTTGTTGCAAAAGGCAGTTCATGAACATGAATGGTTTTTTATTATTTGTTTTTATCGAATCCAAAAACACACACCAGGGGCTATGATCCAAGAAATGCAACTCTCCAAAAATTCATAGAGAATGAGGAAAGTCACATAACCAATCATCATTGACCATAATGCGATCCAACTTTTTCAAAATAATACCATCACCTCTTTTATTTGTCCAAGTAAACGTAGATACTCTGCAGGTAAGATCTTGGAGGGCACATTTGTGTAAACACGAACCAAACGCTGTCATTGACCTGGTGGAGATGAAAGGGTCAAATGTTGACTGTTCAGCGCCATCAAGATTTGGTTAAAATCGCCTAAAACACACCAAGGGATGTTGTTCAAGGATGGGGAAACTGATAGAGATTACGGCGTGGATCCATCTTCACTTTCCCCATCGAACTGACCATTTTCAAAGGATTTTGCTATTTGCATTCATCTCTGTTATGCTAACAAAGATATATCCGCTAGAAATTAAAATATAAAGAAGAAATCATCTAAGAAAGAAAGGCGGTTAAAAAGTCCAAAAATAAAATGTTCGTCGTTTAACCCATTCTTTTCTCCCCACCGGCATCGATCTCGGCGTCGGCTCCCACGGGCCCACCATGGGCAAATCAAAACATAAAAACCCCTCCTCGCAGCATCTCCACTGGAGCTGCCGGCTCTTCTATTAAGAAATCAGTACCCGAGTCCTCCAAATCAACTACTCTTGCTTTCGGATCTACTGTAATCGAATCGCTTATAAAGGCTGGCTCTAAATCCATGTCTTTTCCGACCGATTCAATTCCGTTAGGCCCAGTCCAGTTCCCGCCTCCATTGATGCATCGAAATCTGTGCAAATTGTAGATACAAATTCATCTGCTTTATCTCCAACTCATGTTGCAGGTCAATCCTCAGTCCAGATCTCGACTGATGATCCACCCTCAGTTCAAGTTACCGGCTCAATTACTTACCCAGACTTGCCTACATCTCCACTGTCTACTCCGACTACGGCTCTTGCAATTGAACCCTTACCTTCTGCAGCAGTTGGTGTTCTTCCTGTCTCGGAACCAAGTGTTCTGCAACCCTTGGCATCCAATCAGGCACGATTATAGATCTTATACCTAGCCCTGCCCGCTTGTGGACTGATATCATTAAGGGCCCAACCACCAAGTTGAAGCGTAGGGGAACCCCTTTTGATCTGGAATCAAGTGAGAAATGTGTTATGATTCCAAATAGCATTATCGAGAAGAATAAGAAAGTCTGGGAATTCTTCATTCTAGGGCAATTCTATGAAGAGCCTCCAACAAGGGGAGCAGTCCATGCTATTGTTAATGGAATTTGGAGTAAGAGTAGGCGTGATATAACTGTCTTGAAGATGGAAGGTCACGCTTTTCTCTTTAGGGTACCATGTCTGATGGCCAGAAGAAGGATTCTTAGCCAAGGGTTTTGGCAAATAGAGGGCCAGACTATGTTTGTCGCTAAATGGTGTCCTGGTCTAAAGCCGATCAAACCTGAGCTTTCTACTGTTCCAGATTGGCTAAAGTTCCGACAAGTACCGTCAACGGATTGCTGGATTGGTCAGGGATCCAATTGCTCTACATCCGTCAACGGTTAATATGACGAATATTGAAGTTGCTAATGCGTACACCATCATCGATCCTAGAATTCCACTTTCATAAGGGGTGAATGTGAAATTTGAATCAGGAGAAATGAAGCGTGTCACTGTCTCATGCCCGTGGCTCCCTTTTCTGTGTGGCCATTGCAAGAAGGTTGGTCATACGGTGTCGAAATGCCCAACAGCATGTGTCACTTGCACGATATGTAAATCTGTCAAACACTTGACATTTAATTGTCCACGTTCGAATCATCTCAAGTCAAAATCAACTAAGCATCAAGCAACAGAGAAACAATGGCTCCCTTCTCTGTGTGGCCATTGCAAGAAGGTTGGTTATACGGTGTCGAAATTCCCAACAACATGTGTCACTTGGACGGTATGTAAGTCTGTCAAACACTTGACATTTAATTGTCCACGTTCGAATCATCTCAAGTCAAAATCAACTAAGCATCAAGCAACAGAGAAACAATGGAGGGAGAAAACCTTGTCTGAAGTTTCTGCGCCTGAGGTATATGCGCTTGTGACCTCTATAGTACCTCAAGCCGTGGTACTTGACAAAGGTAAATGTATTGTTGTTGCAGAGGATGTTCCCTCTCCTCAAGCTCTGGCTAAGAGTGCACGAAATAGAGGGATTATCATTTTGGAAAACCATGTTCCTATTTATGGGAAAGAAATGCCTACAGTTGATGTGAGAAATTCAAAAGAATCACATATCTTTCCACTTGAGATTGGCCTTGGTGTAGATTTGGATTTCTCTCCGGTTATTAAACCTGCTGCAGAGACAAGCTCTACCAAAGATACACTTAAGGAAATGGGGTCTCTTTGAGTCGACATTGGTCTGGATAACTTATACACGCCAGATCACGGTTCCTCCTCTGATTCAGGTTCTGAGTCATCTGCAGATGCTCTCTCAGGGGACGATGATAACCCTGAAGAGCTCAACAACAGGTTTATCCAAACGATAGTGAGGCGTCGGCTTCGAGATTCAACAATTCGTGCTAGGGCAGGAGGCACTCTGATCAATCCCTCTATATGGATATTTTCTGTTGGAATATAAGGGGTTTCAGCGACAAAAAAAAAAAAAAAAGTTTTAATAAATGGAAGAAGCTTAACCACCCTCTATTTAGGAGTCTTCTTGAGACTCATGTGAAGTCGAATAAAGCTTTAGCTATTATCAACCATTCATTTCCGGGATGATCTTTCGTTTCAAATAATGAATTCTCTAATTTGGAAAAAATAAGGATTCTTTGGCACCCGAGTGTTACAGTCAACGTTGTCTCTAAATCTCTCCAGATGATCTCCTGCATTGTCAAGCTCCCTTCCTTTGTGAAGATGGCAGTCTCCTTTGTTTATGGTTCAAATTTGGACGATGAGAGGAAGCTTTTTTGGAAGAGAGATTATGCTACATAATATTACTATACGTAAATCTCACACATGTCTTTCATAGATGTTACGTGGTCAATTTTGTCAGTAAACCCTAATCATGCATGTTGATGTTTTGCCATGCCCACGACACAAAAACACAAGACTTGAGATGTAAGGATTGCATGAGTTAGGTTCCTTTTACAATCAAGGACCTAACTTAACAGTACGACATTCCTCTTAACCTTTTGCATTATTCTCACATATATTTTCCAAAATTTCTCCTTATAATTAAGAAAATTAACATTATAATATATTATAATAAGACAGAATTATAAACAGTTTTGTCGACCAACTGAAATAGATGACCCACCAAGAAACATTTCAAGATTGAGGTTTGTTACGCTAACAACCTCTTGGTTAAATTTTGGAAACCTTTGTTTGGAAAAGAGGGCCAGGAGTCCCTTAAAGAGAAAGTGACTCCAAAGTGTCCAAAGCTATATCACGTAGAAGTATCATCTCTTTCGTTATATATATATATTTTTTTTTTTTTTTTTTTTTTTTTTTTTTGTGTGTGTGTGTGGTAATAATACCACATTCACTTACTTTTTAACTGCGTATGGAAAGAGTACCATTCACAAAGTTTCTTTTAAATTATGATGTATATATTATATAGGCTATGATTTTTTTTAATGTGAACGTTAACTAATATTTTACATTTTCGTTTAGATATTGTAAGCATTATTTATAATTTTTTAGCGCAAACGTTTTCCAAATCTTAGAAAAGTATAGTCTCAATTGTTTTCGACGAAAAATTTGACTGTCTGAGTTTACTTGTGAAATTTTTTATAGAATATATAATATTTTTGTAAAGTGTAAACGAAAAATTCAAACTCAAATAGATGGTGTTTACGATTTACAAAATAAAAAAATAATTCCAACACTATAACTTGTGGTTTCATATAAAGAAGAGCATATCATAACATATAAACATAAAATGCCAATGTAAATGTGAAAGAAGAGGGAGACACACCTCAAGAGGACTAACCCCACCAGTAAACTAAACCAAGCTTGCCTCTTGGAGAACCGATCACAAACTTCAGCAAGAAATCAGGTAGAGAAGCGGCACCAGTCGGAGAAGGAAGAGGCCACTGGAGTTTCAAAACTTGAACACTAAACCCCTCACAATGATAAAGAAGAGGGAGACACACCTCAAGAGGACTAACTTCACCAGTAAACTAAACCAAACTTGCCTCCTGGAGAACCGATCACAAACTTCAGCAGGAAATCAGACAGAGAAGCGGCACCAGTCGGAGAAGGAAGAGGCCACTGGAGCTTCAAAACTAGATGGCGAGGATGGGAAGAGGAAGAAACGACATCGCCTGAAGATCCTTAGAACCAGAGACCTCAAACTTCAACCAACAACAAACCAAAGATGCATAGAGAAGAAGAAAAGCATCAACATAAGATGTTACAAGCATAACCTATCTCCGAACCGAAACTAACTCCAAGCTAGAGCAAGGAAAGGTAAACAGAACCAGAAAAACAAACACATAAACGGAGACAACAACATCCAAGCAACAAATAGAAATAGTCGAGCAAACAAAGAAGCATCTAAGAGATATTAGCTAGAGGAATAATCCGCAGAGAAGTACCATAGCCAATACCAATAACGCAGAAAGAGGACCCAAGTGAATCGCCGATGTGAACAAGTAGAGGAAGGAGGGAGTAGGACGCCGGCGAAACCTCGCTGGTATGAATCGTCCTCAGAAGTCACGTCGGAGTGAAAGCCATCCTGAAAAAACCAACCTTGAAACCTAATCAATATAGACCCACAACTACAGAACCCACACATCGAGCACTTAAATCCGCCGAAAAAGGACTAACGCGACAAAAAAAGTCACCGGAGCTCACAAAACCTCGGATCTACTGCCGTCCTTGAGCAGCAGAGATGAGGAGGAGGGAACAACACCTGACTCCGACCAATGGAGAGAACCAACGGCACGGATCAGAAGCAAACGACTTCGACTCCAAAACCTTTGCGATTTGAAGAGCACCATATCCACTAACAACTGTCGGAAACTCATTCTAAGAGGCCACAAAGAAAAGAGTAAGAGGAGGCGGACCCTCTCGCGGTGGCGGTGAGAAAATCCGACCACCGGAGAGAGAGATCGGAAAATCTTGGGACGCGGCGCTAAGGCGAACGATGGAGAGAGAGAGCTCTGCAACGATTGGGCTTGTTAAATGATATTATTGTTTGTTTTAACATTGGTTAGTTTCCTTGTACAGTTTTCACATTTAGTTTCATTCAAGCTTGTATTTAAGCTAGACATTGTGAACCTATAAATATAGTATATTCACATATAAGAAAAGGGATAAAACATAAACGCTATAGTTCTCTTCCCAGCTAAAATTGTCATTTTATATATCAAGTTAGTTCATGGAAAACAATATAAAGCCTCTTCTGAAGTTAGTAAACAATTAGCAAAGTATGATTAAATAATTGAAATACTTATAAATCCCAAAGATGAGATGTGAAGGAACATGGAGCAACGAAAATTACAAAGATGCATGAGTGGGAAGTTTAATCAGAAAGTTTGGTGCATGAGAGCTCTATCAATTTGTTTTTTGTCGGACAACATTATCAACTTAAAACTCTTAATTTCTCATTAATCTGAAATCGAGAAATATTTTTATATCATGTGGTGAAAATTCATTTTTATTCCTTTGAAAGTATGCTTTTAACTTCTTTTGAATTAACAAAATACGAGAGTAATAGTAGCTTGGAAACGTATATTGATAATATCTTATTCGATCAAATATGACAAATACACTTGTGTTTACAACGGCTATTAGCTACACTTGTGTTTTTAGAATACCATTTATATGATTCATTGAGTTATTTCATCTCTTATTGACCGAGCTAAAAATAGTATTAGTGTCCATGTGACTTGAGGGTTATTAGTTACAATTTATAGTTACATTTTATACTTACAATTTATACCTATGGTGGTACAGTGGTTAGTAGCGTCCGAGTTACATAGATCCACACTGGCACCAGTTGTTAATTGATTTAAATCTACTACTATCAAACATCTACTGATTTTGTAACGTGTTTTCAGTTTCTCATGCTTTGTTTTCACTATAATGTGAGTTACTTTATAATATGTTGCTAATTCTAAATATTTACTGGTTCGACCCACTTAACTCTAATTGATGGACTTCTAAAAATAATGTTTGTCTTAGTGACATAGATAATTAATCAAAATTTCAAAGAAATAGTTGCGCCTATTGTTTTAAGGATCTTGGTATTACATAACATATGAATGTTCTTAAAATAGAAAAGAAAAAATGGTTGATTGCTATATACAGATTTTAACGCAGTAAGATGCAAGCAAAAATAAACTACAAATACTTACATAGATTAACTTTACTTCACATTACTTGCTGAAGTTTATCGAGACATGTTTATTCAGTTTTTGAACATTATTCTTTTTAAATAAACAAATAAAATAATGAAGAAAACCCTAATTAAAGCTTGTTGCTGATGCAGCAACAGACGCCACTTAAGACAGCTACTAATGTCCAAACTTGTATATGTGTTTGCTTCATCCTTCACTCTTCTATAAATTCACTTCATATCTTCTCTCTTTCATTCATCAACTAATATTTTTATTTCACTTCTTTATAATTTAGAGTTTATTATAAGTTGTGACAAAAAAACAGAGTTTGTAAAGGAGTTTGGGTTTTGGTTGGGTTATTCTTTCTATACATTGTTTTCAACAACCACTTATTATAATATATATTATATATCTCTTCTCTTAGACATGTGTACTGGAAAGTTATCACAGACAAAATCCTCACCCAAGGTTATTCAATAATTGGTTACTTTTGTTTTTTTTGTCAACTTTAATAATTGGTTACTTTACTTTCGTGCATGTATATATGTAAATATATTCGCACGTGTATATAAATAAAATTAAGAACGTGTGTGTGCAGGCATTAACTAAATTAAAGAGTTTATATTGACGAATTGTTGTTTTATTTTTTTTCTTCTTTTTAAAAGTTTGGGAAAACAAGTCCAACTTCTTCTGTACTCTCCCTGGGTTCCAACGGTAAAGGAATGGTGAGATAAGAATTCCATTTTCTTGTATTTGTTTTACATCGAACTTTTTTGTTGTTGTGAGGCAATAATGTGTATATATAGTTTAAACCATTTCTCTACAATATTGTAGACAGTAGTCTAAGTTTGGGCCCTTGACTAATTTGGAAAAAAAGACTTGCTTGAAAGTTGATCTAGGCTCTAACTTGTATAAATATGTTTGGCCTAAAAAAATCAATTGATTGAAAAGAAGTTTTTGCTGAGTAAAGTTTTTGCGCAAAAACAATCATTCCAAATTTCCGACAATACCTTTTAACTAAAAGAATTTGCTTTTTTTTCTATCACATGCACGTGTAAGAAAATTCAGCTAATAAAAATCTTTAAAATTTTAATAAATTCTTCCAATTTAAAAAAAAAAAAAAATTGTATCCAAAATAATGTAAACATATATTTTTCTGCCAATTTCAGTATTACTGAGTCATGCTGGGGTGGAAGCTTCTAGGTTTTAAGTCATAATAGAAATAGTAATAATGATATCAGAATAGGGATTTCTCAATAATTTTATAGTTTTTTATATAATGCCACTTCATGAAAAGTTCTACAAGTGTAAGTTTGAGATTTTGTTTGTTCTTGTGTGGTGTGATCATTTTCAAGCAATAGTAAATCCGGAGAGGTTGATAATTAGTTAAACGAATAGTTAGTTGTCAAAAAAGTAAATAATAGTAGACGTTGAGTTCTAGTCTAGGCATATGTTGTGTATGACTCGTGAAACTTCTCGATCGAGAGTTGTAAATAATGCGTATAGTTTTCCTAGAATATACATAAATACTATAGTGTGTGTACAGTATACTGATGAATGTAAACCCTCGTACAACGATTTAATTGCTTCAATTATTCACTGAAATATTTATTGTAGACCAAAGTGGAACTCAAAGACAGGCATGATAAAATCAAGACAGCCGCGGCCAAGGTACCCATATAGAGACTCCATGATCAATTGTGAAGTTCATTTAAATAAATTATAATAAAAATTATCTCAATTGTGAAGTTCATTTAAATAAATTATAATAAAAACTATCTACAATATCTTCAACTCGGAAAATAAAATGCATATGTTGCATGAAAATATTATACTCAAGAAAAATAACAAGTTACAACTCTCATCCACGTATTCGTTTTATTAAGAAGGTTTATATTGCACTTTTTTTTTTTCAACTATTGCACTTTTTTATCATGGAAAAATTATAATGAATATTGCTTATTCAATATTTGTTAAGTATATAAACCTTTTTTTTTATCATAGAACCCAATGATAAAAGTGGTTCAACATTTTATTTTGTCTCTGCAGATTTATGGGAAAGAAAATAGCACAAAACAAAATTGGTTACTTTTTAGTCGAAAGTTCTTTTTTATTACTCATGTATATATAGTTTTGGGTTTCGGTAACAAATTTTTAAATGATGATTTAGTATAACATAATTTTGAATAAAAATTGCAAAAGAAAAAATCCGAGTGGCAAAAAATTCTAATGAAGAAATTTTTTTTCTCGCTGTTGATTTTAACAAAGCCGATTTTTGTAAGAATTATCTGTCATATTAAATAATAGCGTGTCATAGCTAAAAATAACTTGTTAAAAAACTGTATCATCGAAAAAATAGCATAAAAATTTGAAAAAAAAAAATCACAGCTTGCATCTCATTTGTGTCTTTTTGCAAATGGATGTCAAATCATAGCCATTTCTCAATTAACAAGTCTAGTAAAGCTATCTACTATAATAACCCATTTTTCAAAACAATCTGACAAAAAATGCTTATGAATTATTATATTTTTAAAAAGACCTATAAACTCAAAAAGTTCAAAATATTTTATTAATCCAAACTAAAAAAATCTGACAAAATATTTTATTTTATTTATGGCAAGAAAAAAGTTTACAAAAAAAAAAAAAAACAATTTGGTCCAGGGCCTCTAATAATTTCGGGTTGTTCCTAGTTGTAAACAAAACAAATTATCCAATAACTATTTTATATGCATTAACTTATTACTCTTACGATTAGATAATTGTCCATGCATGGAATTATTAAAATTTGTTGTTTGACTAATTAGAATGTTGCAAAAGCACCGGCAAAAGAGAACAAGAAGCCTCATGAGTTCAAGCTTCATTCTGGCGAGAGAGCAGTGAAGCGTGCAATGTTCAACTATTCGGTTTACACAAACTTCCTCAATATTTATTAATTTTTCATTAATTTTTGTTTTTTCAACTTCCATGGGAGCTCATTTATCATCTTCGCAGGTTGCAACTAATTATTATATCACGAAACTGCAGAAAAAACAAGAAGAGAGATTGCAAAAGGTAGCTTACAAAAAAATGCTTACTACAAGGCTAGAGAACAACTTAACCAATTTAAACCGACGCAAATCGTAATCTGGTTGGTTTTGGTTTCACTTGGGCTGTGTTATAGTTGATTTAAAGCAAAGTGTACATCAAACGAGTCCTACTTGAATGAGCAGATGAATGCCTAGGGCTGGAGGGGAACTTGTCTCATATTGGTTTAGTTTGGATTAATATGAGCCCTTAATAGTATGTAGATTTAGAACCGGAACATCTACATATAACAGAATGATTTTAGTTTGATATCGGCTTACTTCGGTTTGAGAAGAATACTCAAAGTTGACCAGTGTTATTAAATCGAACCATATGTAACAGATGATAGAAGAGGAAGAGATTCGTATGTTGAGGAAAGAAATGGTTCCAAAAGCTCAATTGATGCCATTCTTCGACCGACCTTTCTTCCCACAAAGGTTGCTTTTTTTTTTTTGTTATCCTTAAATGGTTTTTATGATGAAAATGATTTAGTATTATTGTATGATTTATATGGTTACTATTTACTAATCATTTAATCTAAATTTAATTTTTTTTAAATTAAATGTTTCGGGCATAGATCGAGCAGACCGTTGACGATGCCAAAGGAACCAAGTTTTGGAAACGTAAACAGCACTTGTTGGACTTGTGTCTTCAACAACCAACACTATCTCTACCATTTTCACCATGCTCATGCTTAAACCTTGAGAGTCCTAGCTCAATTAGAGGCCTTTGCTAATTTTCTTTCCAAATCTTTCTTTTTCTATTTACCTTTTTCTTTCTTTTTGGTCTTGGCAGCTTGTCTTTCTTCTTTTACCCCTTTCTTTTGTCAACTTTTTTCATTAGATTAAATAAACGACTGAATCTTGATTTCAATTCGACTGATATTATATCCATAATGATATAGACAAGTCAATCCTATTTTTTCAGTATATCAAATGGAATGTTAATGTTTTTGAAAAAAAATCGATAATCACGAAGAATTACGATGAATTTCATGTATCATGGAGTTCAATAAATTAATTAACATTTTTATTTATGAAGCTTAATTATGACATTTATGATGTCAAATCGAAGTTCAAATTTTTATGAAAAACCAGAAAAGTTTACAATAAGCTAACAAAACTAAATTTGGTCGAGATCATTTGGAATACATGTCTTTTTGACAAATAATATCATATATTTACTATATATTGTTCTTTTGTCACCCAATTTATAAAGTATATGGGGTGATTGTTATATTTATACTTTATATATATACTAGATTAGGACCGCTTATCAACGCGGATACACATACTACAAAATTACCGATATAAATATTTAAATTTTAGCTAGTAATCTGCTGAATTGTCATAATATTTTCAATTACTACATGATTTTATTAACAATTATTATTCTAAATTAACTAAAGCATGAATATAAATATATTTCTATTTTAATTTCTTGTCTTTTATATTTTTTTTGTTGTCAACTCTTTTTTAAATATTTTTTTTAATGTTTAGTTCAATTATATAATTAACATATTATAAATTTTATTTCAAAATTTGTGTTTTTTGGATCAATTATTACAATTTACATGCATATTAAGCAGGTTATCTTTAATAATTTTTGGAATTTGGATCAAAGATTATAATTCACCCATCCCAATATGAATTCTAACCTTGAAATTTTTTTGATTTCAAAGAATGAAAATACAACTTGTCTTCAATTGGTAAAAGAAAATAACAATATCTCGTGGATTCAAAATCATGCAGTTCCACAATCGTTTTTTTTAATCTCAAATAGTCCATACAATAAACTAAAAATTACCTAAAATATGGGCCTTCTTAATTATATAAAACTTTTGTGTAATAGTAAAACTAAAATCAAACATCACATAAACACATGATTGATAATTGTATATTATTATGTCACCGTCTTTTTCTCTCATAACGATCTATGCTCACCAAATCTTATACACTCTTGAATCTTAATAATAAATATAGTATTATTATCTTTTGGCTTATATAAATTTCCATTTAATATTTTTTTTTTTACCATTGGAACGTACCAATACCGTTAAAGATTTCTACTTTTTGTGACATTCTATAATTATTGATAAAATAAGTATGTTTGTAAGTATCTATGTTTTTTGTTGGCGTTTATGCGTATCTTAAAATTTTAAATTGAAATTTTTATATTTAAAAAAACAATTGTTTTTCAACTTATATATTCTCTTATTTTCTCTCATTCTTTTTTTTCTAATTGAAAATTCTATCTATTATTTTTTCTGTGTCTATTATGGCTTATATCCTCTCTATTTTTTTCTTCTTGTTTTTATTTTTCCTAATTAATTTTGATTATTGAAAATTTTCATTTTCGTTATTTGGTTAGTTGCTTAGCAATACATATATGAAAAAGAGAATGATACATAAAACCTTAAATTTTATTTTCCTATTAGAAACATAATAAATAACATGAATCGATATTTGATTTACAATAAAATAGCTTTTGATCCATTTTTTTGAATTATTGAATACATGATTTGCTTAAGAGAAGAAAAAGGCCAAAGCACATAATTAAAATTTAAAGACTTTTGATATTTTTATATACTGTTTAGTTGTAATGGAATATGTCAATTTACTTTGGTAATTTCCTTTTTTCATATAACATCTATAACGATGACAAAATAATTGTAATTGATATGATGTTTTGGCAATTTTATTTTTTCAAATAATTTGTTTATTATCATAAATACTTACTTTTTTTTGTTAAAAAATTTTTCATATTTTTTTTTATTAAGATGATTACAATGACAGATGTCAAAATCTAAAATAACAATGACACATGTCATGATCTTGTGGGTTACAATTATCCTATATTCTTTTTCTTTTATCTTACTATGTTCATTTTCTTTTATCTTACTATTTTCATCTACGTATCACAATCTAAATTAAAATTAACATTTGTCACGATCTGGTGAGTAACAATTTTGTCTATGTGTCGAGCTCACGTTAAGCACATCCTACTTTATATAATAAGATTTTTTTTCTTTTTTTTGGTAATTTGTAAGATATATCTATCAAATAACATAAATATTTGCAGAAAAAGAAATATAAGATGCAAGATTATACGGATCCTGCTAAACTGAACAACGGAACATCTTTATAATTTAACGACGGTGACTAATAATTTGAAGAGCAAAGCTGCAGACGATACTTCACAAAACAATGAACAAACATGCAACTTCGTTTTTCTTTGGTCAAAACATGCAACTTCTTTCGCTCTTTTAACAACTTTAAACAAATTACAACCGTAATACCCATTCTCGCCACTTTGAATCCTAGGTCTCGCACCCTAACTTATTGATGTTATTGGTTTTTGCATCATTTTAGACATAGTTTTCTTTGTTTCCAATCTCATTTTGCACTTGTATTTGTCTAATTCTTAATCTTTTTAGTCTCATTTAGCATAGATTGCATTTTAAAATTTAGGATTAGCATGGTTTTGATACATTAGAGCTTGGAGGAGGATTAAGAGATGGATTGGAACTTGAAGAGTGCACAAGAGGAATCAACGAAGGAATAAGAAGAGTCGAAGATGTAGTTGGTAGACCAATCCGATATAGAGTGCCCGATAGAGAGTGTACATGTAGCCGAAAATGGCTAAGTGTTTATGAAACAGTCGGTATCGAACTCACCTAATAGAAGCTGACCGATAGCTCCTGATATCGGTCCAAACCGATGGAGACAACCCGATATGCTGTGTACCTGAAGCCCCAAAATATGCTATGGAATTTGGCACTTTACACGCCCTATCGGTTGCCAACCCGATAGAGCCTCGCCCGATAACGCATGCACCCGCGTTGACTTCTCCTGTTTTTGTTGACTTTTGCACTTTGACCCAGATCTGACCCAGTTTATTTTGGGTTGACCCGGGTCCATTTCCTATGGCTATATATATATATATATGTTTTTAGTCCACATTAAACCTAAGTTATCTTATGCTTTTAATTTCTTCCCTCTTTTAGATCAAAACCTATGTTCTAAGAGAGTTTATGGTATTTTATTTTGGATATCTTTTTATGATTTACATTTTTCATCTTTATTATCTTTTCTTAATCTCTTATTTACATTATACTTAATCTAGAAAACCTTTTTGTCATCTCTTTTATTATGAGTGAGTAGTCTCATCTTTGGATTGTGGGTTTGGTAGATTATGGATGTTTGGTGATTGATGATTAGGCTCAGATATTATTATATCATTAATTTGTGATGCATTTAATTCTAGGATTTGACTAGATCACTCAAATCTAGATCAGTTATTTCATGTCCGAAAGGTGTTTGATGAAATGCTTGAATCAATCTCAAATTAACTTTTCTTCCTTAGCCAATGAAAGTTGATGTTATGGTGATTAGTGAACTTAATGGACTTGATTGTTAATGCTTATTGATGATCTAATTTGCAAATTAAAGTTTAGTTAAATTAGGTTATTAGTGAAGTGATTAGTACCATTAAAGTGGATTAGTCAAATCATTGTGATCCATGTTCTAGGATTAGTCTTAATTAGAGCCTTTTATCATTGATTCGTCATCATACTCTCCTTGATCCACTGCTAAACACATGATCCATTGTAATTGCAACACCCCCGATCAGCGATCGGAACCGTCCAACCAAGAATGGCACAACCCGGGCTCGGGAACGGTCGGACCTAAGTTGCTTAGAACAAATCTAGCAACCCAGATCCAACTATCCACGAGTCCTTTCCCACTTAAAGTGACCCAAGGCTTGCCAACCCCAAATCGCCTTAGATGGTTGGTTCGTCCGGACTAGACTAATACCATTAAAAACTCAAGTTATAACAAAATACTTTCATATTACGATACATAATTTCAAAACACCATTAAAACATCCTTTGAGTCGGCCGAGAGCCCATAAGCTCAAAACAAGTCATTACCAAAGTTAAATACCGAGCTTTTACAAAAAGGCAAAACAAACTACTATTGGTTATCCTAAGTCCTTGAAGTGCTTTCCCAAAAGGTCTACCGCTAGGTACACCTGCAAAACAAGTAGAGTCGTAAGTAATCTATGATTACTTAGTGAGTATGAGTCCCTCTAACAGATATAAACAATTCCCATCCCAATCCCAACGGATAACAATCACACACAATCACATGAAAACAACAACAACAAGCATTTCACATAAGCGCAATCACTCAAGGATTAGGCACGTAAGCTACAAAGATCTAAATGCATGCAATCTGGATTCCACTTTTATCAACAAGGCCTTGCAATCCCGTCGACCATTCCCGGGCATCACTTGATATTGTAGCCACAAAGGCTTACAATACTCCAGTTCACCACCGAACTCATAGACCGTCGTGTATACACAGCCAAGGGAGCTACCCACGTCTCCTCCGTGTCCACGCGGTTATCCCATAGCATCTGGTGGTGCCATTAACCGCGACCCATTCTGGAATGTCGGATCACCTCACACTAGGTTATATTTATGCATGAATCTATATGATATCATGCTTATAACCACACACATTCACATAATTATCACAATCCACACTTAGTATAATCACAAAATTTTACTAAGAACCTCAAGGCGGTCTAAAACAAACATGCATGATGTCCTTTTGGTCGAATCATCACATCCATGCAACCGTTTGACCTATACCAGAAATGTTAGTACATCAACACACATTTTACCGAGACTCACAATTGATTCGGAGGTTTTTTCCTAGGTAGAAATCCAACACGATCTGATTCTTTTTTCCATGACTCAACCAACCTGAAGCTAAGGCAAATAAATCTGCCTCAACGACGGGCTAAAATGGATCTAATCCAACCTAAAATACTAGACCTTACCTTAGATTCTACCCGGAATATGCTTTACCACGGGCTAAAACGAAGATTTCCCTCCTAACTCGGGTCTGGACGAATTTTGCAAGTAAGAAAAATCTGAAAATGGGTGGTAATGGAGGGGTTGGGTTGATATATATATCATAAGCATGAATCTATATGATATCATGCTTATAACCACACACATTCACATAATCATCACAATCCACACTTAGTATAATCACAAAATTTTACTAAGAACCTCAAGGCGGTTTAAAACAAACATGCATGATGTCATTTTGGTCAAATCATCATATCCATGCAACCGTTTGACCTGTACCAGAAATGTTAGTACATCAACACACATTTTACTGAGACTCACAATTGATTCGGAGGTTTTTTCCTAGGTAGAAATCCAACACGATCAGATTCTTCTTTCCACGACTCAACCAACCTGAAGCTAAGGCAAATAAATCTGCCTCAACGACGGGCTAAAATGGATCAAATCGAACCTAAAATACTAGACCTTGCCTTAGATTCTACCCGGAATATGCTTTACCACGGGCTAAAATGAATATTTCCCTCCTAACTCGGGTCTGGAAGAATTTTGCAAGAAAAATCTGAAAATTGGTGGTAATGGAGAGGTTGGGTTGATATATATATCTCCTTAAACCCCCCCCCCCCCCCCCAAAATCTCGTTTTACACAATTCTGCCACATGCAGATCATGCTGCCTCATGGCTGACACATGGCAGTCCGTTTCTGCCTGTCCAATCTGTGGCCAGACACTTTCTGCACATGCACCCGCATGCAGCACACGTGGTGGGTCAGTTCTGCGATCCAGCGTGACCCATACGCGCTACCTGCGATGGGGAAACTGTTCCCGCACTTGATCCGAAGTTTCTCGACCCGCGTATCGTACTTGTTCGACCCAAGGGTAGGAATTCTCGACCCACTGAGTTTTTTTAGACCCATGTTGGATTTTTCTCGACCCAAACTGAATTTTGCTCGACCCAAACTTAAAATTCCTCGACCAAAACCTTATTTTACACCTTTTCTAAGCTAAAAAGCCGTGATCCCCATACTTTAAAATTTTTTGGTTCCTTCGACCGTTCTTATGGCTCATCGGGGTCACTACATTCACCCCTCCTTATTAGAATTCGTCCCGAATTCTCTAAAGCTCAGAAGGTCTGGCTTGATCCATGGCTTGTTCCTCGGCGAAGAATTTTGGGTAGTTGACTTGGAATTTATCCTCGTCCTCCCAAGTCACTACCACCCGATTTTGTCTTCCCCAAAAGACTTGGATCTGTAAGATCTGTCGATTCTTCAACTTCCTAATACCCCTCTCTCCAATTCTAATTGGATCTTCTGGATAAGTTAAGTTGGTCCTCAACTCCTCGACTCTTTCTGGTTCTATCGAGGTTGGATCTCGAATATGCTTTCGGAGCATAGACACATGAAATATGGGGTGTAGATTCATGTCTCACGGCAACTCTTATAGGCTACTTCACGAACTTTACCAATCACTCGATAGGGTCCAATAAAATGTACCGCTAACTTTCAGATTTTTCCAAACCGGTCCTTTCCCTTTTGTGCAACTACTTTTAGGAAGACCATGTCGCCAATTTCAAAGATAACCTCTCGTCTTCCTTTTTCCGCATACTTCTTTTGCCGATCCTGGGCTTTCTTCATATTCTCTCGAGCAATCCTTAACTTTTCCATATAGTCTTTAACTAGCTAGGGCCAATACAGCTATCGCTCTCCCACCTCTGTCCAACATATCGGAGCTACACGGTCGACCATACAATGCCTCATATGGCAACATCCTGATACTGGCATGATAACTGTTGTTGTAGGAAAACTCAGCTAAGGGTAGATACTGTTCCCAAGTTCCAGACCAATCTAGGACACACATTCGAAGCATGTCCTCCAATGTCCTTATGGTCGTTTCGGTCTGCCCGTCCGTCTCTGGATGAAAGGCCGTGCTCATGTGTAATTGAGTGCCCAACGTTTGCTGAAAGACCCTCCAAAACTCAGCCGTAAACCTCGGGTTTCGATCGGAAACAATGTTAGCAGGGACTCCATGTAGCTTGACGTTCTCATTCAAGTACAATTCTGCTAACGTCTCCACTCTGTCTGTTAGCTTGAATGCTAGAAAAGCGCACTCTTGGTCAGTCGATCGACTAGATTGCATCATTACCTCTTCCTTGTGCCCTTAATAGTCCTGATATTAAATCCATTGCAACCGCTTCCCATTTCTATTCTGGGACTGATACACTCTGAAATAATCCTCCCGGTACTTGACGCTCTGCTTTGATCTGCTGACAAGTCTGACATTGAGCTACCCATTGAGCCACTGATCTCTTCATACCTGGCCAATGGTTATAATGACGGATGTCTCGGTACATCTCCGTGCTTCTTGGGTAAATACTTAGTACGGAGTGATGTGCTATCCTTAGAATTTCCTCTCGTAACCCTTGTCCTTTAGGTACTGTTATTCTACCAAAAAATAACAATATCCGATCTGAAGCAATATGATAACCACTTACGTTCTGATCCTCCCGTCCACTCAACTCTTCTAGAATCTTTTGTAGGCCGGGATTACCTTTTTGTTCTTCTCGAATACTCTGAAGTAGACCCGCCTGATTGGCTGCTTGTAATCCCAACTCACTTGACTCTCCTTCTAATGTTGCTAACTTCACTAACTTCAGCTCCTTAGTCAAAGATGCAAGGTCCTTTTCAATGCTTACCTCCGGTCCCCTTCGACTAAGTGCATCTGCCACTATGTTGGCATTCCCCGGGTGATACATGATCTTCAGGTCGTAGTTCGTTACGAATTCCATCCATCCTCTCTACGTTAGATTTAAATCCGGCTGGGTGAACAAGTACTTGAGGCTCTTGTGATCCGTGTATACTTGTGTTGTCTCTCCATAGAGATATGACCGCCATATCCTGAGGGCAAATACTACCGCAGCCATCTCCAAGTCATGTGTGGGATAGTTTTCCTCGTGCTTCCTCAACTGTCGAGATGCATATATGGCAACATCCTGATACTGGCATGATAACTGTTGTTGTAGGAAAACTCAGCTAAGGGTAGATACTGTTCCCAAGTTCCAGACCAATCTAGGACACACATTCGAAGCATGTCCTCCAATGTCCTTATGGTCGTTTCGGTCTGCCCGTCCGTCTCTGGATGAAAGGCCGTGCTCATGTGCAATTGAGTGCCCAACATTTGCTGAAAGACCCTCCAAAACTCAGCCGTAAACCTCGGGTTTCGATCGGAAACAATGTTAGCAGGGACTCCATGTAGCTTGACGTTCTCATTCAAGTACAATTCTGCTAACGTCTCCACTCTGTCTGTTAGCTTGAATGCTAGAAAAGCGCACTCTTGGTCAGTCGATCGACTAGATTGCATCATTACCTCTTCCTTGTGCCCTTAATAGTCCTGATATTAAATCCATTGCAACCGCTTCCCATTTCCATTCTGGGACTGATACACTCTGAAATAATCCTCCCGGTACTTGACGCTCTGCTTTGATCTGCTGACAAGTCTGACATTGAGCTACCCATTAAGCCACTGATCTCTTCATACCTGGCCAATGGTTATAATGATGGATGTCTCGGTACATCTCCGTGCTTCTTGGGTAAATACTTAGTACGGAGTGATGTGCTATCCTTAGAATTTCCTCTCGTAACCCTTGTCCTTTAGGTACTGTTATTCTACCAAAAAATAACAATATCCGATCTGAAGCAATATGATAACCACTTACGTTCTGATCCTCCCGTCCACTCAACTCTTCTAGAATCTTTTGTAGGCCGGGATTACCTTTTTGTTCTTCTCGAATACTCTGAAGTAGACCCGC
Source organism: Pseudoturritis turrita (assembly GCA_900406555.1). Lineage (NCBI taxonomy): Eukaryota > Viridiplantae > Streptophyta > Magnoliopsida > Brassicales > Brassicaceae > Pseudoturritis > Pseudoturritis turrita. Next base: position 686,584 of record OVBL01000057.1, read on the forward strand.
CTGATTGGCTGCTTGTAATCCCAACTCACTTGACTCTCCTTCTAATGTTGCTAACTTCACTAACTTCAGCTCCTTAGTCAAAGATGCAAGGTCCTTTTCAATGCTTACCTCCGGTCCCCTTCGACTAAGTGCATCTGCCACTATGTTGGCATTCCCCGGGTGATACATGATCTTCAGGTCGTAGTTCGTTACGAATTCCATCCATCCTCTCTACGTTAGATTTAAATCCGGCTGGGTGAACAAGTACTTGAGGCTCTTGTGATCCGTGTATACTTGTGTTGTCTCTCCATAGAGATATGACCGCCATATCCTGAGGACAAATACTACCGCAGCCATCTCCAAGTCATGTGTGGGATAGTTTTCCTCGTGCTTCCTCAACTGTCGAGATGCATATACGATGACCCTATCACCCTGCATCAATACACATCCCAGGCCAACTCGTGATGCATCCATGTACACAGTGTAAGGCTAATTGGACTCCGGTAGTGCTAATATTAGTGCCGAGGTCAGCGTTCCCTTTAACTTGTTGAATGCTTCCTCCACTTCCTCACTCCAATCAAACACTACCCCCTTGCCGGTAAGTCATGTTAGGGGCTTAGCTATTGACGAAAATCCCTTCACAAACTTTCGGTAGTAACCAGCCAATCCTAGGAAACTCCTCACTTCAGTGACTGATGTTGGTTGTGGCCAACCTCTGATCACTTGGACCTTTTCAGGATCTGCTGAGACTCCACGTTTCGACACTCGATGTCCTAAGAATCCAATTTTTCTTTTCCTGAAATTGCACTTGCTGAACTTTGCAAAAAAACTTCTGGCTTCTCAATCGTTCTAACACCATCTCCAAATGCATCTCATGTTCTTCCACCATTCGGGAGTATACCAGAATGTCGTCAATGAATATTATTACGAACATATCTAGGTAGTCTATGAACACTTTGTTCATCAACCTCATGAAAGTAGCCTGTGCATTCGTAAGACCAAACGACATTACTACAAACTCGTAGTGTCCATACCGGGTCCTAAATGAGGTCTTCATTACATCATTCTCATGGATAGGAATCTGATGATATCCTGATACCAGATCAATCTTGGAAAACCAACTTGCTCCTTGTAACTGGTTCAACAACTCGTTTATTCTGGGTAAAGGATACTTGTCTTTGATCGTCACATTATTGATACCACGGTAATCAATGCACAATCTCATGCTCCCGTCCTTCTTCTTCACAAACAAGACTGGAGCTCCCTAGGGCGATGAGCTAGGTCGGATGAAACCTTCTTCCATTAGGTATTCCAACTGATTCTTCAATTCTTCTAGCTGTGTCGGGGCCATTCGATAAGGAGCTTTGGTAATTAGAGTTGTGCTTGGCTCTAGATTGATCGTGAAAGAGTTGCTCCTCGGTGGAGACAAACCTTCCAAGGGTTTAAATACATCATAAAAGTTCTTTATGACTCAGATATCTTCAATCTCCAGTTCCGCCTCTTCGTCCCCTCCAATACAAGTTACGACGACCAAGTAGGCTTCTCCTTCCTCAAGTATCTTTTCAACTCTCATTGCAGACACACATTCCACAACTGTACTAGGGCTGATCCCATAGTAAGCTAACATAGGGTGACCGCAATCTAGCTTGGCATAATACTCAGACAACCAATCCATTCCAAGGATTACTTCATAGTTCTCTAGGGGTACCACTAATAGATCCGACAATAAAGGTTCCTCGTGAATGACTACGGGTACTCCTAAAACTTGACTTCTAGCTCTAAGGGTTCTGTTTCCAGGGACGGATATAGAAACACTTATCTTTTTCACCACAAAGGTTCCCCTGAACTCCGAAGCCACCTCAGGAGTCACAAAACTATGCGTTGCTCCCGAGTCGAACAATACATGTGTGGGATTACCACCAACATGCAACGTTCCTACCATCACACAACAATTTCCACGCAACAAGCAATGCACACAAGCAAGGATCATAATTCACAAAATTCACACAATCATGCAATTCACAACAAGTAGTTAGAACCCAAACATACCTAAAATGGGGCCTTTTGAAGGGCATGCAGGCTTAGGGATCTTTTCTACTTTTAGGTTATACACACGGCCAACGGCTTGCCTTTTCATGGGCGGCTCTCCCTCACGAAGATTCGGTGCTGACAACTACTGTCTTTCCCTTTCAATAAGAAGTTGGGTGCTTAATCGGACATGTACTTGCGTAATGTCCTTGCTCGTAACGTACATACCGACGAAGTCTTGTGAACTCAGCTTTAAATTCCTTAACAGTCTGATTACCCTATTTTAACTCCAAGAACTGTACCTCTAGCCTGTCCTTGGCCTCTGATGGAAAGTACTTCTTTTCGAACTCGTCTCGAAACTCTAACCAAGTTGGTTTCGTGTCCCCATACTTAGGCTCCATACTTGCCCACCAACTTCCTGCATCTTTCTCCAAGTAGTGTACTACTACGTCCATCTTGAAATCCTCTAGACACCGTGTTGCAGCAAAGTCCCTCTCCAAGCTCTGTAGCCATGCATCCGCTACGAATGGATCCGTTATACCAGGGAAAGGTATTGTCCCTATGTTCTTTACCATCATTACCAACTGCAGATAATCAGGTTGAGCCACCCGTGCATTCTAAGGGTTCCTTGCAGCCTGTTGCCGATTCATCTGATCTAGCATGTCATAGATGAGATTTCTGGTGGGATCATTAACTCCTCTGGATCCTCCACCACGACTAGAGCCCTCTGGACGCTGATTGTTTGCAACTGGCTCGACTGGATCAGGTTTCACAGGCTCAAGCACTGCGGAGGTTGCATGAATCAGAATAGGGGCACTAATACCTCGTCCTCTGGCATCACATTTTCCGGATGCTCCACCGCCATAGGTTAGGGATTAATCCCTAAAGGTATCCTTACGTTTCCAACAAAATTCTCACCCCCGGAAGACATCTGCACCGAAAGTTAAGGTAAGTCTTAACCCATCCTAATTCTATAGCACATGACTACCAGCTTATCCTATTTGCCTCTTGCGACTCAATAGTTACTCGATAAAACCGATTGAAAAGCAAGTTCTAGTGAGCATGACCATAACCATGCTCTGATACCACCTTAGTATAGGTAGTAACACCCCCGATCAGCGGTCGGAACCGTCCAACCAAGAATGGCACAACCCGGGCTCGGGAACGGTCGGACCTAAGTTGCTTAGAACAAATCTAGCGACCGGATCTAACTATCCACGAGTCCTTTCCCATTTAAAGTGACCTAAGGCTTACCAACCCGAAATTGCCTTAGATGGTTGGTTCGTCCGGACTAGACTAATACCATTAGAAACTCAAGTTATAACAAAATACTTTAATATTACGATACATACATTCAAAACACCACTAAAACATCCTTTGAGTCGGTCGAGAGCCCATAAGCTCAAAACAAGTCATTACTAAATTTAATTTCCGAGTTTTTACAAAAAGGCAAAACAAACTATCGCTGGTTATCCTAACTCCTTGAGGTGCTTTCCCAAAAGGTATACCCGCTAGGTTCACCTACAAAACAAGTAGAATCGTAAGTAATCTCTGATTACTTAGTGAGTTTGGGTCCCTCTAACAGGTATAAACAATTTCCATCCCAACCCCAACGGATAACAATCACACATAGTCACATGAAAACAACAACAACAAGCATTTCACATAAGCGAAATCACTCAAGGATTAGGCACGGAAGCTACAAAGATCTATATGCATGCAATTCGGATTCCGCTTTCATCAACAAGGCCTTGCAACCACGTCGACCATTCCAGGGCACCACTTGGTATTGTAGCCACAAAGGCTTATAATACCCCAATTCACCATCGAACTCATACACCGTCGTGTATACCCGGCCAAGGGAGCTACCCACATCTCCTCCGTGTCCGCGCGGTTATCCCATAGCACCTGGTGGTGCTGTTAACCGTGACCCATCCAGAAATGTCGGATCGCCTCACACTAGGTTATATTTATGCATGAATCTATATGATATCATGCTTATAACCACACACATTCACATAATCATCATAATCCAGACAGTAAAGTCACAGAAATTTACTAAGAACCTCAAGACGGTTTAAAATAAACATGCATGATGTCCTTTTGGTTGGATCATCACATGCATGCAACCGTTTCACCTGTACCAGAAACGTTGGTACATCATCACACATTTTACCGAGACTCACAATTGATTCATAGGCTTTTTACTAGGCAGAAATCCAACACGAACTGATTCTTTTTTCCACGACTCAACCAACCTGAAGCTAAGGCAAATAAATCCACCTCAATGACGGGCTAAAATGGATCTAGGTTAAACCAACCGAAAATACTAGACCGTACCATAGATTCTACCCGAAATATGTTTTACCACGGGCTAAAACAAAGATTTCCCTCCTAACCCGGGTCTGGACGAATTTTGCAAGAGTTTTGGTAAGAAAAATCGAAAAATGGGTGGTAATGGAGGGATTGGGTTGATATATATAACCCTTAACCCCCAAAATCTCGTTTTACACAATTTTTCCACATGTAGATCATGCTGCTGCATGGCTGACACATGGCAGTCCATTTCTGCCTGCCCAATCATTTCCTAGACACTTTCTGCACATGCACCCGCATGCAGCACACGTGGTGGGTCAGTTCTGCGACCCAGTCACGACCAGCGTGACCCATACCCTGCGGTGGGGAAACTGTTCCCGCGTCTGATCCGAAGTTTCTCGACCCACGGGTCTTACTGGTTCGGCCCAAGGGTAGGAATTCTCGACCCACTAAGTTTTTCTCGATCCATGTTGGATTTTCCTCGACCCAAACTGAATTTTGCTCGACCCAAACTTAAAATTCCTCGACCAAAACCTTATTTTACACCTTTCCTAAGCTAAAAGGCCGTGATCCCCATACTTTAAAAATGTTTGGTTCCTTTGACCCTTCTTATGGCTCATTGGGGTCACTACAGTCATCCCATTGAAAGTGAATCCATTTCTCTTGTTTGATCTTTTATCGCTTTTTCTTTTGATTGATCTTGTTAATTTCTATTCTCTTGCTTAGTTTATGCTTTTGCTTATTTCATCTACGCATTTAGTAGTTTGTGAAACCGAAAACCAAACAAAAATTTTATTCCTTAGCTTAATTAGAATCTTTCGTAGCTTAGTGTGTTGATTCCAAATTTTTCTTGTGGTTCGACTCTAAAACATTACTATAATGACTAATTAGTGCGGTTTGAGTATGGATTAGGATTATTTGAGTATCACAAAAAGATTCACATAAAATTGGCGCCGTTGCCGGGGAGGTTTGCGCAATTAGCCATTAAGCTTAGGTTTCTTGTGGAGACTAAGTTTCTCTTTTCATTTTGATACTAATTATCTTTCATTTTGTTTTGTCACTTTCGTTTTTAAAGGTACATGAACCGGAGAAGCCAGAAGCCAACGAGAAGATATTCTTGATTGTGTTCCGGAGCTTGGACGACTTGAAAGGGAAAAGAAACGAGAAGCTAGAGAAAGAAAAGCTAGATAACGTGAAGACCATTTGAGGAGATTAGGTATGGAAAATCCTCAACAAAACATTCCACTAAAAGGAGATGGACCTCCTTTGGAACATGTCCATGGCGTTGGGCTACAACATGGTGTTCCTTATCGGAGCTTAGGCCAATTGGGGCTTTTGATATGCCTAACACAAGGGGATTGCTTCTTGGTATTTGACCTCCGCCCATTCCAAACAACAACATCGAGATCAAATCAAGTATGACCAACATGGTTCAAAACTCTATCTTCAATGGGATTCCAAGTGAAGACCCTCTAAATAATCTTTATCGGTTTGAGTGACCTTATAGAACGTTGAAAATGAATGGAGTGTCAGAAGACACCATAAGGATGATCTTGTTCCCCTTCTCATTGGCGAACAAGGCCTCTCAATGGGAGAGAAATGTCCCCTCCGAACTCGTGCCTACTTGGGATATGTGCAAAAAGGAATTCTCCACTAAGTTTTTTGCAAAGCAAAAGACGGAAAAGTTTCGAAATGACATAAATAGCTTGGTCAAGAATCACTAAGAGATGCTTGGGAACGACTTAAAGGATATATAAGGAGTTTTCCTCACCATGGAATCTAAAAGGAAAATATCTGAGGTATCTACTACCGTGGTGTACTTGAAGAGTATGGAAGAGCTTTGGACACGACGAGTTATGGAAACTTTGCGGGGCTCAATTTGACTCAAGCGGAGCAACTAATCAAAAACTTGGCTCAAAGTGACGCTTGTTATGATGGTGACTACGACATGACACTAAAGCCTTCTAGTAGTGATGATCAAAAGTTCAAGGAGTTGAATGAGAAGTTGGATAGAATGAGTAAAGCGTTGCAAGCTAACTAAAAGTCGGTGAACTATATTGGTAAGTATGATGGGTGCCAAAATTTTTATCAAGTGCAAGAGAGTGAGTTTGAAGGCTTAGAAGAAGTTCAAGAAGAGGTGAACTACTTGGGAAATCAAGGAGGCTACCAATTCAAGCCTTTCAACCAAAAATTTAAGAATAATCCTAATCTCTCCTACCGAAGCACGAATGTGGAGAATCCATAAGATGAAGTGTACCCACAATAACCAAGACCTCAAGGACAAGGATTTCAACCTAGACCGTTCATCCCATTTCAACAAGGTCAAAAACAAGGATTCCAACCAAGAGCACAATTTGTGCCAAACTTTCAACAAGGTTTCCAACCGGGTACTAACAAATTCCAACCGCAAGTGGGACCATCTACTCAAGCTACACCCGACTTTGACATGAAGAGCATGCTCCAACAATTGATAGAAGGGCAAACCAAATCGCAATTAGAAATGACTAATAAGATCACCGAGATTGAAAAAAAAATAGATGGAGGATATAATGATCTCTATACCAAGTTCGAACACTTGTCCACTCATGTCAAATCCTTGAATAATCATCACACTCAAGTAGCCTCTACTTCGCAAAGACCACCGTGGACACTTCCCGGGAAGCCCGAAGCGAACCCAAAAGAGTTTTGCAATGAAATCTTTGAGGGTGATAAGAAGCTCGATGAAAGAGAACAATCAGAAGAAAATGAAAGAGTTTTGGAAGAACTCGCCAAGCTCCTAATGACTCTAAATAATGAGGAAGCACTAAAGAGTGGCGAGATTTTTGGGGGAAGTGCTACAAGTGAAGAAAAGGCACCCAAGAAGGAGCTAAAGGAAGAACCCCTTGGGATTGAACCTCATATTTACGAGCCCAAAATTCCTTTCCCACAAAGATAATTCACCAAAACTCAAAAGAAGGTTCTCTCAAGTTCAAGAAAGATATGAGAGACATTGGAGTATCCTTGCCAAAGAGTGATGATTTGAATCAAATCCCGCTCCATAAAGAGTTCATCAAGGACATCTTGGCAAATCAAGTAAGGGTTATGGAAGTGACACAACTATTTGAAGCAATAAGCAAGCCTCTACTCGAGCCCAATATTATTCCTAAGAAAGGAAATCCGGGAAAATTCACCATACCTTGCTCTCTTGGTGAATTAAACCTAGATGATGCCTTGTGTGATTCAGGTTCTACTGTGAATGTGATCTCTTTTGGGATGGTAAAGCAACTTGGCATAAAAGAGTTGAAGAAAAACACTTCCTCAATTACATTAGCGGATGCATCCTCCAAATGTCCTCTCGGCATACTTGAAGATTATCCTCTGCGGATTGGGAGTTTTCTAGTTCCAACCGACTGTATGGTGGTAGAGATGGAATCAAACTGGAAGCTACCCCTAATACTTGGGACACCATTCTTAGCAACTGCGGGAGCAAACATGGATTTCCTCAACAAAAAGGAGGTTCTTTACAATGTTGATGCCAATATTTCCTATCCCATTTTACCCACTATTACAAGGTTGTGTGGTACATCTCTACCGAAAATGAAGTAAGCCATTTGATGAATATCGAAGCTATGGATGATCCCATTCGAGTTGAGAAAGAGATATTTGGTGTTGATTGTGGGAAGAATAGCCAAGAAGCTTTTGATGGACAATGCTTGAAATTGCTTTTCAAGGAATATGAAGAATTGATGCTCAATGACAAAACACATCAAGGTCTCAAGGAAACACCAAAAGGGAATAAGAAAGCCACGCTCACCTTACATCCCATCAAGTTGGTCGATAGAGCTCTTGAGTGCAAGGCAAATTGCAAAAGAGGTTTTAAACCCTTCTCAAAAGCTAAGATAATTCTCAATCCCGGTTTAATCAAGGAAGAAGTTGATATGGCAAAGAAGGCCATGATGGAGGTTTTTAAGCTTGAACTAAATGATTGGGGACAAAGCTTCAACAAGGGCCCTCTTCCTCCTTCCGCCTAAAGACCGCCTCAAAATGTCAAGTTAAGAGACGTAAAACAAGCGCAATTGGAAGGCAATCCCATGGTATCCTTTGTACATAATTTTAAATTCTCGTCCTTTTACTTTGTTTTGGTGTGTTTTACGCTTTTAAGCTGCAAGGACATTTGTGCTGAATAAGTAAGGTAATTAGGGGACAAACCCGTGGACGAAACATTGCACAAGAGAAGACATGCATTCCGTACCGGTTCAAATCGATAGGAATGGACAGATAGAACCCTTATCGGTTCAATCGATACAAAACTGATCGATACGGGTTGCATGAATCCACTGCCAGGGCTGGAATTTTTGTCAGTTTTCCTACCAGTAGCCAACCCGATAGGACCTTTACAGATACTGCGAGCATCATTGACATTATCCGGTTTGATCTTTGACTTTCGGTTTAAATTGATTTAAATTCCCGATTACTTCTCAGATTTGTACCGGTTTGATTTAAAATTTGCGGGACCCACGCATTTTTACTCCATTTTCTTCTTCTTCCCCTTTCTTCTTCTTCCCATTGATCACGACAATCTTCTTATTTTTCTCTCCTTTCATGATTTTCTACTTCTCAAGAACAAACTCCTCTCTTCCTCCATTGAAATTTCTCAATTATCCACCCAAACTTGTGATTTTTGTTGCTAAGTGAAGGATTTCTCATCCCCTCTTCGATTTTTGCACACCCATCTACAAAAAAAATGGATGAAAGCTTAAACCCCTATCTCTCCTTGAGTTTTCCCTTTTGAACATTAGTGTGCAAGGCTTGATTTAAGGCTCGGTTGCGGCTCGAAATTGCTAAGATAGGCTTCAGTAATGATATTTGTACGTTACATGACTTAGAAGATTTCATGCTTAAATTGAAAAATCAAGAGGAACAATTTTAAATTTTCTCACTTAGAACATAGTGGCGAAAATTACAAAATTTTAGGGAAAATTTTTAAATAGTGGTGCTTTCACTTAGTTATGAGTTCATTAGTAATGCCTAGTTGTTATAATTTGATGAATGATGCTAAATCATGTTTAATCCGCACTTTTCATCATAACTTTTGACAAATATTTGGCGTTCGTGAATATAACTACGTTTGGATGCAAATTCATTGGTTTGACGATGCATTAAAAGTTCAATGTGCTTGTTATTTGATGCTTAGTGATCCTCACATGATGCCATTGATCAAAGCCATTTCACATGGTGCAAAATCCAATTTTTTTGGCAATTGAGAAATTTAATGAAAAAATAATTAAGATGAGAAGTTTCTTGTTTTAATAGAGAGTAAATGAACTCACCTTGTTGTTCTTATGGTGTATATTTTAATGATGCTTGGCACTAGTTGAGCTTTGTTGGTGGATAATGAGTAGGATTAATAAAAGTGATTATTTGTGTTTTTCAACAACACATTGCCTTGTTCTTATTCTTCCAATGATCTTTGTAGGCACAATGGTTGAAACAAGAAATAGCAAGAAGCCTAAGGTTACAATCCTAAACTCACCGAGGCATCCTCTTCACGCGAAAATAGTGCAAATGGAAAAGAAAAGGCACAAGAGAGAGCAACAAAGAAAAAATCCACTGAGACCGTGGTTGAACCTGAGAGACAAACGCAAGCCGGGCCACCAAGAAAATCATCGGTTGAATGAAATGATGATGAACAAGAGGCACACATGGCCCTACGAAGAATTACAATTCATCGGTCAAAACTTCTTCTTCCAAAATTCATGGCTCATCTCAGACTATTTGATGACATTCAAGACATCCTCATAAGGATGGGACTTGGTTTCTTCGCTAACTTCAAGTCCTATCATTACACATATGTCACAAAGAAATTCATCGCCTCATTGGAGGTCAAGTATGAGAACCTGAGGAGGAAAACGCCTAGTGAATGCACCGTTCATTTCAGAGTGGACAATGACACCTTCACTCTCTCCATTTCTCAAGTGTGCGAAGCTTATGGTTTCTCCAACGGTTCCATGATGAGATTTCCAATTTTCAAAGAAGCGGACAAGTTTTGGGAGATCATCGGTAGTGGAAAATACAATTCCTGGGCAACTAAAGCTTCATTGATCAAGAACTCGGTTTTGAGCATTGTTCACAAGCTTCTTGGGAACACAATCTTCCCTTGATACGATGCTAGTCAAGTACGAACCGATGAGCTTGCCCTGATCTTATTCCAAGGAAGGATAACGGGGAGCCATTTCAAGATAACTTTGGGGATAATGTCAACCTCGGTTGTATATTTGTGAAATAATTGGCGGGTCTTCGTAAGTGGGCTAAGGACACATTGCATCCCGACCTTTTTTATAGTAGCATCCTCGTGCCTCTCTTCAAGAAGAGCGAGGTCAACTAAAATTGGCACTACACCAATGGTGCTCGAGCCTACATTGATGTGACATTCTTCTTCAAGCACAAGATGTTCAAACCGCTTCGACATGAGGATGATGAGGACTATGTCTACTTGTTCCGGCGATTCGATGACAAGAGATTAGCCTTCTAATGTGTAGAAATTAAGTCTTATGCAAACTTAATATGATATTAAGCTTTAATATCTAAGTGATAAACCACAACTGCATTGCAATGTCATTGTAATACTTAGAGGTCATTCTTCCACAAGGAGATTGAGTAAACCAATAAGAATGCAAAAAATTTAAAAAGCTATGTCAATAAGTGTTTTTGAGGTTTTCTTCTAAAGATTCCTAAATGTCATTAGCTAAACAAACGAGACAAATTAAACTCAATGCAATAAGCAAATGCAACCAAATAAACGAGCAAACAACTAAACAAGATTAAAAGAAAGCAATAAAACGCAACATGAAAAAGTCAACTAAAAGTCAACCACTTGAGCTTGAACTAGATTGATCAAATAAAAGGAAATATATATCATAGGATAAGGCAATTGATCAAGGTAGATTATCTATTAAGTAATGGTGCTTAGGCTCTAATCAATTCAATTCCTAGGGAAATGATCACTAAATTAGAACTAATCCACTTTCGTGGTACTAATCCCCTCTCTAAACTCTTTAATTATAATAAACTTCCGCTTCGCAATTAATGAATCTAGTAGCAATACTTTTAAGTCCCTAAACTCACAAATCACCTTAAACATCAATGGTTAATTGGCTAAGATATGATTTGCTCATATGAAATTCTCCAAGACATTTCTACGAACATCTTTCGGGCGTAAAGAAGACCATGCTCTATAGACTGATTAACTACTTCAATCCTAACCTTAATTGCATCTCATATGAAGGATTCTTTATAGTCTAAGCCTAATACACCATAACCCAACTTCTAATCACCCTAATCCACCTTACCTATGATCCATAAGATTTCTACTCACTCATGGAAACAAAGGAAATCAAAATAAAAGAGGATAAGTAGATAAACATGATTAGAGAAATGAGATAAGCATAAGAAATCTTCAAATAATCATAAAAGATCCAAGAAAAATCAAAGTACTAAACATTAGAGAGAAAATCCTTAAACATGTCTAACTTAGGGTTCTAAATGTGCTCAAACATATTTATAATAAAAGGGGAAGGTACCGGGTCAACCCGGGACAAATTGGGTCAAACCCAGATTTGTAAGCAAAAAGGGTGCATGATATCGACCACTCCTGCTCAAGTGGTCGATGGGAGTAGTCGATAGGAGGAACACCAGATTCCCTGGTGTGTGCTGCATCGACCACCCAAACCCAAGTTGTCGATGGGAGTGGTCGATGGCTCAGACATATCGATCAGTATGACATGTCTTCACAAAATTGGCCATAACTTTTGAACCGTAACTCACAATGAGCTGAAATCAACGCCCACGTGAAGCTAACTCAATTTACTATCTCCTTACCAAATCTTAGATTAAACTAGGCACGGAAATGACTTCATATGACATGATCTTCAAGTCACTTAGCTAGGAAATTGTATTTTCTTCACTCCTCTTGGTGCTCCTCCTATCGACATTGGTTCCTTTCACTTCTTAGCCTCCAATGTACCTGAAATAGACTCAAAATGCAATTCAACATAATGGACCTAGGACTCTAAGACTAAACCTAAACTAAATGGTACCTAATATGAAGAGAAATATGCATTATGTAATCTAAATGAATGTAAAAGCTAAGGAAAATGCATGCTAAGAAGTGCTAAAATATGAACACATCAAGTCCCTCAGACTTGTCCTTTGCTTGTCCTCAAGCAAACAAGTAAGAACAAACCGGGAGAAGAGGTTTGAAAGTGAGAACTCAAAGCCAAAGGTTCTTTTCCAAAGCATATATTGTCAATTCAAGATAATACGATTCAAAGCTAAAGATAGACTATCTACTAAATCAAGTTCTCTACACTTATCGCAACTCCTACTCTTTTGCCTATAGAACAAATGCTAAGTGATAAAATATTTTATATCCACCAACTCCCTACATTCAATTAACGATTCAAAAAGTGTAGTCTCACAAATGGAAACACGACCTAATCCATTCAGTTTGGTAAGAAAGAGGTTCAATGCAAAGTAAAAGAGAGCTTAAATATTTGGTGACTTCTCTAAACACAAGGCATAAGTCATAACACAAAAGCAAATGAGAAGGGAAACAATTTGAGCATACAAGGTGCTTCTTCCATTTTTCTATCCAACTCACTCTCTTGTAACTCACCCACCTTTCTGAAAAACTTCTCTTAGTCACTCTTTTTTCGACTCCAATCACTTCAACTTTTCTTTCTTTTGGGGTTACTCTAGGGAGTTCTTTCTTATACTTATACATCTACTCTTGCTTTTCTTATTTAAACTCCTTTTCGATTCTTTTCTTTTTTCATTTTCTTTTCTTAGCTAGGAGTTTCTTACTTAGGTACTTTAGCTTAAGAGTAGTGTTTCTTTTTGTTTTCACTCCCTAGGCAACCTTCTCTTTTCTTATTAACAAACCTTTTGGTTTCACTCTTTAGCCATTTTGGTTCCTTTCTTCTTTTTCCTATTTTTCCACTTCTCAACAAACTTACACTCTCATAAACCCAACAACCATCTCAAGCCTTCCCAAGATCCAAATGAAATGCCAAGACCCTCTCAATCCCACCTAGACTAGCCAATGAGACTACTCATAATGGAAGAAATAACCTTATCGTTTCCATCTCAAGAGATTTTATGCATGAGGTGCAAATAGAAAAGGCCTCACTCAATGAATTAATGAAGGTTTCAAAGAAAGGTTAGGGGATCTCAAAGTGTGGTACCATTCTCATTCAAAAGATGTGTTTGAATCGAGATTAGCCATTGAAACCATTGGAGAGTGGTAAAAATGGATAGAAAATTGTTTGAATGTGTATATGTTAGACATGGTTAAGGTCTAGAACCCATAAGTGAGGGGATTAAATCCAATTATGGTCAAATAAGGTAGAGTTTGCTTCAATTAAATCAAACAATCAACAATAACTTAGAGGAACTAGAGCGGAGAGATCAAAGATGCAAAGAAGCAAACTTTTCGTGGTTTACTTAGCACAAGAAAAGCATTATCAAGATATTTACAAGTGATGCTATGTACTAAAAGACCTTAACTAGACAATTCTATCATTGTTCTCATATGTACAATGCAACCTAAAATGAGTATGCCAGTGTATGCAATGCAACTAAATGAGAAAATCTTTTGCTTTTTCAAAGATTTAAACATTTCAGATGCATGCTATGTTGATGTATGGTGCATGACACAAATAGCATAAGCAATAACAAGAAATCAAAGCAAATAAATGAAAGCATGCATAAGAGTACAATGGTATGGATAATGGGGAGGTGTGGTACTTGGGTTTAGTGGTTCGAGCCGGCTTTGAGAGCTCATTTTTATGACTTGAGTCGGCGCTTTTCATGATCCACGTTGCTTTGGAGTGTTCCTTGTTGCCATATTTCGAGTCCATCACCCCGCTAATCCGCGGTGAACATTTCTTGTGGTTACTCTACTTGTTGAACCTCTTGTCTTCCACGAAGCTCATACATGCTTCTTCTTCCACTCTCCAATGTTGCCTCATCATGATACGTCGACTCCTCCTCGCGATGTTGGATTCCATGTTGTTCTCGGAGCTCATACATGCTTCGCCGTGTAATTTCGCTTGGAGCTTCTTCTTGTTCTAGAATGGGGTCATCCTCGAAAAACACATACTCCGGAGGTTGAATCTTATTGAGCTTTCTCTTGAATTTACCCATTATTTTCAACAACCACTTGTTGACCCTTCCTTGCTTCTTGATTTCCCCGTGAAGTTCTTCCTCACAGGCATTTGTGGGGGTTAAGTGAATTTGTGGTAGTTGAAAATCTGGGAAGTCCTTTTTGTTCTCACTCTCTCCTTGAGATTCTTTCTACGCTATCTCTTCGTCATTACCGTCATGTTGATCAAGATCTTCGAGGTATCCTTGACCTTGAAAGAAATCTTCTTCGTCAAGGTCAAATATGACAGTCTCGTGGCTAGTGAGTGAGGTGAGTTCCGTGTTGGAAAGGAGAACACATCGAGCCTCTCGTTTGGGTATTGTAAACATGTAGATGTATGGCGGATGCTCCCACTTGTTGCATTTTATCATCCAAGTATTGACGAGATAATCGAGGTTGATGTAGTTCCTTGTGCTAGTCGGTGTCTTGTCGGAAAACGTGATTCCCACATGTGCAAAGATCGGAGTGAGGACTCCACCAATGGAGATGTAGGGGCGTTTGTAAGAGCGTATTTGAGGTAAGGTCTTTGTGAAGATTGCTCCGTATTTGATAATGTCACCAAGGCTATCGGTGAATGGATCATCTTTGTCGTCTTTCAACAAGTGTCTTACTCCTTTGAAAAGGAAGTTGAGCTCGTCCATTTTCAACGCATTGATTTCCCGCCTTGTGAACAATGTGTTGCCGAAAACCTTATGTATATACCTCAACACCGGGTTTCGCACAAGGGTGCTCTTTGCAAAACCTGCGTTATACGTTTCTTCCACGCCGATCGTGTTTCAAAATGCATCCGCTTCATCGAAAGTGGGGAACTTTACCAAATACTTTTTGGCGAACCCGTAGATATCACTAAAGAAAATAGATGAATAGATGGGAGATAGAAGAGAAAAGAAAAAATTCTACGCGGAGATGGAGAGGGCGTATCCCTACGTCCCTAGCTTGAACCGGATGTTTCCCTCCTCTGCAGTCTTGATTCTATGTTCAAAGTATTATACTTCTACCGTGGCAAAAAAATCCCTAGTGAGGACCTCATAAGTTGGGTTATCCATTGTAGCAAAGGTTTCAAGACCCATTAGTCTCATTGTGTCATCGAAGTCATCAAACAACCCCATATCTTTCAACAATTCTCTATCCATGAAGCGAGTAGCAACCATGTCGACCTCCTCCAAGTCCTCTAGCATTTTGAGTTCCATGGGAGTCCATTTGGTGTTAAAACCACTTCCTAGTACTTTCTTTGCCCTTGATGAACCGCTTGTTTCACCCTTCTTTGGAACTCTCGTCTTTTTGCCGGTTGCTACCATCTTTCCCTTGCCTTTGTTTGTAGATGCCATTGGTACCTGATGTGTGCTGCATCCACCTGGCATATCGACCACATGAGGCAAAGAGGTCGATGCAGTGTGCATCAGCACGAAAGTTGGCTCTAGCGTTGGCTGCATCGACCACTTGAGCTGGCTTGGTCGATGCAGGCTGCTTGCTACTCCAAGGTGCCTTCTTTGTATCCCAATTGACCAATGCTTGATCCTCTTGCTTCCTACAAATTCAAACACACAAAAACACAAAGAATAATAGCTAAAACATAAATAAAAGTATGTACAAGGATACCAAGGGAGTGCCTCTCTAGTGCGCCTGTTTAACATCTATAAGCTTAACGGCTTGGAGGTGGTTAGGCTTGTTGAGGATCCGAGAGTGGAATTTCCTCACTCTCCCTCATTGCTTCGTGCGCCAATTATGGTTTGCACCTTTGTCAATTCACCGTGAATTTCACTCTATCTTTTCCCACCAGTACAATGGCTCCATAGGGACGAGCTTTCTTGATCTTATAAGGCCCCGTCAATTTGGACATAAGCTTCCCGGGAAACAAACGTATACGGGAGTTGAATAGCAAGACTTGATCTCCCACCTTGAATTCCCTCTTTAAAATCTTGTTGTGATGGAAGGATTTAGTTTTTTCCTTATATATCTGGGAGCTTTCATATGCATCTTCTCGGATTTTTTCTAGCTCTTCGAGTTGAATCAAACATTTATCGGATGCCGTCTTGATGTCAAAGTTGAGCAACTTGACTGCCCATAAAGATGTGTACTCCATTTCTACCAAAAGATGGCAATTATTTCCATAAAGGAGGTTGAAAGGCGTTGTCCCAATTGGTGTTTTTATGTGGTTCGATACGCCTATAGTGCGTCATCCAACTTGGTTGCCCAATCTTTCCTTCTCTTCCCAACTGTCTATGTAGTATTTCTTTTATTTTGCGGTTGGAGACCTCTACTTGACCGAACGTTTGAGGGTGGTATGGCGTTGACAATATATGCTTTACTCCGTGCTTTTTTAAAAGGCTTTTGAAAACCTTGTTGATGAAATGACTACCGCCGTCACTAATGACCACTCTCGGTACTCCAAATCTAGGGAAGATTATCAACTTGAACAACTTGATTACCACACTGTCGTCATTTGTAGGGCTAGCTATAGCCTCCACCCACTTAGAAACATAATCGACCACGACCAATATATATTGGTTTCCGTAGGAAGACGAAAATGATCCCATAAAGTCTATTCCCCATACATCAAAAATTTCAACCTCTAAAATCAGGTTTAGTGGAATTTCATTTCTCCTATTTATGCTTCCTTTCCTTTGGCAAGCATCGCAATGGGTTATAAACTCATTGGTGTCTTTGAACATAGTAGGCCACCAAAAACCCGCTTCTAAGATTTTTGCAACTGTCTTGAATTAGGAAAATGTCCTGCATAATCCTAACCATGGCAATAAAACAAGATCCCGGGAACCTCTTCTTCTAAGACACATCGCCGAAATAGCTTATCCTTGCATTGCCTATAGAGGAATGGTTCATCCCAATAGTAATGGTTTATATCTTTGAAAAACTTCTTCATTTCGTGAGGTTTGATCTTAGGTGGTGATGCTCCAATAGCAAGATAATTAACCATATCGGCATGCCAAGGTTCAATCTCTTTGATTTGATTTACTTCCATCATTGCCTCCAAAGCTTCATTATCTTTGCATAAGGCCACAATCGCGTTGATATGCTCTTCGGGTAAAGAATCATCGATGGGAATTCCATTCTCAACACGCATTCGAGATAAATGATCGCGTCACCGTTCTCGATACCCTTCTTGTCCTTGATCCCAAGATCGAATTATTGAAGTAATAGAACCCATCACAACAATCTTGGTTTGGCATCTTTCTTAGCTAAAAGATAATGCAAAGCGGCATGGTCAGTATGAACAATCACTTTTGATCCAAGTATGACCGGAATTTCTCAAAGTCAAACACGATGGCTAGAAGCTCTTTCTCCGTTGTTTCATATTTAACTTGTGCATCGTCAAGTGTGTGGCTAGTATAGTGGATGACATGGAGTCATTTATCTTTCCTTTGTCCCAATACCACCCCAATGGCATAATCGCTAGCGTCACACATGATATCGAATGGATGATCCCAATCTGGCGGTTGATCTATTGATGCACTTACAAGAGCTTCCTTTAGCTTTAAGAACGCTTCAAGACAATCCCCATCAAACTCAAATGCAACATCTGTACATAAAAGCCTTGTCAAAGGGTGTGCCACTTTGGAGAAGTCTTTGATGAAATGCCTATAAAACCCGGCATGTCCTAGGAAACTCCTTATCCCTTTAACTGTGGTGGGTGGTTCCAAACTCATCATAACCTCAATATTATCTTTGTCTGCTTCAATCCTTTTTCCGAGATATGATGACCAAGCACTATTCCATATCTTACCATGAAATGGCATTTCTCCCAATTGAGCACGAGGTTGGCATCTTCGCATCTCTTAAGGACCCTACACAAGTTAGAGAGACAAGATGAGAACGAACTACCATATACCAAGAAATCATCCATAAATACTTCCATAATGTCTTTAATAAAATCCAAAACATAGACATCATGCATCTTTGAAAGGTGGCAGGCGCATTACACAACCCGAAAGGCATTCTCCTATATGCATAAGTCCTATAAGGACAAGTAAATGTCTTTTTTTCTTGGTTTAAAGGATCAATAGGAATTAGCAAGAAACCCGAGTATATATCCATTAAAAAAACAATACTGTAAATGGTTTGCCAACCTCTCTAACATTTGATCAATGAATGGTAAAGGAAAAAGGTCCTTCCTAGTAGATGCATTTAGCTTTCTATAATCAATACACATCCTATGACTTGTTGTGGTTCTAGTTGGGATCAACTCGTCCCTATCATTCTTAATCACAGTTACACCTCCCTTTTTGGGCACTACATGAATCGGAGAAACCCATGGACTTTCTGAGATAGCATAGATTATCCCCGTCTTAAGTAGTTTTAAAATTTTGTTTTTAACTACTTCTTTCAAGTTTGGGTTAAGCATTTTTTGATGTTCGATGGACAACTTAGACTCGTCTTCTAGATCAATTGTATGCATGCATAAATATTGGGAAATCCCTTTAATGTCATCCAAACAATAAATCAATAGCTTTCCTATACTTTCTAAGTTAATTTAAAAGCATGGTGGTTTCTTCCTCATTTAAATCATCATTGATTATGACCGGATAAGTGGAGGTTGGACCGAGAAACGCGTACCTTAGCCCAATTGGTAGAGGTTTAAGTTCCACTTTTGGCGATCTGAGCTCACTCTAATCGTTATCATGGCTAGACTTACCCTTCTAGCTTCATCCTCTTCTTCTTTATCCTTCCCAATTTCTCCTAGTTCCATAAGGCACGCGCCTTCCACGAGTGGTGAATGTGAATCAAGAAGCTTCTCATACCCAAGGGCTTATTCATTTGAAGTCTCAATCTCATCATTGCTCATTGTAAGAGCTACTTCCAAGGGGTCTTCCATGTTGATAACCTCCATGTAATCATCTACTAATTCATCAAGGGTTTCCACATAGAAAGTTTGCCCCCTACGGTTGGTTTTTTCTTAATTTTATTGATGTCAAAGTTGAGCACAAGCTTTCCCAACTTGATATGATCCTTGACAACACTAAGAACTTGGAGCTTGAACCTGTGCATGAACCAGAGCTTGAACCTGAAGGAACTAAGCTTGTAGCTGAGGAGCTGGAAGCAGAGGACATGTTGCTTGCACCAATTGGTCCCATGACCAGAAATAGGGCTAAGAAGCTCAAAGATGCCATTGGAGGACTACTTAGACAAATCCAAGCCATGGATCATTCAGAAACAAATCAAACCACATTGGTTTTGATTCAGGCCCAAAGAAATCACTAATTGGGTATGTGAATCAATTGTGCTCTTTTTCCCTTGTCCAAGTTTTGTCCCAATGGGTTTTCTTGGAAAGGTTTTTAATGAGGCAATTGGATCACATTGTTATTGACCCATTAGTTGATTTTCCTCAAGCCCAACATGAAGAAATTCGGTCAGAAGTGTGCATGGGGGTCAAATTTCGAATTTAAACTGATATTAAGTGTTTTGTTTATTTCCTATGTCATTTAATGTTTGCTCTTCATGCTAGCGTTTGTTTGACTCTTCTTAAACCTCCTGTACTTCTCATTTTCGGATTTATCTAATTTTTAATCAAAAACTTCTCTGAATTTAGATCATCTTGTTCGTGTGTAATATCCAGCAAAATCCTTTGTGTTCTTTCGTATGTAATATCTGAAGAATCCAAAGAGGTGAATCAAAGGCTATTCCGCAACCTTTGTGTGACCATTCAATCCACGGTAAATCTAAGATTTTTCCACCACCTTAGTGTGACCATTCGATTCACCCCTTTGCTTCCTTGATCCTTCGTGTTCTTGGCTGCAAATCTATCCCTGATTGCTTTCAAAGTGTCGATCAAAGGAGGATCTTCTTAGATTCTTATCAGGATCATATTAAGTGTTATCAGAGCCACTTTGAAAGATAAGTATTCGTTTGTTTAAAGTTTCTCTATTCGTATTCATCAAGCAATCGATATGTTTATGTTCTGCGAAATCTAGTGTTTGTTGAATATGTGATCGATTTGAATTCTAAGTTGTGTAGATTTGTGTTTGTTTGGATCTGTGGTCGAATTTCATTTTATGATCTGCAAAAAAAAAAAAAAAAAAAAAAAATTTGTGTCTCTTCACATTCTGATCAGATCTGTCGAAGTAATCTGCTAGGGCTGATATATCTCGTGTTTATTAGAAGATTATGATCTGTTGCACTTCTGTTAGGACTTTTTACTGGTGATTTTTTGTTATTGTTTCAGGAAGGATGAGTAAGCGACATGAGCAGATTCTACAGCAAGGAGCTTTCAACTCTTCAACAAAGGCATTGCTGGAACAGAAACAGAGGTTCCTGAGAAATGAAAACAAACTGGATTTTTGCAAGACTAATTCTGTGCAGAAAGAAGCACAGCACATGAGACTTCAGGAGAAGCCTAATTGGAGAAGCAAATCAGCTAGAGAAGAAGTAGAATATGCCTCCTACAACCGTGATAAGAAGAGAAGTTCTAAGCAAGCTAGGCAGCTTCAGAACAAGTTGAGTAGCCAATTGAGTTATGACGAAATAAAAAAGCAACTGACAGAAGCAGTTAGGGATGCGATGCATAGTCCAAAGAAGAGTCCAGCCACACGCCAAGCTCTTGGTACTGAAGCAACAAAGGAGAACAACACCAAAAAGAAAGAGGCAGCTTCAGATTCAAAGCCAATTTCTGATAAAAAAGAAGTACCACCAATCAGAAATGAATTGTTGGAGACTGAGAAGCTTCTTAGTGATGAAAACCAAGACCAGGAACGTGAGAGTCTCTTTCAAACAAGGTGCTTAGTCCGAAACAGAGTGTGCAGCCTTATCATTGATGGAGACAGCTATACAAATATTGCAAGTTCAACAATGGTGGAGAAGCTTTGCTTGGAAACTAAAGAGCATCCACAACCTTACAAGCTTCAATGGTTGAAAAACAATGGAGAAATCAAAGTGGCCAGACAAGTAATGGTGTCTTTATCCATTGGGAGTTATGTGGACGAAATCCTTTGTGATATTTTGCCAATAGAAGTCAGCCACATTCTGCTAGGAAAGCCATGGCAATCTGATCGCCAAGCTACTTATCGTGGTCTTACAAACCAATACTCTTTAAAGTTCAAAGGCAGGAAGATCTCCCTAGTTCCTTTATCTCCATTGGAAGCT
Source organism: Pseudoturritis turrita (assembly GCA_900406555.1). Classification (NCBI taxonomy): domain Eukaryota; kingdom Viridiplantae; phylum Streptophyta; class Magnoliopsida; order Brassicales; family Brassicaceae; genus Pseudoturritis; species Pseudoturritis turrita. Next base: position 708,182 of record OVBL01000057.1, read on the forward strand.
TATCAAGATCAGCAACACTTAAGCAGGAAGGAAGGGAAAACTAAAAGCAAAACCGAGAACCCTCTTGTTTTTCTTAAAAAATCCTTGAAAGCTAAGTGTATTTTTTCCTCTATTAAATCTGATTTTGTGCCTGAAAAACTAACCAATGAGGAACCGGTGCAACCGAGTAGTATTGCTTCTTTTTCACAGGTCCAAGAAGAAGAATCAGCAGAAAAAGTACTAAAGAGTTTGCCATTGATTACTAATTTGGAGCAGCCAATCAACCTTGTGTCAGAACCAGTCCCTAAGCCATTTCCTAAAGATCACACAAGAAAGTACTGTAAGGAATTTGATTTGGTTATGACTGAGCCAAATTTATTTATGATGATTTCTCCTCAAGATGAAAAACGTTTTGGTTCAGAAAATGTGAAAGAATTTCGTGTTTCAAAATCTGTTTTTGACAAAATAATTCCAACTTTCGAAATTGTTACACATGAAAAGTTCTTTAAGCCAAAAGGTTTTCTATGTGATAAAATTCGCGGATTTGAACCTGCTTTGAGAGTTTCTTTGTTTAGCAACACATTTGAGCTGTTTAGAACTAAGGCAGAGTTTGTAATGAATAAAACTTTTTCTAAAATGAAACAAAATGTTTTCTGTGATTTTAATGAACCTTGCAAACCAACTTTCAAAGATCATGTTTTTGAACAAAGCTTTCCTAAGTTTGCAAAAGATAATTCTCTTTCTAATAAAACGTTGCTTGTTAAAGACTTTTGGTGTTCTAATCACATTCTGATTTGTGATAAAGTGAATGAAATTGATAAAATGCATTCGAAACTTGCCTTTGATAGCCTGTTTGATCCTCTGAAGGACTTGTTTGATTATTGCAGTCGCACATTTGATGTGTTTTCCTTAGTTTTTGTGAAAGCAAATAAAAGTCAGGTTAAGAACTCAAAGGCAGGAATGATTCAAGTTCTCACTAATCACTTGATTATGGACCAAAGGAGCTTGGAAAAGTAGTCGAGGCTTTTTTGATGTTCAAAGACAAACCACCCGATGCATTATTTCCTAAGATAAGTATTTCTGATCTCAAATTTCGTTTGCCCCTTGATCACACAGATATAATGCGCTGTCTATGTCAAAAGAGCCAATTACAGGTTTTGGAGCAGCCTTGAAGCGCACAAGAAGAATTGAGAAGAGGGAGGAAGACAAACGATTCAAGCCATCTGATCTGGACCAGAATAAACACCAAGACGTCAGTTATTTCATATTGATGAAAGAAGAGCCACCAGATGCAGCATACAAGCCAAAGTCGAGCCAAAACAAAGGTATAACCCCAATTCCTCATGATTACGTTTCTAACTTGTTTCATTTTATTGCAGATGAATTGGATTTGAGGACAAATTCTTTTCAAGAAGAAGGGGATGATATGATCCTTGACAACACTAAGAACTTGGAGCTTGAACCTGTGCATGAACCAGAGCTTGAACCTGAAGGAACTAAGCTTGTAGCTGAGGAGCTGGAAGCAGAGGACATGTTGCTTGCACCAATTGGTCCCATGACCAGAAATAAGGCTAAGAAGTTCAAAGATGCCATTGGAGGACTACTTAGACAAATCCAAGCCACGGATCATTCAGAAACAAATCAAACCACATTGGTTTTAATTCAGGCCCAAAGAAATCACTAATTGGGTATGTGAATCAATTGTGCTCTTTTTCCCTTGTCAAGTTTTGTCCCAATGGGTTTTCTTGGAAAAGTTTTTAATGAGGCAATTGGATCACATTATTATTGACCCATTAGTTGATTTTCCTCAAGCCCAACATGAAGAAATTCGGTCAGAAGTGTGCATGGGAGTCAAATTTCGAATTCAAACTGATATTAAGTGTTTTGTTTATTTCATAGGTTATTTAATGTTTGCTCTTCATGCAAGCCTTTGTTTGACTCTTCTTAAACCTCCTGTACTTCTCATTTTAGGATTTATCTAATTTTTAATCAAAAACTTCTCTAAATTTAGATCATCTTGTTGGTGTATAATATCCAGCAAAATCTTTTGTGTTCTTTAGTGTGTAATATCTGAAGAATCTAAAGAGGTGAATCAAAGGCTATTCCGCAACCTTTTTGTGACCATTCAATCCACGGTAAATCTGAGATTTTTCTGTCACCTTAGTGTGACCATTCGATTCACCCCTTTGCTTCCTTGATCCTTCGTGTTCTTGGCTGCAAATCTATCCCTGCTTGCTTTCAAAGTGTCGATCAAAGGAGGATCTTCTCAGATTCTTATCAGGATCATATTATAAATGCAAATCAATCTTCCCCCTCTTCACATCTAATGGCTCCGGCGGTTGCTAAAAATGGTCTTCCAAGAATGATTGGATCGGTTGACTCCACGTGCATTTCTAGCACTACAAAATCGGTTGGAATAATCCATCTTCCAATCGTCAAAGGTAAATCTTCAAGTATTCCAATCGGTAGTCGTATGGAACGATCCGCTAAAACCAAAGTCATTCTTGTTTTCTTGTAGTTGGTGAGACAAAGCTTCTTTGATATGGAAAATGGCATCAAGCTTACAATTGAGCCTAGATCAACCAAACCTCTCTCGAAAATCAAATGACCAAGTGAACATGGGAGGGTAAAACTTTCCAAATCTTGTAGCTTTGGGGGTAAGGTGTTTTGGATAATGGCGGAGCATTCTTCACTCATCACTACCATTGACTCCTTAAAAATTCTCCTCTTTGTCATTACATCTTTAAATAGCTTATTGTAGAGCGGGCAATTCATAAGCAAATCTGTGAAAGGGATGGTCACTTCCACTTTTCCAAGTATCCCTTTAAACTTCTCAAACTCTTTCTCTAGTAACTGCTTCTTGAAGCGCCCGAGAAATGGTAATTTTTTTTCATGAGGTGGAGGTTCAAAGGTAGCATTTTTAATATGATTCTCCTAGAATCGCCAATCTGAAGTTGAGAAAGGGGATAAGCCTTGCTGCAATGAAGTCGTGAAGCTCTACTGACAAGGGTTGTGGATTGAAGGGTCGCACAAAGGCTGCGGAAGACCTTTGATATACCAGATCGATTTCTTTGATATTACACACAAAGAAAACGAAATTGTTTGCTGCATCTGACACACCAACAATGATCTAACTTAAAAGGTTTTTTTTTCATAAAAAGATAGATAAGTTCTGCAAAAGAAAGAACAGGAAATATAAAGAAGAAGACAAGTCAACATGCAGACTGTCTTGGAAATAACAACTAAATTAAGCAGATAAAAGCTTCCTTTCTCTTCTTGGCTTCACTTGGATGAAAATTCATTGTTGGGCCTTGGTTTTGGGCCTTTGTTTCATCAAATGGGCAATTGTGAAGTGCAACAGCTACCTCATTAAAAATCTTGTCAACAAAACCCAATGGGACAAAACTTGACAAGGGAAAAAGAGTATCACTGCTACACTTTTCCCATTGATGAAAACACTTAGCTTGAATCAAAAACCAGGGAGGTTTAGGATCATGTCTTCTCCATGGTCGCTTAAGCTTAACTCTAGCACGAGCTGCTTCCTTAGCTACGAGCTCCTCCTCAGCTACAAGCTTGTTTCCATAAGGTTCAAGCTTCATTCCTTTAGTTCCATCAACTTCAAGCTCAGTTCCAAGCTTCATGTCTTTAGTGCTGGTCAGGATCACACCATCCCCTCCCTCTTGAAAAGGATTTAACCTCAAATCCATTTTATTTGCAAGAGAATAGATCAAATTAATACAATTATAATCAGAAAGGGTTAGAGAGATACCTCTATATCGGTTTTGGCTTGTATGATGAGTCTGGTGGCTCTTCTTTCATCAGTATGAAACAAATGACGTCTTGGTGTTTATTCTCGTCCAGATCAGGTGGCTTGAATCGTTTGTCTTCCTCCCTCTTCTCGATTCTTCTTGTGCGCTTCAAGGCTGCTACAAAACCTGTAATTGGCTCTTTTGACATAGACAAGCGCATTATATCTGTGTGATCAAGGGGCAAAAAAACTTTGACATCAAGGATACTTACCGTAGTGTACACAAGCTCATTGTCTCTGGCTTGTACTATGATTACTTGTTGGGGATTGTAGTTTGATCTGAGCATAAGTAACGCATTTAGTGGTTCGTCTTTGAACATCAAAGAAGCTTTGACTATTTTTTTATGTTCTTGGTATCTGGATTCGAGTCGTAAGGGTTTAGATCCTTCTCGGTCTTCTTTCTGGTCAGAAAAGAAGAATATTGTTTCTCCATATGTCCATTGCTTCTTTTTTGTACCTAAACCTGTCTCAGCATAATCCTTGTCATAGCAGTTTCAAAAAGATAATCAATAGGTTTAGGGCTTATCTGCTCATGAACCATTGTTTGAACAACGTCCTGCTTAGATTTTTCTTGATCTGAAGCAACGATCACCATTGTGGGTATTTCTTTTCTTTTGGCAGTGGGATCTCCTTTGGTTCCTGACCTAATTCAGCATCTCTTGGGCAAGACAAGTGCATCATACTTGTCAAGGAATTAATAAAAACACACTAGTCTAGTGTAAGATTTACCTGAGGGATTGGTGTTTGAACAAATCTTTGTTCTGTTTTTGATTTCCACTTGCTGTTTCGTTTTGGATTGAACTCGTGGTCTGGTTCTTTTCTTGAAACTCTCATGACTGCTGTTACATCCTCATTCACGGTATCTTTGTCATGTAAAGTTTTTCTTTGAACCTTGGTATCATCTTACGTTGTATTCTGTTTAAACTCAGAATACAGGTTTTCCTTCTTTTCTTCAAGAAGAATTGAGTTCACATTTGTTCTTCATGCATCATGACTAAACACATTAGTTTTATCAACCAAAAGGGGGTCTAGACACGTACCTTGTACACTGCTACTCATATGAGATTGTATGGGTGCCTCAGGTTTTGTTTTCTCAAGCAATATGGGGTGTATTGTGTCTGCAGCTTGTTTCTTGTGCACTGCACGTTTCACTGCTGGAGGCTCTTCTCCTTTGGACGTGTGCTCTTTGATAATACATGTTTCAGCTATCTTGGACATAGACAAGTGCATCATACAAGCAGTAGATAACTTAGGTACCACTTTATCAAGACAAGAACTTATCTGAGCCGTTATTTGATCAATGCTTGACTCTAGTTTTGTTGATGTCTTACACAATGATTCATGGATGAGAACTTCATTCTTTCTCTTGATTTTCGAAAGACTACTATTCTGATTTTTTGGTGCATACTTATTTCTCAGTAGTTCTTTCAGTTCTCTCCACGTGGTGATAGTTGTCTCCTTGTAGAACCACCGGTCATCTGTTTCTTGTAACCACCATCTATGAGCACTTCCCTCTTTCAAGATGTGGTTGTAGTAGAACCAATCATCAATGTTTTTCTCCCACTCTAAATAGTTTTTTTTCTCTGAAAATTTATAAAGTTGAATTTCATTAGCAGGCTGATATTTAGGTTTAAAACGAACCTTACGTTTGAGAGTGTGAGAAGCTTGATATGGTTTATCTGTGTTCTATCTGGCTGCTTGGGTTTCAGCTTTTCATGGCTGTTTTGAGAAGAACTACTATGATGAACATAGTATTTATCAGAAGCTTCAACTCGGATCTGCCTATGTGGTTCTTTTTCTTTCTTTGGAGACCTCTCTTGTTCTCTCCTAGGCTCATCACACCTCTGCTCCTGATTTGCATTCTGTCGAAATTCTTGCTTAAGAGTTTCCAGACCGGTTGCCATCATCTTCTTCATTTCAGTAGTAAGAGCTTCAAAAAGAAGTTTATTGTTCTGAGAATTGCTTGCTTCTTCTTCCTCTTCTGTTCTAGGCATGTTTCCAGCAACAGAAAACACAAAACACCAGTAAAGAGTTCTACAGAAACAAACTCTCAAGAGAATAAATTACCTAGACTAAACAGATGCATTAGTGGCGATTTTCTGCAACAATTAACACTGGTTCAAAATGGAAGGTGAACAACCACAACAAACCCAGAAAAAAATGCAGGACACGGATTTATGGTTTTGAATGAATAGATCCACAACTCTGGCAACTTAAAACTATGAAACAGAACGCTGAATATGACTAGACAAGTAAAAAAAAAAAAAAAATTTGTAGGAGCAGATCTATGCAACCTATGGCTTGAAATGATCAGATCTAGACTATGAAAAGTTAAACACAAACCAAAAATCGCAGAAACACAGATCTACTCGCATAGAAGATGAACAGACTTTAAATGAAAGAGATAGAACACTTAACTTGCAGACTGTCTGCTGATACCACTTAATATGATTCTCGTAGAATCACCAATCTGAAGTTTAGAAAGGGGATAAGCCTTGCTGCAATGAAGCCGTGAAGCTCTACTGACAAGGGATGTGGATTGAAGGGTCGCACAAAGGCTGCGGAAGACCTTTGATATACCAGATCGATTTCTTTGATATTACACACAAAGAAAACGAAATTGTTTGCTGCATATGACACACCAACAATGATCTAACTTAAAAGGGTTTTTTTTTCATAAAAAGATAGATAAGTTCTGCAAAAGAAAGAACAGGAAATATAAAGAAGAAGACAAGTCTACATGCAGACTGTCTTGGAAATAACAACTAAATTAAGCAGATAAAAGCTTCCTTTCTCTTCTTGGCTTCACTTGGACGAAAATTCATTGTTGGGCCTTGGTTTTCGGCCTTTGTTTCATCAAATGGGCAATTGTGAAGTGCAACAGCTACCTAATTAAAAATCTTGTCAAGAAAACCCAATGGGACAAAACTTGACAAGGGAAAAGAGTATAACTGCTACATTTTCCCATTGATGAAAACACTTAGCTTGAATCAAAAATCAGGGAGGTTTAGGATCATATCTTCTCCATGGTGGCTTAAGCTTAACTCTAGCACGAGCTGCTTCCTCAGCTACGAACTCCTCCTCAGCTACAAGCTTGTTTCCATCAGGTTCAATCTTCATTCCTTTAGTTCCATCAGCTTCAAGCTCAGTTCCAAGCTTCATGTCTTTAGTGCTGGTCAGGATCACATCACTTTTATTTGGCATCTTCTTTCGGATTGGTCTTTAGTGTTTCCGCATCATCTACCAAGATAGGTTTCTTGTATTTTTCCTCTTTTTGTTGTGGTTTGTTAACCACCTACTCTTCATTTTTATCAATATTTTCCTCAATAACTAGTGGTTCTCTAGGTGGAAGCTTCCCACTCCTCAAGGTGAGTGCATGACAAGAATCTTCACCTCGAACTTCTCTTGTTTCTTGGTGCTCCACGGGATGCATATGCTTATAGCGGAATTTGATATTTGCATTGAGCTCACTATAAGCTCCATCATTTTCCCGTGAATTCCTTTCATTTCTTATTTCAATTCAACCGCGATTTTCCCTTGTGACTCTAGAAGTTTCTCAAGCAAAGCGTATGTCGCATCCTCCTTAGGAGGTGATGAAGAATGATTCTCCATATTATGGAGTTGGTTGTTGAAAATTAACAAAACATGAATGGGAATGAAATTGGGGGTTTGGTACAAATCCTTGTCCTTGAGGATTGTATTGGCGATGGGTTCTTGGTTTGTTGAATCCACCTTGAATGTAGTTTAACTCTTCTTGAGAATCCCCCTTAACAAACTCTTGGTTCTCCCCAAAACTATCCACTTGGTGGATCCCCTTTTGAATTAGAGTGATATATTTGTCCAATTTCGCGTTCATCTCCTTAATTCTAGAATTTTCATCTTGAGCCCCTCTTTGAACTTGGTTGTAGCTTACTTTATAGTGTCCATCACTTTGGGCAAGATTCTCAACAAGTTGCTCCCCTTGCTCAGCGGTGAGTTTTGCAAAATCTCCGTTACTAGCCGTATTCAAAGCAATGTGAAACTTCTCGTGGACACCTCTATGAAAGATTCCTAGTACTGCTTCAATAGGAACTCCATGATGGGGACACGCCCGTGTATACCCTTTCATTCTTTTCCATGCTTTATACAAGGTTTCATTAGTTCCTTGCTCAAATATTGCGATCTCATTCCTAATCTTTGCCGTTCTTTCATTGGAAAAAAATCTTCTTTCATTTGTTCCAATTAGTAAGATGACTTGATGTTCCTTTCCCATTGAGATGTTTTATCTCCAAGTGAAAAGGGAAAGAAAGTAAGCTTCACTACATTTTCGGAGACCCCGCTTCTCTTAACCATAGAACACAATCTATCAAATGTGTCAAGATGCTCAATCGAATTTTCATGTGGCAACCCCAAAAACCGATTTCCTTGAACCATATTTATCAAACTAGCTTTGATTTCCCATTCATCATCAACGGTTGGAGGATCACTAGAACTAATCCACTTTCCTAGTACTAATCCCCTCTCTAAACTCGTTAATTATCATAAACTTTTGTTTTGCAATTAATGAATCTAGAAGCAATACTTTTAAGTAACTAAACCCAAAAATTACCGTAAACATCAAGGGTTAATTGGGTAAGATATGATTTGCTCATATAAAATTCTCCTAGACATTTCTACGAACACCTTTCAGGCGTAAAAAGACCATCCTCTAGAGATTAATTAGCTACTTCAATCATAGCCTTAATTACATCTCATATGAAGGATTTTTTATATTATAAGCCTAATACACCATAATCAAACTTCTAATCACCATAATCTACCTAACCCATGATCCATAAGATTACTATTCTCACTCATGGAAATAAAGGAAATCAAAATAAAAGAGGATAAGTAGAGAAACATAATTAGAGAAATGAAATAAACACAATAAAACTTCAAATAATCATAAAAGATCCAAGCAAAATCAAAGTACTAAATATTAGAGAGAAAATTCTAAAACATGTCCAACTTAGGGTTCTAAATGTGTTCAAACATATTTATAATAAAAGGAGCAGGTACTGGTCAACCTGGGACAAACCTGGATTTGTAAGCAAAAAGGGTGTCTGATATCGACCACTCCAGCTCAAGTGGTTGATGGGAGGAAAACCAGATTCCCTGCTGCATCGAGCACCCAAGACCAAGTGGTCGATGGGAGTGGTCGATGGCTCAGACAGATCGATCATCTTGACATGTCCTCACGAAATTGGCCATAATTTTTGAACCGTAACTCTGAATGAGCTGAATCAAACGCCCATATGAATCTAACTCAATTTCTTATCTCCCCACCAGATCTTAGATTATATTGGATAAGGAAAGAACTTCATCTGACATGATCTTCAAGTTGATTTGCTAGGAAACTTGTCTTTTCTTCACTCCTCTTGGTGCTCCTCCTATCCACATTGGCTCCTTTCACTTTTTAGCCTCAAATGTACCTAAAATAGACTCAAAATGCAATGCAAATGCAACATAATGGACCTAGGACTCTAAGACTAAACCTAAACTAATTGGAACCTAATATGAAGAGAAAGATGCATTATGTAATCTAAATGAATGTAAAAGGTAAGGAAAATGCATGCTAAAAGGTGCTAAAATATGAACACATCACCTTCCCTCTACCCAACAAGGAAAAAACCTCTTTTACCTCTAAAGAAAACATCGATTTCACTCATCAAGTGGAAGAATACATACCTTCGAAGAAGACTTCAACCGCCCCTCAAGAACAAGAACAACAATAACAGCAACCGGCTTCTCAACGGTTACCGGATGTTGCATCTCTTGCATTGCCGGATGTTCCTTTCAAGCCGTAGGAATACCACGAAAAGTTCCTCCACTGGACTTACAAGATCCAACAAAAAAAGCTCAATAAGTGGCTCTTGTTCAAATTGAGCAAGAATGAGGAGCGATTAAAGAGGATACCGGGTTTCATCCCTTCCCCCGAAGCATTTTTCCACGAAGATGACTTTGATGATGAAGAAGATTAGGTTGAGCAAGAGGAAATGCCGCGTCCCTACTTTTCCCCTCTTCAAAACAAATCCGATCTGGGGCAATCATCCTCCTCCGCCCCCATGCAAGTTGAACAAACGAGGCCTTCTCCAAGCGTGCCTCAATCATCACCTCCACAATCCTAAGCTCTAAGGTATCACCACCTCCTCCTTTGTAAATACCACTTTAGTTACTTTTGCTTTCTTTTTCTTTTTTGTGTTTTGTCTTTCTTCTTGGATATTATTTTCTCACCAAGACAGTGAGAAGTAATTTTGGAGGGAGAGACAATGTTTGCTAATGCACATTTGATTTGTTTTGCTTTATTTTGCATTTGAGTCTTGCATTTGCATACTTTAAAAATGAAAAAAAAAATCGAAAAACCTTCAAAATTCAAAAAAAAATGCATGTACCTTGCATCTTTATTTCTCATTTTCTAGGATTAAGTCTAGTGCATTCTAGGATTGCATTGCATATGCATAGGGAACAATGATGAATCTTCCTCCTAAAGTTTTATTTTAGGTTTCAATTCAATGCCCTCACTATAACTTTTTCGATGCATTAACACTCTTGAAGTAGAAGGTAATCCATACTTGGATATCTCCCTTTGAAAGTCCATACTATTGAGAAACTTGCATGATCTAAAATCAACTCTAATAACTTGAACTTGAACTTTGACTAATTCTTCTCGCTTTTGGACATTTAATCATAACTGTGGTTAAACACTCTATATTAAAGTCATTTTATCCTTGTTTTACCACTCTTTGATTGATTTGAATGGGCATTCTAATTTTTAGAATGGTACCTCACATGAAAATCCCAAACCTTTCTTTGAAATCTTTGCATATATTTGTTGAGTGAGTCCTTTTTCTGTGTTTCATGTGTAAAATCTTGCAAGCATTAGAAACGACAAGGTTGAGCTTCCATTTAAGACTAGTTTCTTGCGTTTAATACTAGTCTTTAGGTGGAAAATTCATAACATTGGTTGCATTCGTTGGTGAGTGGTGAGAGTGAAAAGGAATGAAAAGAAAGAAAGGTTGAGAAAAGAATGGGTTCTAGGGAAACAAAATAAAAAAAAAGCTCTAAGTTTGAAGAAAAAGAAAAATATATGCTTAGTTTTCTCTTGAAAAGAAATCAAGATAAAAATAAAAATAAAATGTTTAGAGAAGCAAAGTGAAAAAGAAATAAAAAGAAAAAAAATCCGAATAAAGAAAAGATTTCTCTATGACTTAGAAGGAAAATAATGAAAGAATGTGGTTTGAGAGTTGTGGAAAAAGAAATTTTTTGCCAAAAATAGATATTTGGGTAGAAAAATGGATGTTGAGCATAAATAAGAAATGAGAGTGTATCAAGGGATATTTGGGTAGAAAAAATGGATGTTGAGCCTTGTATGCATTTATTGTTTCTTTTCTTTCTTGCTTTTGCATAATGAAACACTTGCTTGTTTGAGAGTTAGCCACCAAAATGATTTCAAAACCGCCTCTTAACATGTTTTGCAAGCCTATATTTTCTAAGTCAAACAGAATTGATCATTTGTCCAATTTCGAGTTTGTGCCAAACACTTAATTGAATGTCAAAGAGTTGAGTTTTAGTTGATTGCGAGAGTTCTCTTAGGACTCTTGAGTAGAGTTTGTTGTGCATCGAATTAGTTTTCCTTAGGACATTCTATTGAACTCTTTAGTGATTCTTTTGGATTTGAGTTCCCGCCTTTAAACCTCTTTATCGGTTTGCATCTTTTTGTTTGCTTGCGGACAAGCAAAAGGAAAGTCCAGGGGAGTTAATGTTGTTTGTCTCATTCTTAGTCTTTTGAATATCATTAATCATAGATTGCATTTTAGAGTTTAGGATGATCATTTATGCATTTTGCATCGCTTTCTTTCTCTTTTCAGGTGGTTTTGATACATTGGAGCTTGGAGGAGGCGTAAGAGATGGATTAGAACTTGAAGAGTGCACAAGAGGGACCAAAGAATGAAGAAGAGTCGAAGATGTAGCTGGTATTGGACCGACCTGATATGGAGTGCCCGATAGAGAGTGCATGTAATAACCCAGATTAGAAGCAAGAATGATTCAGGAAAAATCAGTTTTGAGAAGTTGAGGAAATCAGAAAGCAAGGTCGTGGGAAGATCAAAGAAAACATAAAATAGAGTTTTGGTCTAAGAAAATCATTGATGGGTCGAGAAAATATCAGTTTGGGTCGAGAATTTATCAACTTGGGTCAGGCAGACGTAACCGCGGGTCACAGAAACATGACCCTGGGTCATAACAATGGCAACAGGCGGGTTTGTTTAAAAATGGATGACACATGGCGAGAATTTTGCATGTGGATTTCCTATATATACAAGACTTCCAACCCTTAGCTTTATATCCAAAATCTATCCTAAACTCTGCCAAAATTTCTCTAGAAAACTAAGTACCAAGTTGTAGGCGAGACTTTCAACCCGTGGGTGCAAAATCGTGACCCGGGGTTGTATATTTATCGCAGTCGGTAAGCTTAGTTCCGGATAGATTTTTCTTATCTAGATTATGTCCTTGTAAACTAAGCTAGGTTTTATCCTTAAGCTTCAGGTCGTTCAAGGCTAGCAAGGATTAAAATGAGTCGGGTGAGAAGTTTCAACCTAGAAACCTCAAAACGAAAAAAATTAGTGAGTCCCGGTGAAGAAAATATTGTTGTACTAACGAATTTTCTGTAGGGAAACTGCATGCATGTCATGATCTATGTGATCAGAAGTGTTGCATGTGCTAATCCGTGTTGTTGCAGATGGATTTACTATGTTTTCGAACGATCTAAACCAAAGATCATTCTGCATGGTTTGATTATTAATCGATTTGAGGTTCCGTGTAGTTTTCTTTGATTTTACTAAGTAAAATACATTGAATTCTTCACTTTGGTGATATTTGATATGTTTGCTAATTATATATATGTGATTTTTCTTAATTCGTATATATTTAGTAAGATACATTTAAATTTTATGCCTGCATGTTGTTTAATATGTTTGTTATTTATGTATATATGATTTTATTCTGTACATACTTAGTAAAATATTATGTTAAGAGTGTGTGATGCATGTAACCTTATGGGATCAAAAGACTCATAATGGTTAGATTGTTTGTTGCATGATTATGCGGAGTACAAAATCCGTACATCCAAAAGCATATAGATAAGCGTATTTGGTGCTTCCTATTGACCTCACCTTAGCGGTCTCGGGAAACCCTCGGAGTTTGCGATGGTGAGAAGACGCGGATGGTACTGGGCTAGCTATCCTGGTCGAGTGTTACCCGACGGGGTAACCCCGTGTCCATCACGCTATGGGCATCGGATAGAGATGTTTTGCGGCTTGGGTGTTTTTGTGACTACCAAGTGCAAGTGTTCTCTCGGAGTATGGAGGAAGTATCCGATGTACAAGGGCCCTAGGACATTTGTGATGCATATTTCCATTAGTTGCCTAAATGCTTCAATGATTACATGCTTGGTGTCGATTGTGTGTTGCATGCTAGTTAAGTATTGATATATCTTACTTACCATGCATTGTTTTGCTTCCGCTTTGCGTACTTTGATTGCTAGATATATTATTCATTAAATTTATATCGCATGATTTCTTGAATGATATTGCATGTTGTCCTTTGTTATTATCGGGTTGGGTTGGGACTAATGCATGTTTAGAGGGTCCCAGACTCACTAAGTAATCTTAGATTACCTATGACTCTACTTGTTGTGCAGGTAACCTTAGGCGGGAGCCATAGTGGGAAAGCAGGATATAGGAAGCCGGAGTAGTTTGCTATTGACTTTTGTATTTATCGGATTGCAAAGTATAAACTATGTAAGACTCTCTCGTGGACTTGGTACGGGTTGCAAAGCCTTAGGTCTTGGTCACGAGGTAAATGGTTCCATGGATGGATTGGCTTAACTTCTTCATTTGTTCTGGAACTTGGGTTGGACCATCTGTGGCTATCATACTGTGGCACTTCTGGGCTGTCCTACCACTAGAACGGTTTAGGGGTGTTACAAATGGTGGTATCAGAGCATGGTTTAGATCATGCTCACGGGACTTGCATTTTCATCGGTTTTATCGAGTCAAAATTGAGTCGCAAAAGTAAAATTAGGATAATCCGGCTTGTTCTGCTTTATTAGGTAGTGCGGGATTAGGACTTACCCATTGTTCAAGTGCAGATGTCGAATGGTAGAGTAAGTGGAAGTGGTCATGGGGGTTCCTCGGCAATACGAGGTGGTTCAGGATTCCAACAAGGTTATGATTGGTCAGATGCGTGGGGATCAGACACATTGGGAACTAATGATCTAGCAGATTTCTGGGGACAAGGGGTAATGGATGGATATGTCTCGGAGTCTTTTGTAGGACTACCCGATGGTGAACATTTCGATCCTAAGATGTGGAACAATCCAATCTCCCTAGCTACAATAGTTCTAGAACCGGCAGGCCCGGCTTACCATCAGGCACCGCCACAAGACCAACATTCGTATCCAATGGAAACCATGTCGGTTAATGTTCCAGTGAATCCTCCGCCGGACTATGTAGCTCCTAGAAACCATAATCCGAGACCAGAAGAAGTAATGGAACAACCTCAACATACTGGGAATCAAGGTGTTGATCCAACTTTGGCTATGGTGCATGATCTGCTATCACGAGTGTTACAACATCAAGCTATTATCAACACAAACCCAGGAGAACCAGCATAACCCAACTTTATAAAGTACGTTATGTTGATGAAGAACTTGGGAACATATCGTTTTAAAGGATAACCAGATCCATACAAAGCGGATGCATGGTTGCAGTATATGGAGAGGAATTTTGCAGCAATAAGATGTCCGGAAAATTTCAAGAAGGATGTGGTCATTCACTATCTAGAGAAGGAAGCTCCGGGATGGTGGAGTACCATGGAGCAACAACAACTCGGCTTTAGAGTCGATAGTTGGAAAACATTCAGGAGGGAATCCCAAAGAAAATACTTTCCACCAAAGGCAAGAGATTGTCTTCAATATGAATTTATGAATTTGGTCCAAGGAGACAATGATGTGTGAAGTTATGAAGCAGACTTCACCAGGTTGAGAAGGTACGTTTACTACGGTAATCAGGATGAGCGATCTATGGTTCGGAAATTCCTGAGGGGATGTCGACGTGATTGAGAAAGATGTTAATGTTGAGGAGAGAATCATCGAGGAAAAAGGAAGTTCTACCAAGAATTAGAGTTAAAACATTAAAGGTGGGAAACAAGGTCAGAGTTCGGCTGGAAAAGGACAACCAGGAAGTAAGGGAAAAGGAAAAGTGAGTCACGGGAACAACCCCGCTGGACCGGGAGTGACTTGTTTTTCTTGTGGACAAGTAGGTCATATTGCACAGAAGTGTCCCAATGGGGTTCATGACAAGCCATCTGCCCCGACTTATGTCTTATGTTTCAGATGTGGGGAAAGAGGTCACTATGCCTCATCTTGCCCTCAGGCTAAACCAGTTTAGATGGCAGCAATGCAAATTCGACCATCTCCAATTCCACAGGCACAAGAACCCCCAACAAGCGTCAAGCAATGGAAGGAAGAGTTTATGCCCTAGGTGTAGGTGGAGAAACCCCAAACCTGCCAAGACCCCTCCCCCCCCCCCTCCCCCCAAAAGGTCCCATTACAGGAACTTTGCGTATAAGAGGTAATCCAACGCATGTTCTTTTCGACTCGGGAGCAACCCATAGTTTCGTAACTCCTGAGGTAGCGTCCAGGTTTGTGAGGAATTATACTTGGAATAAGGTTAGTATTTCCGTATTAACCCATGGGGACCAAGTTTTACTAGTTAAAAATCTAGTAATAGGTGTTCCTTTATAAATTGAAAAGGAAACCTTCTTAGTAAATCTCTTATAGTACACTTGGAAAGGTTTGAGGTCATCTTAGGGATGGATTGGTTGTCATATTATCGGGCGCACCTGGACTGTGGATGAGGAATGATTACGTTTGGTGAGGACCACCAAACAAGGATGGCTTACTATAGGATCAGTCCTATCCGACTGTATCTCTAGCTAGTATCAGCTCTACGGGTAAAGGAACTGCTAAAGGAAGGAGAAGTCTACTTGGTATCGCTCACAATCATCGGGGATGACTCAGTAGAAGAAACAAAGATTGAGAACATTCCGGTGGTAAAGGAATTCTCGGCTATGTTCAAACCATTAGAAGGACTGTCTCCACCACGGAGCAATCTATTTGTGATCAACCTAGAACCAGAGCAAGACCAATTGCTAAGACACCGTACCGGATGGCTCCAACGGAGTTAGATGAGTTAAAGAAGCAATTGGAAGATTTGATAGAGAAAGGTTTCATTCGGTCTAGCTCATCACCATGGGGAGCACCAGTCTTATTTTTGAAGAAAAAGGATGGTAGTATGTGGCTGTGTATAGACTATCGAGGGATCAATAACGTCACCATTAAAGACAAGTATCCTTTGCCCATGATAGATGAGTTGCTGGATCAACTCAGAGGAGCAAATTGGTTTTTAAAGGTGGATTTAAGTTCAGGCTATCATCAGATACCAATCGCAGAAACGGACACTATAAAGACGGTCTTCAATACTCGATACAGACAGTATGAGTTTGTAACCAACGCCCCTGCCGCGTTTATGAGGCTAATGAACCAAGTGTTCCACGACTACTTGGATAGATTTGTGATTGTTTTCATTGATGACATTCTTATCTATTCTCGGAGTGCAGAGGAACATGAGGAACATCTACGCAAAGTATTGGGACGGTTGAGGGAACATAAGCTCTTTTGCAAAATTCAGCAAGTGCAGTTTTTGGAAAAGAGAAATCGGCTTCTTAGGACATCATGTCTCAGAACAAAGAGTGTCAGCGGACCCGGAAAAGATTACCGCAATACAGGAGTGGCCAAGACCGACTAGTGCCACAGATGTTAGAAGTTTTCTTGGATTAGCGGGATACTATCGAAAATTTGTCCAAGGGTTTTCTTCGATAGCTAAACCCCTAACACGATTAACAGGGAAAGAAGTTCCATTTATGTGGGGAGAGGAAAAAGAGGATGTGTTCACCAAGTTGAAGGAAGCCTTAACCTCTGCACCAATATTATCCTTGCCAAAACCAGGGAACCCTTATGCAGTATACACGGATGCATCAAGAGTTGGGTTATGATGTGTTCTGATGCAAAACGACAAAGTCATCGCTTATGCATCCAGACAATTGAGAAAACATGAAGAAAATTACCCAACTCATGACTTAGAAATGGCTGCAGTAATCTTTGCTTTAAAGATCTGGCGATAATATCTCTACGGAGAAAGTGTTCAAGTATTTACAGACCATAAAAGCTTGAAATACTTGTTCACTCAGACATATCTCAATCTACAGCAAAGAAGATGGATGGAGTTTCTTGCGGACTACGATGTGCAGATTTAGTATCATCCAGGTAAAGCGAATGTGGTCACTGATACCTTACATCGGCGCAGAACGGAAGTGGATGTAGACAAACACTTGGAGGCTTTAGCACAAGAATTCAAGATGATTAGCTTATCGGCTTTAGAAGGAGAGCCCAGTGAGCCTTTAGGACTCCAGGCCATGAACCAGGCTAGTTTGCTCCGGAGGATCCGAGAGGAACAAGAAAAAGATGAGAAACTCCATAGGATAGTGGAAGAACTTAGGGAGAAAGCTGAGAGTAATGCCAGTGGATACCATTTAGCAGAAGATGGGACACTACTACTCAAGGGAAGAATCACGGTACCGCAAGGAGGAGGACTACAGGATGAAATTCTAAGATTAGCACATCGATCTCTACTTAGTATTCATCCCGAAAGTTCAAAGATGTACAAGGACGTTCGTAGGGCCGGGTATGAGGAGAGCAGTGGCTTGGTGGGTTGCTCAATTTCAAGTATGTCAACAGATCAAGGCGCAACATCAAGTACCAGGGGGATTATTGCAAAATCTATCGATTCCAGAATGGAAATGGGACTCTGTCGCGATGGATTTAATCACGGGCTTACCAGTAGCAAAAAGGAGGATGAACAGCGCTATTTGGGTGATAGTGGATGGTCTAACTAAGGTAGCTAATCTTATACCTCTCTGAGACATAGATAAGATAGAAAATTTAGGCGAACTATACATTAATCAGATTGTGAGGCTACACGGAGTACCAGCGAACATAGTGTCAGATCGTGACCCTAGGTTCACCGTAGCTTTCTAGAGAGCCTTGCAGGGTGCTTTAGGAACGAAATTGCACCTTAGTAATCGCCTTTCATCTAGAGACGGACAGTCAAAGGGAAAGGACGATCCGGACTCTTGAAGATATGCTAAGTTTATGCGTTCTTGAATGGGCAGGTGGTTGGGAACAGTATCTACCATTGATAGAGTTCTCGTACAACAACAAATTTCATGCAAGCATCGACATGTCTCCATATGAGGAACTCTATGGAAGACACTGTCAGAATCCGTTATGCTGGACGGACGTAAGTGAAAGAAGAATATTTGGACCAGCCATCAACGAGGAAACCATCGATAAGGTGCAAGTGATTAGGGAGAGTATTAAAAGGCCACAAGACAAGCAAAAGAAATATGCGGATCACGGAAGACGAGAAATGGTCTTTGATGTAGGAGACTTTGTATACCTCGAAGTATCTGCGCAAAAAAGAAAGGATCGATTTGGAAAAATCGGGAATTTGGCAGTACGTTTCATCGGTCCATATAAGATTGTTGGAAGAGTTGGAGAGTTGGCCTATCGTCTAGATTTACCATCAGACATGAACCTGCACCCAGTGTTTCATGTATCCATGCTTCGAAGGATAATTCGAGATCCGAATGCCATCGTACTTGAAAGGATAGAAAAGTTAAGGACAAACTTGACCTATCCCAAAGGACCAATACGGATTGGAGAGAGACGTGTTCGTAAGCTCAAGAACCGGGAAATACCTCAGATCCAAGTGTTTTGGGGAAAACAAAATTGGTTAGTATCGACCTGAGAAGATGAAGAGAGAATCCGAGCCAAGTACCCGGAACTCTTTGCAGAGGAACAGTCTATAGATCAAGCTGAACATTCAGAATCGTTAGGAATTCGGGATGAATTCTAATAAGGGGGGGGTTTAGAATGTAATAACCCGGATTAGAAGTAAGAATGGTACGGGAAAAATCAGTTTTGAGAAGTTGAGGAAATCATAAAGCAAGGTCGTGGCAAGATCAAAGAAGACATAAAATAGAGTTTTGGTCGAAGAAAATCATTTATGGGTCAAGAAAATATCAGTTTGGGTCGAGAATTTATCAACCTAGATCAGGCAGACGTAACCGCGGGTCACAAAAACATGACCATGGGTCATAACAGTGGCAACATGAGGGTTTGTTTATGCATGTCATCGTCCGGGTGGCGGTACGCGATTGGCTGGAAGAGTTAGTGGAACAATTGTCATTTATCATGACATTTGTTTAAAAATGGGTAACACATGGCGAGAATTTTGCATGTGGATTTTCTATATATACAAGGCTTCCACCCCTTAGCTTTACATCCGAAAATCTATCCTAAACTCTGCCAAAATTTCTCTAGAAAACTAAGTACCAAGCTGTAGGCGAGACTTTCAATCCGTTGGTGCATAAATCGTGACCCGGGGTAGTATATTTATTGCAATCGGTAAGCTTAGTTTCGGATAGATTTTTCTTATCTAGATTAAGTCTGATTGTAAACTAAGCTAGCTTTAATCCTTAAGCTTCAGGTCGTTCAAGGCTAGCAAGGATTAAAACGAGTCGGGTGGGAAGTTTCAACCTAGAAACCTCCAAACAAAAAAAACAGTGAGTCCCGGTGAAGAAAATATTGTTGTACTAACGAATTTTCTGTAGGGAAGATGCATGCATGTCATGATCTATCTGATCAGAAGTGTTGCATGTGCTAATCCGTGTTGTTGCAGGTGGATTACAATGTTTTCGAACAATCTTAACCAAAGATCGTTCTGCATGGTTTGATTATTAATCGATTTGAGGTTCCGTGCAGTTTTTTTTTATTTTACTAAGTAAAATACATTGAATTCTCCACTTTGGTGATATTTGATATGTTTGTTAATTATATATATATGTGATTTTTCTTAATCCGAATATACTTAGTAAAATACATTTAAATTTTATGCATGCATGTTGTTTAATATGTTTGCTATTTATGTATATGTGATTTTATTCCGTACATACTTAGTAAAATATTATGTTGAGAGTGTGTGATGCATGTAACTTTATGGGATCAAAAGACTCATAATGGTTAGATTTTTTGTTGCATGATTATGCGGAGTACGAAACCCATACATCCAAAAGCTTATAGATTGGGCATATTTGGTGCTTATTATTGACCTCACCTTAGCGGACTCGGGACCCCCGGATTCTGCGGATGGTGAGAAGACTCGGATGGTACTAGGATAGCAACCCTGGCTGAGTGTTATCCGATGGGGTAACCCGGTGTCCATCACGTTACGGGCATCAGATAGAGATGTTTTGCGGTTTGGGTGACTTTGTAACTACCAAGTGCAAGTGTTCTCTCGGAGTATGGAGGAAGTATCCGATGCGCAAGGGCCCTAGGACATTTGTGTTGCAAATTTTCATTAGTTGCCTAAATGCTTTAATGATAACATGTTTGGTGTCGATTGTGTGTTGCATGCTAGTTAAGTATTGATATATCTTACTTACTGTGCTTTGTTTTGGTTCCGCTTTGCATACTTTGATTGCTAGATATATTATTCATTGAATTTATATCGCATGATTGCTTGAATGATATTGCATGTTGTCCTTATGTTATTATCGGGTTGGGTTGGGACTAATGCATGTTCAGGCGGGAGCCACAGTGGGAAAGCAAGATATAGGAAGCTGGAGTAGTTTGCTATTGACTTTTGTATTTATCGGATTGCAAAGTATAAACTATGTAAGACTCTTTTGGCTCTAGACCGTGGCCAAACTTATATGTTTTGTAATGCTTTACAAATTTCCTTATAAATAATATAAAATGTGTGTTTTGGTAAAGTTTGCGAGCGTTAATGATATTAGTCTTGTCCGGACTAACACCACTCGTGGACTTGGTACGGGTTGCAAAGCCTTAGGCCTTGTTCACGAGGTAAATGGTTCAATGGATGGATTGGCTTAAGTTCTTGATTCGTTCTGGAACTTGGGTTGGACAGTCTGTGGCTATCATACTATGGCACTTCTAGGCTGTCCTACCACTACCACCTGTAGCCGAAAATGGCTAAGTGTTTGAGAAGCAGCCAGTATCGGACTCACCCGATAGAAGTTGACCGATACTCCTGATATCGATCAAAACCGATGGAGACAACCCGATATGGCGTGTACCTGAAGCCCCAAAATATGCTCTAGAATTTGGCACTTTACACGTTGTATTGATTGCCAACCCGATAGGACCTCACCCGATAGGACCTCACCCGATAACGAATGCACCCACGTTGACTTCTTTTTTTTTTTACTTTTGCAGTTTGACCCGGATCCGACCCAATTTGATTTGGGTTGACCCAGGTCCATTTCCTTTGACTATATATATATATATTTTTAGTCCACATTAAACCTAAGTTATTTTATACTTTTAATTTTTTGCCTCTTTTAGATCAAAACCTATGTTGTAAGAGAGTTTATGGTATTTTATTTTGGATATCTTTTTATGATTTAAATCATAAAAAGATATACTAAGCCTATATCTTTGATTCACACAATACAACAATATAATTCAGCAAAAAAATATATTAAGCCTATAAACAATCATGCAACATACAACCTAACATCTAACACAACAATCCTTTAATCACATTACTTTATAACCATACTTCACTTAACACATTCACATTCACACTCACAAAAACATAACCACTATCCAACATCACATCTCAACATAACATAACTATCTTCCATCCTAACATTACCATTCCACTTATCATTATTCATCATTGCACTCAACACATCAATCATTATCTCATAAACTCAACATACTTGCTCACATAATCATATTATTGCATAATGTGAATTCATATATCCCAAACCTTCACCCTAACCAGAAAGTTTTATAGATAGTTTGAACCGAAGCTGGAGAGAAGCGGTTATAGAGGTTGATGATCCACAACTGCGATGGAAAGAAGCGGTTACTAAATATAGATTTATGATAAAATAACACTTCCAAATTGGGCACCTTTTTTTGGGGTAACTTTCCTCTTCGTGAAACTTTTCTAATCGAAAACTTTTCTAAAATGGAAACTAGGGTTTCCAAAATATGATTTCCGAATTAGGATTCCAAAATTAGGTACTCGGAACCCAACTCGCTTGCACAACTTGCCAAATTTGCATCTTTAGCAATTTCTAAATTTAGGGTTACTTTAAAAGGAAATACATTAATTATACGAAAAGAAACAACTATATCTTAACGTATACACCTCCAATTCAAGCAAGCTTCGATTTTCTGGAAAGCTGGGACAGTCCTCTTTCCAACAAATCCAAGAACAGCACGTAAGATCACAAGTGCTCATATTTGAACAATATGGTGGTTGTAGCTGCATCCGGATCTCTAAATATGACATTTGGTCCTTGATCTCCCTTTCCTCTCTTCTCCTTTCTCTCACGGTCTATCTCGGCTTCTCCTTCGACGGCAATGGTGGCTGGTTCACAACGACAAACGAGCATGGATTCGCTACGGTGAAACTCTTTGTCTCTCCTTCTTCTCTCAAGGTCTTTAAATAGGAGATCAGAGAGGCTAGATTGAGGGTTTAGATTAAACATGGACCTTACGTAATGGGATTTAGGGTTTTAAGGTTTTGAGGGTAAAATGGGTTTTGGGCCATGACACTCACTATTTAACCATATGATCTTGATTTCATATTTTCAGGGTACCTCTATTTTGTTAAGATCGTGCTTGATTAAGGGCCTGACTTGTTTAAATGCAGCGGGTGCGAATGCAGTTGCGGGAATTTGCGGATGCAGTTGCGGGAGTTTGCGGAAGTCGGCGGTAAAGGTTTCTAACGCATTGGACAATTTATACGACTGATAAAACAGTTGGAAACGGATGCGTTTGCGGGACGTTTATGATTGGTTTACAGCGGTGCGATAACGAGTTTACATAAAACTTCCAAAATACACGTAATATATAATTTATATAAAAATCAAAAATATGGTATTATAAAAAATTAAAATTATATATTTTAAATAGATCATAGAATAATTAAATAATATTTTTAGAGAAGTTTGAAATATTTTTGGATATACAATAATTTTTTTATAATTACAAGTTTATTTTAGTTTAATTAAAAAATATATCAAATTTATATGATAATATTCGATATAAGAAACTAAATTTTTCAAAATATTTTTTTTTTGTAAATTTTATTTTAGTATTTAAGATAAAAAAATTTTAAAAAATTTCAACCACCTGTAACTGTCCGCAACCGTAAATGCTCGTGGGAAAGTGTTTTTAATTTAGAGCAGTACAAAATGATACGGAGCGGTATGAAGATATTTTCATGATTGTTGTCAAACGCTACCAACCGCAATCTCCCGCAAATGTAGCATTTGTGGATGGTAGCGGGAGAATCAATCAACCCCTAAGTTCAAAAATTTATTGTTTAAAGTTTCTGAAAACGTAAAAACAGTTTTTTTATGGAGTATATACGAGATAAGGCATTGGTGTCAACTATATAATTCTTACTCAACGTATTTTTTCTTTCTTTCTTTTTTTAGCATAAAATGGCGCTATATATGTTTTATTATGAGTTTTTTTTGTCAACAATATTATTAAAAACTAATTTAGAAATCCAAATCGGGGAATAGATTTTTCATAAATGGTTTCATGCGAATATAGTCGAGCATTTCGTACTAACCTATCCGCTTTGATGTTATGTGAGCGAGGGATACAAGAGATCGAGAAAAAGTAAAAAAAAATCTTTACTCCTTGTGTATTCCTCCAGATGTGTAAAAAACGGGCCACTCTATTGACATAGACACCATCTTCATCAGTTCGGAACAATCTGTTGCGAAAGGCACTATCGTCTTCTGCGGGGGTATCATACAGTGCATAGCCCAAATGAGGACTTCCAGTTCAGATTTTAGAGGAAAGAGACTGCAGGGTAGGTTCCTAGCTCCCATGATCAATCCATCCACATTCGTTTGAGAGCAAAACCATCCCAAACAAGAAAATTCGTTGGTATCTTTCCAGGATCCATATATATAGCACGTAGCTCCTGCAAAACTTGAAATCCTCAGAGAGGACTCTAAATGGTTTGTTTCCATAAGAGGATCCCTAATATGTGCGGTCTCCCAAACCTTGGCCTTACTTTCAGCCATGCCTAAAACCTCTCGTGGATTTCGCTCCAGGTTTTTTACACCTTAACATTGATAATCTTTGGTCCATAGATAACGAAAGTCCCAAAAATATTTTGGGATCTTCCAAAACAAGTAATCAAAATTGTAGTAAACAGATGTTCTCGGAAAGATTCTCGGTGCCGCAGGTACATGATGTATTACATTTTTAACGCATTCTAACCCAAGTTTTAATGGTTTTTCGAGTTTTTCTGTGTTTTTAGTGTCGTTTCAGGGTCGGAAAACGTTGAATGGAATATAAGGCATAAGGATCAAGGATTGGAGCAAAATGACCAAAAATTAGACTAGATCGATCGATCTATACATGGATCGATCGATCCAATCTCAAGCCAAATCACCGTAACTTTTAGGATCGACCTGCGAAGGATCGATATGCCGTAACTTTTTGGATCGACCAAATTTATCCCATATCGATCGTGCCATCATCAGATCGATCGATCCAAGCCCCTCCGACCAAAATAACGATTTCCAATTTCCAAATTTCACAGGGTTTTGCCATATCTTTTCATCAAGAATGTTTTTAATACATATATTCGAGTTTGAGCCATTGTTTAGGCTAAGCTTTTCATACTCTTTCTACTCTACATAGACTTTTGGTTTTCTGCAATCTGTAAGCTCCGGGGAGACGAATCTCTGACTCTGCATCTTTGAGAAGCTTTTCTGAACCCCCTTTGATTTATTTATTATGAGTTTTTCTTCATCTTCTTTTGTTTTGATTATTTCCATGCTTGAGTAGTTTCATAGTTAGGTTTAGGGTTTTCAAAGGAGTTTATGAATCATTGAATCATACATAGATAGGGTTTATTCATCTTGTCTTCACCTATTGTTGTTCTTATTGCTTAGATTAAATTGATCACTTAATCTCTGATTTTAGGTTTAATCTATTCATCAAAAGTGTTATATGTTGCTTGATAGAACATAGGTGAGCAATTTGTGAACATATCAAACATGCTCATTAATACTTGTTTAGAATTCTAAGATCAAACGACAGTTTAGATTCTTAGGTTGCTAGACAAAGTAGCTGATACCATGGAAATGGATTGGTTATACATTCATGTTTGAGTTTGAGACTGTGCTTTATCGTTCCATGAATAATTATTTGGTTCATGATCTTTGAATTCCTGCGAATTGTCCTAGACTTAAGGCTTGCTTTTAATTAATTTTACATCGTTTTGTATTGCTATTTTGTTTCGCATCACAACAAACAATCATACTGCCATCTTAGCTTAATTTCACTCATATAGATTCGTAGCGTTTCACCTGGTTCTCATGGATTTGATCCCTAAATACTACTTTGCTTGCTGTGCACTTGCAGTGATATTTTAGGGTTAAAACTCATTGTATCAAGTTTTTGGCGCCGTTCCCGGAGACCAATTGCGTTACCTTCAAATTTTTGTTTGGAGTTTGGACTAAGATTTACTAACTTTCTCTCTTATGTGTTTCAGGTGTATGCAAAGAATAAGCAAAGGATCTGACAACCTTTTCAACTTCAGCAACCAAGAACTTGCAAGGTTAGAGAGAGAGAACAGGAAGGCAAAGTCGAATCAAATCGACAACGATGCACTTGCTACTGCAGCTGAACTTCAGAGGCTACAGCAGTAGATGCAACAGTTGCTGCAACGGCAACAACAACAGCAGCGACCGCCTGCGATTCGGGATGCGGACACTCCCCATACTTCATACCAGAACATAGCTGCTATCTGTCCAACAGCCCTTGCAAGGCAGGATTACGAGATCAAGCCTCAGATGATCGGGTTGGTGAAGCAGCACGTGTTTCATGGTCTGCCAGCTGAAAATCCTATGGATCACATAGAGAACTACGAAGAGATATGCAGCACTACTAAGTCGAATGGGGGTACAGCTAATTACATCAAGTGCAAGCTTTTCCCTTTCTCTTTGGCAAACAAGGCATTGAGATGGCTCAAATCTCTACCTCCTGGTCGTTCACTACTTGAGATGAATGCAGAGCCGCTTCCTTGGATCACTTCTACACCAAATCCAAGACGGCTTCACTGAGGAACAAGATCACTACCTTCCAACAACATTCGGGAGAGTCCTTATGTTAGGCTTGGGAAAGGTTCAAGGAATATCGTAGAGAGTGCCCACATAATGGATACTCAGATGGGCAGATTCTTAGCATCTTCTACGATGGAGTCGAGTGGGATTACAAGAATGCTCTCAACGCTCCTAGCAATGGGGATTTCATGACTCAGAGTAAAGAGAGAGCCTACCAACTGATTGAGAACTTGGCTGCAAGTTCCAACAACCACTGTGCTGAGTACGACAGGTCTAAGCGTGTCAACAGCATAGAGTCTCAGAAGATCGACGAGCTGAATGAGAAGGTAAATCAGCAATTAAAGGCTAGTCAAGGTCAGAGAAGTGTTCAGTTTTGCGAGAGTGGAACGGACCCTATTTTCTACCAGGAATTCGTGAAGGGGCTGATGAGTTCCAAGAAGTAAACTACGTGAACTGGCAAGGTTTCATGCAAAATAGGGGTTTCAACAAGAATTATAGAAACCATCCAAATATGTCCTACCGAAGCATTGCTTTTCAGGGGTTTACAGGACAGACTGGCATGCAAAACCAGGGTTTCCAGAAGAACTACTCTCAGGATTTTAAGAGAAATCAGTTCGTGCAAAATCAGGGCCAAAACAAATTTCAGGGGGATTTCTGCAGAAACAACCATTCAACAATTTCCAACCGACGACACAAACCCCATTCCAAGCCTCTACGAGCTCTGCTAACAACTCTGGTGAAGACCTCAAGGTTCTCATGCAATAGCTTTTGCTCAACCAACATCAATTGTCCAAAGCGATCAACGTCAAGGTGCATAGCATGTACAGTGATTTCAATGGCAAGTTTGAATCACTCTCTGCTCATGTGAAGAAGCTGGATACTCAGGTAGCTCAGACGGTCGAAGCGATCAAGAGGCCACAGGGAGTCCTTCCAGGAAAGGCATAGCCGAATCCTAGGAATGAGTTCGTAAATGCTATTACGCTCAGAGGTGGAAAGGTGATAGAGCATGTTGCGCGAAAAGGGAAAAATGCCGATGTAGTCATTGATTTGGAAGAGAGGGACGATTCAGAAGCTGAGCTTTAGAGAGAGCCTGCAAGCGACACGACTGCAAAGGAGCCACTACCTGCGTGTGTCTATGCTCCAAGGGTTCCATACCCTACTCACCCTAAGAAGTCGCGGAAGGACCTAGAAGAGGCAAAGTGCAAGGAGATGCTAGATGATCTAAGAGTGAAGCTCCATCTTGCCGATGTAATCCAGATGATACCTGTGATGAAGAGATACGTAAAAGGCTTGGTGACAAGTAAGGTTTCAGGAGAAGATGTCTTCGTCAAGATTTCAAAAGATTGCAGCGCCGTCCTTCAAAACAAGATGCCTAAGAAGCTTGGAGATCCAGGGAGATTTGTTTTATCTGTGCAGATTAGAGCAATGACGTTCGCTTATTCTTTGTGTGATTTAGGTTCGAGTGTTAACTTGATGCCATATTATGTGGCTAAGTGACTTGGATTCACAAAGTTTAGGCCAACCAAAATCTTCTTGGTGTTTATCGATCGTTCTGTGAAGTTGCCAGTTGGGATTCTAGAGGACTTACATGTGAGGATTGGCAATGCTTTTGTTCCTGCAGATTTCATGGTTTTAGAGCTAGAGGAAGAGCCAAAGGATCCCCTCATCTTGGCACGACCTGTCTTATGCACTGCTAGAGCTATCATAGATGTGAGGAATGGGCGAATAGATCTCCACCTGGGAGACATTGTCATGAAGTTTGAGATGAACAAGCTGCTGAAAAAGCCTATGTTGGATGGACAGACATTCTCGATCGATAACTCACTAGAGATCTCTAACGAGGCCACAGAAGAGATTCTAGTTGATGACCCATTGGAGATTGCTTTGACAAGGGCTGCGAGTGAGCATGGATTTTTTAGTGACGACGCGACTGGTTATGCAGAGATGTTGAACTCGAGCCAGATTTTGGGGAAGATAGTCGCCTACATGAGCTTGGACGAGGCTGTCAAGAAGTCTCCAGCAGCAACCCTTCCTGCGCCATCTAACCCATGGAGCAAGCTGAAAGCTCCTAAGGTATAGCTCAAAACACTTCCAGTCGGGCTAAGGTACGCGTTTCTAGGTCCTAACTCTTCTTACCCTGTGAACATCAATGCTGATTTGAATAATGCGGAAACTGCTTTACTTTTGTGTGAACTTAGAAAGTATCGCAGGGCCTTAGGCTACTCACTTGATGATATCATAGGCATTTCACCCGATCTTAAGCCATATCTCACTGACACTAAAATTACTGAAGGAGACACCGTTTCTCTCAGTGATCCGCCTCAAGCCTAGACGGCATCCAAGTCAAGCTCGTGACTTAAAACAAGCGCTGGGTGGGAGGCAACCCACCGGTAAGTGTACATACTTAGTTTTTTGTTTGATTTCTAATTTTTAGTTTTGATTTAAACTTTTTCAGGTAAAAAAAAAGAGGGTGTCAGATCGATCGATCGATCGATCCGAGTTTTCAGCCAAAAAGCCGTAAGTTCTCAGATCCACCATCAGATCGATCGATCCAACTTCCAGGTAAGTCTTCTGATTCGATTTTTCGGTTTATTCCGGTTTAAATCACTAAAAATAAACCAAAAACACGTTTTACCCTTCCTCTATCCGATTTTAAAGATCAAACAACATATTCTTTCTTCTCCTCTCCTCTTCCACGCGATTTTTAAGGGATTTTGCACAAAAAAAATTCAAAACCTAACTTTCTCATATCTTAACGGATTTGAACGATTTTTGGGTCTATTCCATTCGGATTTTCGTGCTCTTTCTGATTCTATAACTCTCTCACTCAATCTATAAAGGTACGTGCCTCTATCTCCATTTTTCATTCCGAATTTTTTTTTTTAAAGTTGGAATTCAAGTTTGTAGTTGTTCTTGGTTAATTTTTGTGGTTTGCTATGATCTTCTAGGATAATTTTGACCTTCCCCATGCTTTGTTTTGTTGATTTGTGCAATAGGACTCGAAATTTGGAATTTAGGAGAAACATTTGGAAACTTTTGAAGAAGATTACTAATTTGTTGATATGTGCTGTGATTGTGGAGGATTGTGTTAGATTGGTTGTTGTTTTTGCTTGTGATAATGCATAATAATGTAGTTTTGCAAATTTCTTATCGTTTTCGTTTTTTTCGAAATTTTGATAAATATGGATTTTGTTTGATTTTGCAGAGAATGGGTAAAACAGGCAGCGCTCTTAGGAAAAACCCGACACGGGGTTTAGCGCCAAAACCGCCACAACCACGAGTTGATCCGAATGCGCAATCCTCGAGGCGCATAAAAGACAAAGGGATAACGACATCTTCGGTCCCTAATGTTGACGAGGATGAGAACGAGGAGGAAGGAGAGCGTACAATCGTTCCTTGGCCGAGACCCGATTACACGCCAATAGAGGGTCCAATGATTCCAACGGTTCCTCATATGTCGATTGGGGAAATGCAGAAAGACACCCGTTACAAGATACGTAGGTACAGAGATTCGTGGGGTATGTACAATAGCACCTGTTAGAATGGCTTGCTGCGAGTCGAGATGGCGCCCACCACGTTTGTATGCGAGAGGACTCTGCAGAGAATGGGGATTGCAGAGGATGTGCGAGAGATGTTACAAAGGATGGGTTTAGGATCATTTGCTTATCAGACGTATCCCCTTTCCCCGGAGTTGGTCCATCAGTTTCTTGCTTCCGCCGAGGTCAATTATGAGGATATCGCGATTAATGTCGCGAGTGAGGGAAAGCTTTCCTACCTGAGAAACTGTGTTCTTTATGAGATCTCCATCCGGGAGTTGTGTGATCTTTACGGATTTGACAGTTACAGGGAGAGCCGCAGATTTCCGACTAATTTTTCACAGGCTGCTGAGCTGTGGCATTTGATTGGTTCAAGGCCCTATACATCGTGTGAGGCCAACCTATCCTAGCTCAGAAATCCAGTGATTCGCGTGGTTTCTAAGATAATCGGACACACCCTATTTGCCAAGGAGGAGGCATGATCTTTGAGTTTTGATGAGCTGTAGATGATACACTATGGGCTTCCTCTTTCGTTCGCGACATTTACGATGACCCATCTCCATTTGGTCTTTAGACCAATTTTGAAGCGATCTTTGCAGCTGTTCTGGTGCAGAAAAAGTTTCGGGGGCTTAACACTGTGAGACCGAGGACGGAGAGTGTTGGGAGTCTTTTGAGTCCAATCTTCAGGTACCATGAGATTGACCTCACCTCGACCCGATGTGTGGACACACTAGACCATTTCGATGAGCAGTACCTTAGGCACAACACCATCCACAAGGCAGGTTTCAGATACCAGTTCCATGACCGCACTGGCATTGCTCGTCTCTGCCAGCTACCGCTTCCTGACCTTACCACACTCATGTCCAGGGAGAACCTGGAGTTTCTACCCGCACCTGAGTTCTTGGTCTCCACCTCATCTACTGCTACTGCACCTAGACGTAGGAGTCGCTCCTCGAGAGCCAGTACTTCCTAGTCTCACATGGAGGATGATAGAGTGCCCGACTCCTTCAGATAGCAGACATCTCAGGCATAGGCTACGATGGAGCAGCTGCTTCCTGAGTATACTGGTCAGTACGATCTTCCCCCTTTACCTGTAGATGATACAGATGAGGCTCGTTGGACATGGATGGTTGAGTCCCAGAGGACCAACAATTCGATGCTGCAGAGGATGTGGGCAGCATTTTTCAGGCTCACCTGCCCACGACCACCCTCCTGTTTTAGAGCCCCCACCACTGGTAGACCGGCTCCCACTACTGCTGCTCCTGGTGTTGCTGGACACAGGATTTCAGATAAGGATATGTCGGACGATGGACCACGCCTATCTTGGCGTAGGAGAGCACAAAGAGTGCGAGAGAGTGTCAGCCCAGATGACCGCGTTTGACTGCAGTATCTCCTCTATCTCTCTTGTACTTTTTCCTTTTCCATTTTTCTTTATGTACTTTTTGCGTAAGTCGTATCCTTCTTCTAGTTTATTTTCACACCGGAGACGGTGTGAAGTAAGTCTGGGTGAGGGTATTTGCTGGGACTAACGCCATTTTTTTGGTTTTGTTTCTCTTGAGTTATTTTTATGTTTTTATTGAGTTAGTCCAAGATGTTTTATTGAGTCAAAACTTTGTTGGGTATTATGATTTTTCTCTTGGTTTGTTGTCTGATTTTTCTATCTTAGTGACCATTGCTGCGGAATCAGTTCAGATCCGACTACTGAAAAATCCAAAGGCTGACCAGTTAATTAGAGACGTCCACTAATCCCGAACTAATTTCGGAGCTCTTCCTTTTACCTCATCAGTGAGACTGGTGTTCATAGGACCTGACTCCTCGTTCATACTTGACATATTCATTTTGTGTGAAAATGAAATGGTACTCCTCTCCCTTATTCTAAGTCAAATAAAGCAGAAAAAGATGAAATAATTTTCTTTTGCGTAAAGGGCTAGGAAAATTTCATGTGATCCCACTATTTTACTTCGAAAGGAATGATCACACAAAGGTTGGAAACGAGGTTATGAAAATTTCCCGTGATACCATTATTCGCCTACCCCTTTGAAACACAAAGAAAAAGAGAAAGAAGAGAAAAGGTTAAAATAGAATAAGTCTCAGGGAGAGAAAGACTACCAAGGATTGTAAGAATATTTTGTCATGGTATTGAATGGGAATGAGTCTAGAAAGTTCGTGGCATTGAGATCAACGATGAGATCCAGCGATGAAAGGCTTATGGACAATACTGCAAAATTGTGGATCGAATCTGGAAAACTGCAAATGTCTGCGGAGAAGTACATAGTGGTTCAGTTGAGATTGGTTTTGCAATATGTGTATTATGAGGTGAATGGTCATTACAACGTTCTAAAGAGAAGGTGAGTTCATGTGATTTTCAAACCTCGAATCTATTCTTAGTTTTTGCTTGAGGACAAGAAAAATGCTAAGTCTAGGGGAGTTGATGCATTGCGTTTTTAACGTATTCTAACCCAATTTTTCAATGGTTTTTCGAGTCTTTTCTGTGTTTTTAGTGTCGTTTCAGGATCGAAAAATGTTTGAATGGAATCTAAGGCATAAGGAGCAAGGATTGGAGCAAAATGAGCAAAAAGTAGACTAGATTGATTGATCTATACATGGATCGATAGATCCAATCTCAAGCCAAATCACCGTAACTTTTTGGATCGACCTGCGAAGCCAAGATCAATCGATCTAGGCTGGATCAATCGATCCACAGTCAGATCGATCGATCAAATATGTCGTAACTTTTTGGATCGGCCAAATTTATCCCAGATCGATCGTGCCATCATCAGATCGAGCGATCCAAGTCCCTCCGACCAGAAAAAGGAAATTGTATTTTCACAGGGTTTTGCCATATCTTTTCATCAAGAACGTTTTTAATATATATATTTGAGTTTGAGCCATTGTTTAGGCTAAGCTTTTCATACTCTTTCTACTCTACATAGACTTTTGTTTTTTTGCAATCTGTAAGCTCCCGGGAGACGAATCTCTGACTCTGCATCTTTCTGAAGCTTTTCTGAACCCCTTTGATTTATTTTTTATGAGTTTTTCTTCATCTTCTTTTATTTAGATTATTTCCATACTTGAGTAGTTTCGTAGTTAGGTTTAGGAGTTTCAAAGGAGTTTATGAATCATTGAATCAGACATAGATAGATTTTATTCATCTTGTTTTCACCTATTGTTGTTCTTATTGCTTAAATTTCTCTGATTTTAGGTTTAATCTATTCATCAAAAGTGTTATAGGTTGCTTGATAGAACATATGTGAGCAAATTGTCCTTAACCAACGAAAGCTGATGTTAAGGCAATTTGTGAACATATCAAACCTGCTCGTTAATGCTTGTTTAGAATTCTAAGATCAAACGATAGTTTAGATTCTTAGGTTGCTAGACAAAGTAGTTGAGACCACGAAAGTGGATTGGTTATACATTCATGTTTGAGTTTGAGACTGTGCTTTATTGTTTCCTGAATAATTGTCTGGTTCATGATCTCTGAATTCCTGCGAATTGCCCTAGACATAACGCTTGTTTTAATTGATTTTACCTCGTTTTTATATTGCTATTTTGTTTCGCATCACAACAAACAATCATACTACCATCTTAGCTTAATTTCACTCATATAGATTCATAGTGTTTCACTCATATAATGTTTTAATGTGCTTAAAACATTATATAGGAAAAGGGGAAGGAACTGGGTCAACCCGGGACAAACCGAGTAAAACTGAAAATAAAAGGAGACACCTTGGTCGATCAAACTGACATTTTTCAAGCCAAAATTTTTTTGGTGTCCATTAAATCGACAAGTTTGATCGATCCATCTAGCAAGTAAGATCGATCTAGTAAGCAGTATTGGTCGCTCAGCCTGACATGTCCTCACCAAATTGGCTATAACTTTTGAACCGTAACTCGGAATGAGTTAAATCTGACATGATCTTTAAGTCGCTTTGGACTGCATCTGCATTTTGGCCACTGTGTTTGTTTGATCGATGGATAGGAGAGAGCTGGTCGATCCAGTGGACAAGACTCGATTTCTTGTGCTTCCTTCAATCTTCTTGATTTCCTCACAATCCTCCTTGGTTCCCTTTGCTTCTTAACCTCCATAGTACCTGAAATGGACTTTAATGCAAATGCATGGAATGAGTGATGCGGAAATACCCAAGGAAAATTTTCTCTAAGATGGTAGAAAGGATAATCCTTGACTTTAGTGGACTCGCGAAGTACAAACCTAAGGTATATTAAACCTTAGACCCAATACTCAACTTAAAACGCTCCAAAAAAAAACAAGGCGGTGGAAACCTTAGAATGAAGAACTCGCAAAGCACGAACCAGGGGTATATTAAACCCAAGACCCAATGCTCACTTAGAACGATTCTACAATCTTTGGTCAGTGAATGGCGCCACAAACAATGATGGGAATTGTTTGATAAGCCGGTTTGATCACTTGGATATTACACACCAAGAATCGAAAAGTTCACAAGGAACAAAATGAGAATCACTCTCACAAAAGAAGAAATCTGATTAGAAAGCTGATTTCTTGATCTGAATATTTCTGTATTTGCTGTCTGATTTTTTCTTTACATGTTTGTTCTCTTTATATAGAGAAAGATCTAAACAAAGCTTACTAAGAGTCCAATTCTGAGGCAGCCTATATTGACTTTTAATGGCAGATTTTTATGACTTCTAATTGCAGATTTTATTGACTTGTAATGGAGCTTCTAGATGGTGTTTCTAGATAAGGCTGATGACTCTTTATTTGTGATTTTCGTCACTTCTCTTGACCAGAAAATAAGGTGATTATTTTGGGCTCTTCTTGGACTTGTATTAGGCTCAAAACAGGCTGGACTTGATAGATTACATCACCAATGGATTTTTGAATGATCTCCTTGTCCATAACTTCATAAATCAGTCCATTAAGTGCATCATTCATCTTTTTAGCTTTGGCTCTTGTAACTGGTCCAACAGGTACAAGCAATGGATCTTCTTCTCCAACCTTGCTGCTTAAGATGTCCTCATCATTCCCCTCCTCTTGAAAAGGATTTGACCTCAAATCAAGCTGGTCACCTACATCAAAAGGAGTCAAGTCAGAAACATTGAAGCTAGAACTTATATTGTACTCACTAGGCAAGTCTAGCTTGTAGGCATTGTCATTGATCTTCTCTAAGACTTGAAATGGACCATCTCCTCTTGGCATCAGTTTGGATTTTCTCTGGGCTGGAAAACGCTCCTTTCTCATATGAACCCAAACCCAGTCACCCGGTTCAAAGATAACTTGTCGTCGCCCTTTGTTTGCTTGCTTTTGGTATTGCTCAGTCCTTTTCTCAATGTTGTGCCGTGATTTCTCATGAATCTTCTTAACAAATTCAGCTTTTCTTTTTCCATCTAAGTTCACACGCTCATTTAAAGGTAATGGTGATAAATCCAAGGGGGTCAAAGGATTAAAACCATAAACAATTTGAAAAGGTGAAAACTTAGTAGCAGAATGTACAGCATGATTATAAGCAAACTCAACATGCGGCAAACAATCTTCCCATGTTTTGATGTTCTTTTTAATGATAGCACGCAACAAAGTGGATAAAGTTCTATTCACTACTTCAGTTTGACCATCAGTTTGAGGATGACAAGTAGTTGAAAACAACAACTTAGTTCCTAACTTAGCCCACAAAGTTTTCCAAAAGTAGCTTAAGAACTTAGCATCTCTATCTGAAACAATGGTTCTAGGCATGCCATGCAATCGAACAACTTCTCTAAAGAACAAATCAGCAACATGCAAAGCATCATCAGTTTTATGACATGGAATGAAGTGTGCCATCTTAGAGAATCTATCAACAACTACAAAGACAGAATCTCTTCCTTTCTTAGTCCTAGGCAGTCCTAACACGAAATCCATAGAGATATCAGTCCAAGGATCAGTAGGGATAGGCAAAGGCGTATACATACCATGCGGTTGTACTCTGGACTTGGCTTGTTTGCAAGTTACACATCTGCCACAGATTCTATCCACATCTCTCTTCATGTGTGGCCAATAGAAATGCTCCTGCAAAATACTCAACGTTTTGGCAACTCCAAAATGCCCCATTAGTCCTCCTCCATGTGATTCCCTAACCAGGAGGTCTCTCAAAGAACAGTTAGGCACACATAGTTTATTCTCATGAAACAGAAAGTTTTCATGCTTGAAGTACTTCCCATGTGCAAACTTCTCACAAGATTGATACACATCTTTAAAATCTAGATTAGAAGAATATAATTCTTTGATGTGTTCAAAACCAAGTACCTTAGCATCAAGAGTAGAAAGTAAAGCATACCTTATTGATAATGCATCAGCCACGACATTTTCCTTACCTTGCTTGTATCGAATGACATAAGGAAATGTCTCAATGAATTCCATCCAACGTGCACGACGTTTGTTCAACTTTTGTTGGCCCTTCAAGTGTTTCAAAGATTCATGATCAGTGTGAATCACAAACTCCTTAGGCCACAAGTAGTGCTGCCATGTTTGCAATGCTCGAACAAGAGCATATAACTCTTTGTCATATGTAGGATAGTTCAAAGTTGCTCCGTTCAACTTTTCACTAAAGAATGCAATTGGCTTCTTCTCTTGCATCAACACAGCTCCAATTCCAACACCTGAAGCATCACACTCAATCTCAAAAGTCTTTAAAAAGTTAGGCAAAGACAACAGAGGAGCGTTAGTCAATTTCTTTTTTAACAGTTGGAACGCTTCTTCTTGAGCTTCTCCCCATTTGAATCCTACATCCTTCTTGATTACTTCAGTGAGTGGGGCAGCAATGGTACTAAAGTCTCTTACAAACCTCCGATAGAAACCAGCAAGTCCATGGAAACTTCGCACTTCACCAACAGTTTTTGGACTAGGCCACTCTCGAATAGCCCTCACTTTCTCTTCGTCAACCTATATACCCTGTGCACTTACAACAAAACCTAGAAACACAAGTTTATCTGTGTAAAAGGTACACTTCTTCAGATTAGCAAACAATTTTTCTTTTCTTAGAACATCTAAAACAGATTTCAAATGCTCAACATGATCTTCTAAGTTTTTGCTATAGATCAGAATGTCATCAAAGTAGACAACAACAAATATTCCAATGAATGTTCTCAGAACATAATTCATTAATCTCATGAAAGTGCTGGGTGCATTAGTTAATCCAAAAGGCATTACTAACCACTCATATAAACCATGTTTTGTTTTAAAAGCAGTTTTCCACTCATCACCCTCTTTCATTCGAATCTGGTGATAACCACTCTTAAGATCAATCTTAGAAAACACACAAGAACCATGCAATTCATCCAGCATATCATCTAAACGAGGAATAGGGTGTCGATACTTTACCGTGATGTTGTTGATGGCGCGACAGTTAACACACATCCTCCAAGTCCCATCCTTCTTAGGAACTAGAAAAACTGGAACAGCACATGGACTCATGCTTTCTCGAATGTACCCCTTCTCCATCAGTCCACTAACTTGCCTTTGAAGCTCCTTTGTCTCCTCTGGATTCGTTCTATAGGCAGGCCGGTTAGGAATGGATACTCCTGGTACAAAAACAATTTGATGCTCAATCCCACGAACTGGTGGTAAGCCATGAGGTGTATCTTCTGGAAAGACATCATCATAATCCTGCAACAATGAAACAACACAACTAGGCAAAACTGGGTCAAGATCGTTAGAGTTTAAAGGTTCCTCCTTGTACAGAAGTACAACCATTGGTTGTTTTGAAAACATCGCTTTCTTTATCTCACAAGACCTCACAAAGAAATTTGTGTGTTTCCTCACGGGGTTGCTCTCACAAGTCTGTTTCTGGGTTTTTCTCAAGCTCTCACTCTCTTTTTGGTGGTAAGTGTTTGGGTCACTCAATGATTTTTGCTCCTCCTTTTGTTTGAGTAGCAGCTGATCTTGGTAAATTTCTTGTGGTGTCATAGGAACAAGTGTAACAATCCTTCCTTTGAATCCAAATGAGTGTTTGTTGGTGTAACCGTCATGACTCACTCTGCGATCAAATTGCCATGGTCTTCCCAGTAGTATATGGCCTGCGTGCATTGGTACTACATCACATAGCACTTCATCTTCATACTTTCCAATGCAAAATGAAATCAGAACTTGCCTTGTTACCTTCAACTCACCACTATCATTCAACCACTGTAGTTTGTAAGGCTTGGAATGTTTCTTGGTTTTCAAACCCAATTTCTCCACTAGAGTAGTGCTAGCCACGTTCGTGCAGCTTCCTCCATCAATAATCAGGCTGCACACCTTGTCTTGAATAAGACATCTAGAATGAAACAGATTCTCACGCTGCACATTGTCTTCTTCTTTAGCTTGCACACTCAATGACCTCCTTGCGACCAACAATTCACCTTTGGCCGGAAGTTCTTCAACATCGTCTTCTAATGATGACATAGAATCAGATTCTGCTTCTTCTTCAGTTTCTATTTCACCATCATCTCTAAGCACCATTGTTCTTCGGTTGGGACATTCATTAGCATAATGGCCCCTGCCATGGCACTTAAAGCATTGCACATCACGGTTACTGCATTAGAAGATTCAGTTTTACCTTTGTTTTCATGGCCAGTAGTGGATGGCTTTGCTTCGAACTTTGGTTTAGGGGCTATCTTCTCCTCCTTGGAAAAGCTTGGTTTCATTGTGGATGAATTGGAACCAAATATTTGACGTGAATTTCCCCTTCTCTTAAGCTGCTGCTCAATCAAGATAGCCTTATGCAACATATCCTCTAACTCCACATAATGTTGCATTTCCACTCTGTCTTGAATTTCACGATTCAAGCCGTTAAGAAATCTCGCCATGGTAGCTTCTCTATCTTCTTCAATATTTGCTCTCATCATGAGGATCTCCATCTCCTGGAAATAATCCTCCACACTTCGATTGCCTTGATTCAATCGTCGCAGCTTTTGGTGTAGTTCTCGGTGATAATGGATGGGCACAAAACGCCTCCTCATTATAGCCTTCATCTCAGCTCATGTCTCAATGGGATACTCGCCATTTCACCTCCTGCTTGTCACCAACTGATCCCACCAATTAATAGCATAATCACAAAATTCAGTGGCTGCGACTCGTACCTTCTTCACTTCAGAATAGTTTTAGCAATCAAAAACGAGCTCAATCTTTTTCTCCCATTCTAGATATGCATCAGGATCATTCTTCCCATGAAATGATGGAATCTTCAACTTAATACCTCCCAAGTTGTCATCAGTTCGATCCCTTGCCTCTCTAGCACGTCGTGGTCTCCTACGGCTCCCCATTGATGAATGATCATCATGGCTGTAGTAATTGACTTCTTCTTCAACCCTTGCTTGTCTAGGTTGATTTCCTTCTATCCTAATAGGCAAATTTCGTGGTTGCCTCCGTTGTGCCTCTTCTTGGACACGATCCAACCTCTGATGAACGGCTTCTAACTCAACCCTCATCAGCCGCCGCATCTCTCCCAATAAGGCTTGAATTTGAAGATTTGGAATGGCTGGATGTTGGTTCTCATCATCGTTGTTGTTGCTGTTTTCTCCATGGTTAGACATGATTGTACCTGCAAAGAAATGTTAGTAGTAAAAGACCTCACAATCTCTCAAGTGTTTCACTCAAAAGTGTTTCACTCAGTTTGGCTTTTACCCTCTAATGTCCTCACACACTCTGCCTTTTTCCTCTCTAGTGATCCTCAAAGACTTCTTATAGAACTAACCAATACGACTTAGTATGCTTCCCCAAAGTAGATCAAAGACCAAAATAAGGAGATTGTAGATACAAAGTGAGTCTAGAAAGATTTTTTTTTTTTTGTTTTTTTTTTTTTTGTTTTTTTTTAAGAACAGATTGCACACAAGCTTTTAACAAAACAAATGTTGGAATATGAATTTTTAGAATGCAAAAACAATCCAGAACTTCTTTGATCTTTTTTTTTTTTTTTGGCTGGATTTTCAGGAATGAAAACAGAAAAGATTGAAAACTGAAAATGGAAGAAAAGAAAGATGGAAGGGTAGATTATGAAACAAAGAAAATGAATAGATAAGAAGATGAACAGATTAGATAAAACGATAAACCTTTCTTAGAGATTTGCTCTGATACCAGATGATGCGGAAATACCCAAGGAAAATTTTCTCTAAGATGGTAGAAAGGATAATCCTTGACTTTAGTGGACTCGCGAAGTACAAACCTAAGGTATATTAAACCTTAGACCCAATACTCAACTTAAAACGCTCCAAAAAAAACAAGGCGGTGGAAACCTTAG
This sequence comes from Pseudoturritis turrita, assembly GCA_900406555.1. Classification (NCBI taxonomy): domain Eukaryota; kingdom Viridiplantae; phylum Streptophyta; class Magnoliopsida; order Brassicales; family Brassicaceae; genus Pseudoturritis; species Pseudoturritis turrita. Next base: position 748,063 of record OVBL01000057.1, read on the forward strand.
AATGAAGAACTCGCGAAGCACGAACCAGGGGTATATTAAACCCAAGACCCAATGCTCACTTAGAACGATTCTACAATCTTTGGTCAGTGAATGGCGCCACAAACAATGATGGAAATTGTTTGATAAGCCGGTTTGATCACTTGGATATTACACACCAAGAATCGAAAAGTTCACAAGGAACAAAATGAGAATCACTCTCACAAAAGAAGAAATCTGATTAGAAAGCTGATTTCTTGATCTGAATATTTCTGTATTTGCTGTCTGATTTTTTCTTTACATGTTTGTTCTCTTTATATAGAGAAAGATCTAAACAAAGCTTACTAAGAGTCAAATTCTGAGGCAGCCTATATTGACTTTTAATGGCAGATTTTTATGACTTCTAATTGCAGATTTTATTGACTTGTAATGGAGCTTCTAGATGGAGCTTCTAGATGGTGTCTCTAGGTAAGGCTGATGACTCTTTATTTGTGATTTTCGTCACTTCTCTTGACCAGAAAATAAGGTGATTATTTTGGGCTCTTCTTGGACTTGTATTATTCTCAAAACAGGCTGGACTTGATAGATTACATCACCAATGGATTTTTGAATGATCTCCTTGTCCATAACTTCATAAATCAGTCCATTAAGTGCATCATTCATCTTTTTAGCTTTGGCTCTTGTAACTGGTCCAACAGGTACAAGCAATGGATCTTCTTCTCCAACCTTGCTGCTTAAGATGTCCTCATCAATGAGGGTTAGGACTCTAAGGCTCAACCTAATCTAAATGGAACTCAAAATGAATAGAAAGACACAAAATTCAAGTCAAATGACTCTAAAACTAAGGAAAATGCAAGCTAAGAAATGCTAAAATACGAATACATCAACTCCCCCGAACTTGTCCTTTGCTTGTCCACAAGTTAACAAGAAAGAACAAACCGGAGAAGAGGTTTGAAATTGAAAACTCAAAACCAAAATGAACTAACAAAGCATTCAACATCATATCTCAAGATAATACAAAGTCATCGCACAAGCGAATCCCTACTCAATCATTCTTCTCACATCTATCACAACTTCAATCTTTTGCCTCCAGACAACAAAGCCTTGTTTCTACTTGATTCCTATCAACCATCTCTTTAACATTCAACTAGAGTGTTTAGGCGCGGTCTTGTTTATGGCATGATGATCAATTTTATTTAGCTCGGTAAGAGAAAGACTTAAAGAACTCAGAGGCAAACATCATGCGGAAACAGAAAATTGAACAAGAAGTTGTTCAAACGTCGAATAAACTTAAGGTAAGTACAAACTTTGTGGGAGTCAAAATTAGCACAATTGAATTTGTTAAGACTTTTTAAGGGATCTGAATTTTCTAAGATTAAAACCACAACACAAAGATCAAGAGATAGTTTTTATTGCTGTTTTGAAAGCTTTTCGTATGAGAGCAAAAGTCTAGGGTTTTGCTAAGTAAATTTCGGATCTCTCTCTCAAGGGATGTACATGAGTATATATACAACTCCTAAGTCGGCTAACCTAATTTCCAAATAGATAAGGAAGATTTCCTTTTCTTTCGCATATTTCCTTATTTCTCCTCGAAATCTTCTTAATCGGCTTGATACTACAGGCCTTATGTCCTGAACTAGGTTTCGTCATGGGCTTGAGCTCGACCCATCAGGCCCATACCGAAACTCCCTTGGGTTTGGGCCCATCTTATCGGTGTTGCTGTCAACTCAGACTCACCGAGCTCGCTTCTTCCTGCCGAGTTCGGGCTGCCTCTCTGTGAGCTCGCCCACTTTGCTTTCTTGATGAGCCTGCCGACTTTGTGAACTTGCCGTGTGAGTGAATCTGCCGAGATCACTGCTTTGTGGGAGCTCGCCAGCTTCGTGGTGAGCTAGCTAACTACCTCGTGGTGAGCTCGCCGACTTCATTCCACGGTGAGCTCGCCAACTATCCCGTGGTGAGCTCGCCGATTTCATTACACGATGAGCTCGTCAACTACCTCATGGTCAGCTCGCCGACTTCACCACTTCATTGATAAGCTCGCGACCTATTCGAGCTCGCCGAATTTATTGCTTCGTGATGAGCTCGCCAACTGTTCAAGCTCGCCGACTTCATTACTTTGTGATGAGCTTGCCAACCATTCGAGCTTACCGACATCATTTCATAGTGAGCTCGCCATCTTCATGAGCTCGCTGACTTCACTACATGGTGAGCTCCGACTTATCGAACTCATGCCCACCTTGATACTTGGCCATTGTGACCATTGATCTCGTTCGAGTGAAAACCGACCCCAACATTTAGCCCCCCAGCTCGGCAGTATCAGCCATGATGATGCCAAGGTGAAAGTAATGAAGAATGAGATCAATGTTCCAAGGTGGGCGGACATGTTGCCGAGATCACTCAATCGTTTAATTGCCGAGTTCACGCAGTCTTGTGCTCGCGTAATCGTGCCATCGAGCTCGCGTGTTTATGTTAATCGAGCTCGTGTGATCACATTTTCCGAGAGGTAACGAGAAGAACAAACACCTTTTTTGAGTTTGTGCTATTGTTCCCGTCGTTTGAGCTTGTTTCTCATGAGGCCGAGCTGCCTTATTCTTCGTGTGTGCCGAATCAAAAATCGAGCTCAGAAATTTCGTAGGGCAAAATTCTGCCGATCATTCCAGGCTTGTGTTGTTGTCTCAACGAGTGGTCGTGCTTTGCCAATGTTCAGCTCGGGTTTTCTCATTCTTCAGGTTTTAGCTTGGCGAACTTTTGTACTTGGTAAAATTTTCAATATTTGATTTTCTTGGAGAATGTAACCGTTTCGCCGATTCCCGACATAAATAATGTCATCTTCTGCTTTTAATGCCTATATCTACCCGAGTTCCATGAGATTGTTCTCATAACTTCAACTCTTCAAAAATTCGTAAAACAAGTAACCTCTTTTTCTCTCTTTTCTCTCCCTTTTTTAAATTAAGTTTTTAGGATTTCTTAATTTATACAATCGCGCCGCCAAACTTTCCTAGATCCTCCGACCTCCCTTCGAGTAGTTTACGGTGGTCTTCAAACTTTCCAGCAAGTTTATTCGAAGATTTTGATTATCCTTTAAAGATCCTCATTTATTTTCGGGCTAGATCTCTTGTTGAAAAAATCCCCAAGATCTGATTTGTTTCTGGGATTTTTCGCGAGTTTGATCTGCTTTTGGGTGTTTGCTGAGTTTGACTCTGTTCGCGGAATCAGAGATCCGTGATTGATTAGCCTCCTTAAAAACTGCCGAGTTCAAATGACTTCTCAGAGTTCCTCGCTAGCTACCGAGCAGATTTATGATGTTGTATCAAGCTCATGGCTTCATTCCCGAGCCGAGATGGATTCCATATGGGAGTCCGTGAGTTTAGATGACACGGGGAAGTTATCGAACAGCCCTTCACTCTTCGGGAGAAAAAATTTACATTCTCCTGAACCGGACTCTGGAGGTGCAACGAAGTTGATTAATTTCGATGTTCCTTCTTTCATTGACGACCCTTTTGACGAGGCGGAGAATCCCTTTGTAGTGAAAACCGAGCTTGATGAATTCGATTATGCCGAGATGTGATAAGGATATGATCGCTTGTTTGCCCTTAAAAGCCAAGCTCCGAGAAAGCGTAAACCCAAAAAGAGAGTTCCCGATCCGCCAAGTTCAATGCTCTCGACGTTGGAATCACTTGAATTGCTTAGACTGAGGTTTCATATTTCCGAAGGAGTCGAAATTGTGCTTCCGTCTTCATCTGGACAAGCTTACGATCCGCCACCAGGCCATTTCACCCTATATGAGAGTTTCTTCAACCTATGTTTCCTTTGGTTCCCGCTTCCACAGGTCATCCTTGCCTTCTTAGGAAAATATCGACTATCTTTGGGTCAAATCACGCCTCAATGGCTTCGTCATATAATTGGGATCTTGGTGAGAAGTTACGAATGAAATTAAGTAATTGGAGTCTACCACCTGATGAATCTTTTGACTTTCAAACGAACTGGACCTAAGGACAAGTTTGTTTACTATGCCACCAACAAGAGACTCCGTCGTATCATCAGGGGATTTCCGAACAAAGATGCTCAATGGATGGACTTCTTCTTTTACGTGCCGATATCCGAGGAGTCCGTAGGTGCTGAAGGCATTGAATTGGTTAGGACGAGTTGGCAGAAAATGGGTAGCCGACCCCATTTCTTGCAACGAGATCGGTTTTTGTTTTTTGTCTTATGAAGGTTTGTTCTGATTGATTTCTTCTTTTACAATACCTAATCCGCTGCCAAAGTGCCCCGAGGACGTGTCCGAACTTTGCCATACTCTTGCTGTTCAGAAGTGTAACTGGGAGAAGAGTTTTACTTTCCAAAGGGTAGAGAAAGTCCGAGCTCGTCTTGCCGGTTTCTCTTTTGCGAGCTCATCTTCGTCTAAATCCTCCGAAGACATTCTTGAAATAGGGAGACCGACTTGGCGCGATAAACAAGCTGCCAAAGATAAAGCGGCTGCAGAGGCATTGGCCCGAGCTAAGACGGAAGCTCAAAATATCGAAGTACTTGTTGAACCACCGTCGACTTTGGACCTTCCTGACTCAAATTATGTTATCCTGAGCTCGCTGGAAGTTTTCTTGGCATGCCGACCTGGAAGTTTTGTTGGACACAAGGACAAGGGAAAGGGTAAAGAAGGTGTTGAGCAAAGTCGGAAATGCACCAAGGATGGAGCCCCAGCCGAGGGGAAGCCTGCGAAGAGATTTAAAAAACATGTGGCTGCTCAGATTGTTACCGAGCCGACGCCCTCTAATGCTCCGACATCAGAGAGTTTTTACAATGACTACTCCTCTTCTGCTCTTCTCTTCTCTAAAGTTACTCACCTTGGAGTTAACTTTCCCCCTCCGTATACTCTAATTCACGACAGACCCTATGCCGAGATGGCTATGTGTGGTGTCAAGGTACGCGGTCGATTGAATTTTCTGTTTTTATTTTTTTTGTTCCGCAATTGTCATTCTGTCGTCTCAGGTATGATTTTTTTTTACTTGTAGTTCCTCGCGCATATCAACCATTTAGCTCTTGACTACGACCGAGAAGCTCATCTGGATATGGTTCATTTGAAGATGCCAGAAAGAAGGCTCTAGATCTTCAAGGTGAACTTGAAAGGACCACCAAGCTGGTGAATGATCTTCGATCCAAGAACAGCAAATTTCGCCATGATTCCAAGATAGCCGAGCTTACGAGGCAACTGGAGACAGCCAACGAGTTTCAAGAGGCGAAGATTCAGCAAGCCGTGGTGGAAGGTAGGCGTGAGATGGCAGAGAACTTTCAAGGAAAGGTTTCCAGGGCTAAAGCAAAGATCGTGAAGATCAATCAGGTGAAGGAGGACATGCTGCATCTAGCTCAAGTTGAGGGCAATCTTCAACTCATTGAACTTCTCAAGGGTGAAGATCCTCCGAATCTTGATGCCGAGATGGAAAGTCTTGCTGCGAGGTGCACCGAGATGGGAGGAGCTTGAGTTTGCCAGGATTGTTACCGATCTGGAGCATGACCTGCGGGTGACGCCTATCCGTTCTAATATATTGGCCGAGCTTAATGATACTGAGCCAATGGAAACGGCTGCTGGAAATGTTGGAATTCGGAACTTCTCCGGCTCGAACATGGGGACTCCAGGGATTACCGAGATGAATTCAAAGAAGAGCTCGCTGGACCTGACGTCATCAGATTCGAGTGATGGTGAGCCGTCTATGAAGAACAATCTCGATCCTTCTTCTGATGAGAACCTCGACAAACTGGAGTGACTCGTTCAGCAAGGGCTTTTGAAGTGGATTACATAGGGCATCAAAGGTCTGGCATTCTGATGTTCCTATGCTGGAGAACATGAACCCTGAAACGGCTGAAATCTATGACCCTCTTTTTTCGTTTAGTTAACTTGTTTGGTGCCTGGCTTGGCTTTATCCTCTTTGACTTTGTTTTGAACCCTTACAACTTTTGCCTTGTATTGACGATAATGTTTAGTTGATATGAGATGAATAGTGAAGTCACGGTTTCAGATATTATTTTTTGCCTTGCACTGGTTTGTTTCATCATGTACTTGGTAATTAAGGCGCTCTGAATGACTCGATTTCATAGAAATGATTTGATTGTTTTAGGCTTAGTTCGTAGGTAGCTTTATCCAGAGCGGAAGCGTTCCATCTAGTGTTTTTTTAAAGAGTTGTTGCGACCAACGATTCGTTTGTAGGGTTTTAGATGAACAATTCGGTTAACAGATACGTTATCATAAACATATCCGCTCCGACAATGGACATATTCAGTTATTGAGTTTAGGATAAATATTTCAGGTTATGGACACGTTACCGTAAACATATCCGCTCCGACAATGGACATAGACATTTATATAGCGCACTTTTAATCCGTGAAGGATGTGATAGTTTATCCGTAAAGGATGTAAGAGTTCATTGTTGTGGCCATCAAAAGCGAGGATGAAATGAGATGTTTGTTCGACGTTAAATAATCCTTGAAGGATGTGATGTGATGTCTATTTTGTTAAGACTAGCAATCTGCAGAAGATGTAACGTAAAACTTTGCTTTGATAGCTCGTAGAATTTGTCACAAATATGGGAGTATACGAGTATACGTACTCCACTCCCCCTTCTTTTTTAAGGAGGGGGCAGCTTTACCCATCCGAAGATGAGTTGCCTACGTACCCTTTACAAGGATCAAGCTGCCCCGTAGTTCATGTAAAGTGAATCAGTGATTGTACTTCTTTAATATGCCTTGCGTTCCATGATCGTGGTATTGAAATGCCCGCCATGTTGGCGAGTTCATAGACTCCAGGCCGAACTACTTTAGTGATCTGGTAAGGCCCTTCCCAGTTGGCTCCGAGTTTACTGGCATTTCTTTTCGTCGTGTTTTGGAAGACTTCTCGCAATACCGAGTCCCCTTCATAGAACCTCCGATTTCTGACATTGGAGCTGTAGTATCTTGCCGCAGGGTTCTGGTAGTTGGTAATCCGGATCAATGCTTGATCGCGCCTTTCATCATCTAGATCAAGCTCATCGAGCATTAACAGATGGTTAAGTCCTTCATGTTCTGGTAGAAACCTTCGCCGAACTCCAGGAAAATGTATTTCCGGTGGAGTTACACATTCCGTCCCGTAGACAAGAGCGAATGGAGTTTCTCCAGTTGCTCGTCGTAATGTTGTCCGATGAGACCACAATACGCCTTCCAGTTCGTCAACCCCCGGACGTGGTCGGTACTGGGCTTTATTTTTGTCTTGCTTCAGCTTCGAGGCAGAATGACCAGTCTTCAGTTAATCAGGTGTAACTTTCTAACCACAGCTCCAAATGACATGATTCCTACTCCATTCGAAATTTAACTCAAAGATCTTTCTAGTCAGAAATTGTCATCCAATTCCAAGTTGATTGGGCCTTCGTATGTAGCTAAACTTCTGGATCTTCTGTTCTGGTCTAAAGAGGTGATTTCTTTGGCTTGGACGATCTCTTTGACTTGTGTCAGCTAATGTAGCTTTGTTTACACCTTTTTAGTCTTTTTGCATCATTTTTTTATGTTTTAACATGTTAAGACTCTTATACCTACATATACGAGAAACTACCTCTTTTGGTAGAAAAGGGCAATAAAATGCATAGATAAAATACTAAAAACCATATAAAAAATAGTAAAATATAGGATATATCAACTCTCCCAAACTTAGCTTCTTGCTTGTCCTCAAGCAAACAAAAGAACTAAGAATAGAAAAGAGGTTTGAAAACACGGGAACTCACATATCCTTTGGATCAATGCTTCGAAATCTTAACTTGTAATCCACATTTAAACAAGATCAGTTCAAAGACATTCTCATCTTCTTCCACCATGACCTTCGCAAGCCTTGTCCATACTCTAAATCTCAATCCTGCAACAATCTCAACTTCAAATCATTTGACTCTCTACATTCATTTAAAGTTGGCCTGAATTTCTCATCAAAGATATCAATCAGGATAGACTGCCCTAGGTAATTGGAAAGGCTGATTTAGTGGTGACGTTAAGAGTGTTTAGGATTACCATAGACTCTGGGTGTGAGATATCATGCAAAATCGCAAGAGAGAATGGACCTGTTGATGTCCACAATTTCCCAACCACATTCTAATGTCTTTCTTCTTTTTCTTTCCCCCAGACTTAGATCTTTCTCTGGGAATCACTACGAATCTCCAACTCTCTATATTGATCCATGACATTCCTTGGTATAATCTTTGGCCATGAGATTCTTTTGAACAATCGTTTTCCTTTCCCTCTTATTATTTTTCTTTTTCGTATATTTTTTTCTTTTTCTTTTTTTCTCTTTTTTTATAATGGGGAAACGGTCTCATTTTGATATGAGTCAACAATAGGCACAAAATTTTACCATGATTTGTTAATCCCAAGGAAAAGCCAAGCTCCATAAACACGTTGTTGTACTCCACCATTCTTTACCAATTTTCGCATCTCCAGTGGTTGGAAAATTGCGTCGATCCTTTTCTCTATGATATTTTTACCCATATCTGCAAATATGAGATGAAAAGATGAGTGTGTGAGGTCTAAAAAGAGGTAAATGGTAATAGGAAGGGTACCAACTAAAAATGAGCTGGTCATTCAGAACAACAAAGAGTGGTAAAAGAGGATAAGACGTCCTGAATATGTGATTCGTTTCTCTGATCTAACATCCTTAATGAAAATAATTAAAAATCAGATTATAGGTCAAGTACAATAGAGTCAAAATCATATCCATTGAAACCAATGTAAGTAGAACCCTTTGGGGGGGGGGGGGGGGGGGGGAGTCCAGTGATGGGTTTTCGAATCGTCTGTCCTGAACAAACCCTGCAACAATTGTGACTTGGTCTTGAAATCAAAGTGTTAGTTCCTAGAAAAGTGTCATAATTCCCAAATGATTTTGCCTCAATAAAAGCAATTTTAAGAAAATAAAATTTTAAAAACTCAAAAACATAAAAACCAAACACGAATAAACGTGTTAGTAAAAAACAATCCCCCAGACTTACTTTACACCGTCCCGGTATAAAAGCAAATCAACTTAACAGAGCATAAACTGGAAATAAATTATAAAATGAACTTGAAAAGATGAAGAATTGAACGAAGTTACCAGATAGTGCTTAAGATGATTTGATTGTGCGTCCACAACGAATGGTCTTGCTGCAAATCCTATTGAAGTTCAAAATATCCTTGCAAAAACACTTGAAATCACTTCTTGGATCAATATCGCTCAATAGTTAATATTGAGGTCTAGGTCCAAGATTTCATTAGATAGGCCATAAAACAAAGAAATTAAATCCTAATGAGGAATCTAATTTGATAAAAATGGCCTAATCCAAGTGAAAATAGTGAAAAAATATGAAAAATAATTTGTTAAGATGTGAAATTCATTCATAAACCTAATTAATCTAACCAAAATTATTAATATTAAAAATGCATAAGTTCATAAATCAAATAATCTCTTTAATTTTTTTTTAATTAAGTATAAAGATTAAAAGGTTAACTTATGAAATGCAAAATTAAAAATAAATTTGGTTCATAAAATTGTGTAATTTTAATTTAAAAATTAGTTTTGAATGAAGAAAAGAGAAAAAAGTAAAACTTACCTTTTTATGGACCATGGTTAGGTGGGTGGTTTGGTGGTATGGTCCGTGGTCCATGGTCTATGATGTGAGTGGCTGGTACGGAGGTGGGATTTAGGTCTGAATTTGGGTCGGTTTTGGAATGGAGACGTGATGCGGAGGTGGAACGTGGGTCGGGATTTGGGTCGGTGTTGGAATACCGATCGTGATACCAATCGGATTCTTGGGTCGTTATTTGGGTTGGCATGGTGGAAAGGTTGCTCGGTAGGTGGGATGGGCAGTGGTTTGAGTATCGATCGAGTAATCCGATCGATACCGTGATCGGTATGGAGGCTGGTCGAGTGAGGGTCGTGTGTGGGCTGGTACCAATCGTGGTACCGGTCGGCGTTCTTGCTAGGTATTGGAGTATCGACCAGATTCGATGCTCGATATTTGGGTCGGTACTAGACCTTGTTGTTCTTCGCCGTTCTTCATCAAAACTCCAATTTTTTGTATTTTTATAATTTTTAAAAAATCCTGAAAATTTAATATTAAGATAAAGAATGAGTAACAATGCGTAGAAAATTAAAATCAAAATAAAAAACTTAGATTAAAGACTTAAATAAAATAAAAACATAAAATATGGGTTGCCTCCCATAAAGCGCTCGCTTTAAGTCTTTCAACTCGACTCTTTTTTCGTTTATGCGTGAGATGAATCAACTAAAGCAATTGAGGTTCATTTAGCATCTCGGCACTCTGGACTTGATGGTTTGAGACTTCTTCTATTAACATATAGCGGTTCTTCACGAATAACAATTGCTCCGAGAAAAAGTTTCATCGTATTGTTGACTTTTTCTTAGATGAATTCTTTGCCTTTCTCCTTCAAATCTGAGGGGATAATTATTCTGAACTCGGAAAAATATTTTGAGGATCTTTTTAGCTTCACTTTAGCATGTACCACATCTTCATTACATTCCATAGGTGCCAAAGTCAAATTTGTAACACTTGGGATCTTTTTGTACTTAGATTTTGTCGGTTTGACAACATTATTAGGTTGGGGGGGGGGGGGAGGGGGTTGGAGTTATGACGTTTTGGACCTCCTTTAGGAAGTCACCTGGTTCAATTTGAAACTTACCATTAGTAAATATAGTCATACAAAAAGAACCCTTACCTTGTACTGCAGGATAGAACACTCCTTTATCGAGTTTAGAGAAGGAGATTTGGTGATTTGTAGAATCCACAATTGCTCCAACAGTTTCAAAGAATGGTCAACCAAGATTCAAAGGTTTATGAGAGGCAATTTTCATCATAATCTCCAAGTTGCACTACTATATTTGAGATGAAACCATGTGAGATTGTAGAAGAAGCATCTTCAAATGACATTGGCAATTTGCAAGGCTTTAACTCCTTAATTCACAACTTCTTTATTATTCCTTTATACATGATGTTAACATCAGCTCTTGTATCACACAAAAAATCCTTGAAGTCAATTCCATTGATTATGCAAAGAACATCAAACTTTCCCGGGATATCGATTTTTTCGAGTGGCTTTATCTTGTGAGCTCCGTTTGACTCCCATGGGTAAAGCTCACGTTCTGGTTTTGCAGACAAGTTAACATCATTATGATTTGGTGGAGGGATAGGCATGGATTCATCTTGCTTGGTAGAGATGTTGATAGAAAAAGTTTCAGCCTTAGCCTCTTCTTCTTGCTTCTTCACATCCTCCATTGCTTGACAAACTTGAGCATCTAACTTTTTCACGTGGGCAGCTAGGGACTCATACTTGTTGGTAAGGTCATTATTAATGGTACATATCTTCTCATAGATTTCCTTCTTTCTTTGCCTTAGTGCTTTAAAATATTGTTGCATCATAGCTTCAAGCTTACAATCTTGTTGTGTTAGGCGTGATTTCTTGAGGTTCTTGTTGAAACATGAACTGTTGCTCTAGATGGAATTGGGGTCCTTCATAATAACCTTGATACACGTCTTCTCGAGCATAGAATTGGTTTTGAAAGAGCTCAAAATCTTGATTGAAACCTCCATTACCGAAATTCTGATTTTGTTCATCGATGAATTTCACCTCCTTTTGTCGTTTGACTGGAAAATCACCCACGAACTCTTGATTAGCATCAACATTAGTCTTAACCACGCATTTATAAGCATATATGAGTTGTTTTTGTAACTTGAGAAATCAAGCAGCAATCCATGTCAAATCTGAAATCATCGTCGAGATAAAACTAGTGGTGTGGATGACTTTGTCATGGTCCGAGTGATTGTTTTTGTTGCTCGCAACCATGTTCTTGATCAATACCTCGGCCTCAGCTACTGTCCTTGTCATGAAGTTTCCGTTTCTTTCTGTATCAAGACATAACTTGTACTCGTGCCTAATGTCGTGATAGAAGATGTTCCGTAACCTACCGTCGGAGAAACAATGTTGCAGGCAGCTTCTTGTATACTCTTTGAAATGGTCGAAAACTTCATAGAATTGTTCACTGGCACCTTGATGAAAACCAGAGATCTTGCTTCTAAGAAGATTTACTCTTTGCTTAGTGAAGAACTTTCCAAGAAAGGCTCCTTTGTATTCATGCAAAGAGGTGATCGATTAAGATTAAAGAGATTTCATCCATTGAAGTGCCTTATCCGCCAATGAAAATGTGAAAAGCTTGCATCTAAGATAGTCTTCATCAACTCCATTAGCGCGAATGATGCTACATCTATCTTGAAATGTATCGACATGCTCCAAAGGATCCTCTTCAGGAACACCATGAAACTGATTTTGCTTCACTAAAGCTATGGTTGAAGGCTTTATCTCAAAACACATAAGTTGTGGTGCTTGAGGGCAGATTGGACTTCGACTCATGAAGTGGGCTGTAATTAAATGGGTTGTTAAAGACCAAGAGCCATCCTTGAAGTAGTTTTAACCTTTTCTCAAGTAGAGACATGAAACACACAAAGATCAAACAAAAAAAATGAAATTAATAAAAAAAGGGAAAGAAAATTCTTAGACTAGATTCTAATCAAAAACTCGTAGGCAACGATATTGGTCACCGACAACGGCGCCAAAAACTTGATGTGCTCAGATTTTAACCCTGAAATATTCCTGCAAGTGCACAGCAAACACAGTAGTACTTAGGGTTCGATCCACTGAAGACCAGATAGCTACGCTACAAATTTATAAGATTTGAATCAAGCGAAGATAAAATATATTTTGGGTTTTTGTATATGCGAAATGAAAATAACAATTAATAAAGGCAAATAAACTAAAATCAAAGATAAATCAATAAGAGATAAAAGTTAGGCATTAGACAATTCGCAGAAACTCATGAAACATATAAAGATATCGATTTTTGGGTTTTAATAAGGACCGTTCTAGAACTCAAATCATGAAGGTATAATCTTTCCACTATAGTGACTCCGATCACAATTTCTTAACACCATAATAGACTCAAGTATCGCAGGTTATTACAAGGTGAAAACATGCATTAATTCGTGTTCAGGATTCAATTGTTCACAATACTCCATAACTCTGCTTTCGACTGGTTATGACGCATTGCTCACCAAATACTAGTTCAGGTAATATAACAAGCTTTTAGAGAGTATATCAACCTAATATCAATCACTGGGTAGCTACTCCAGCTCAGGCTTCGCATACAAGTAAAGGTGAAGAATCCACTAGATAAACTCTAACAATATTCCATATTCAATTATGCATAAACCTGAAATCTTTGAAAAGCCTAAAACCTAACAAGCAAACTATTTAGACATGTTTAGATCAAAAACACAGCACCAAGAGTAGTGCATAAACATAATAGATTGATTAGTATGAAAGAGTTTAGGGTTAGAAATCTTCTCTAAGTTGAAGAACAAGGCAAGATCTTCCCTTAAAAGCTCCTAGATCCAAAATAAATGAAGAACAAAGTGAAAACGTGTATAGATGTTGAGGATAATGTTATGGGGCTTCTCTTCTTCCTAGAGAGGCTAAAAAAAATTATATATAAGCTAAAAAGAGGTCCTAAGTCGGTTAGGGTTTTGATTTGGGTAAAAAAAGATATTTGAAGCGAAACTGGTCTAGCGTCGATCACGATCTGGAACAAATATTTTGGACCGGTACTGGGCTTCAAAATTATCTTCATGTGTGTGCTAACTCAAATATCATTATCTTCACCAATTTTCATCCAATTCCAAGTTGATTGGAGCCTCATTATGTAGATAAACGTCTGGTGCTTCTGTTCTGTCCAACTCGAAAAAATGTGATAACTTGTGATTTCTTTGGCTTGGACGATCTCTTTGACTTGTGTGAGCTGATGTAGCTTGTTTTACACCTCTTTTAGTCCTTTTTGCATCCTTTTTGATGTTTTAACCTGTTAAGACTCTTAAACCTACATATACGAGAAAACTACCTCTTTTGGTAGAAAATGGCAATAAAATGCATAGATAAAATACTAAAAACCATATAAAAAATAGTAAAATATAGGATATATCATGTCCTCATCACGGTTCTCCATGGAATATCAACGTTACCAAAACAACAAAAGGGAAGTTCCATAATACATGTAGTAAAATCTCCAGTCTCTCTTGCAGAGCCACCGCAATCCTCGACCTGATCCGACCAAAACCCATAATATAAAACATCGACGAATAAATATTTTCTGATGCTGATAAATGCATAACTCGGGGGCATTCACCCCCCACTTCAAGAAAACATGCCAATTTGCGACGACGGAAGAATCCTCGCAAGTTGATGGTCATAAATGAGAAATCTTCGTAAATTAGTCGCAAAATTTACGAGGAAAGAATCACGGTCGTAAATATCTCGCAAAAAGTTTCCACGCCTTCACATCTAATGGATGAGAGATCACCCCATCCTCACTGAAGTGTTCTGCGTGCCACCTCATTGCCACAGCTGTCTGCTCTAATTGGTATAATCGTTTCAGTCTATCGGTTATCGGAAGATACCACATACACTGGAACGGTACCATCGTGCAGCTACCTATCTCCTTATATCTAGGTTTTTCGTAAAAACGACATTCCTGCAGCTGAGCATCATTTTTCCAAAAATCATACAGTTATCAATGCAAACATCAATTATCTCATACGGTAAACCCAGACTCGCTACCAGTCTCTGTATTTTATAGTAACTCTCTACTGAGTTATTATCCTCTGGTAAATACTCTTTAAACAATGCAGTCCATTTATCCATGCAATTTCACTAATGTTATCTTCGCTTTTAATTGTCATCATCCTAGATGCTAGTGACAATTTTGAAAGCTCTTCTCTACATCCTTCGTAGATGGGTTCATTAGTAGCGTCTAACATATCATAAAAAAATTTAGCAGTCGGGTTAGGTTCTTCAAAAGTATTATCATTAAACGAGGCAATAGTTTCATGAAATGCATAGGTAACCATGTCATGAAACCTATTCTCATCATTATTACCATATCCATATTCATTTTCATTATTATCTTGATGATGAGCTGCTGATCAGCGTAGTAGTTATTATCATAATTACTAGCGCCATCTTGATTGCCATGATAACTCGTACTTGAACTACACGAAACATTAACAACAAAATCCTCCCCATGCGAAAACCAAACATAATAGTTAGGTAAAAACCCCTCGTATATAAATGCTTCCAAATAGTATTTGACTCATGATTCTCAATGTTCTCGCAATTAACACAAGGACATAAAATCATGTTACCATTGTCTCGCGCGAATGATTGATTTGTCGCGTGGATCAAAAATTGTTCACGACCATCTCTAAATTCTCTCGTCACTTCACTGGTATCTGGATCTCGGCGGTTGTACATTCATGCCAGAACCGTGTATATCTCATAATGTCAAGACATGATCGATTATCGACCTCTCCCCGAAAAATATATGATTTATAGTGTTTTGCTGAATGAAATCCTTTTGTGAGTATATTTGGGATATTGTTGTTATGATTTCGTCTCCCCCCATTGCTCGGTATTTATAGAGGATCAGAAATTTTAGCTATTAATTTGCGACCACCATTTGTCACTAATTTGCTACGACCAAAACATTTGCGAGGCCTTTCCTAGTACTTTGCTACCCATTTGCGACCATAATATTAGTAGCAAAACCATCATAAATCATTGAAAATGTGTTGTAACTACCTGCCTAATATACTCGCAAATTAGTCGCAAAGTCTAGAAAATATCTATTCAAGCAAATCACCTGCAATTTTGCGACGACTTTGCTACGATGGCTCTTCTTTTTGCAAATTAGTCTCAAATTGGATGCTTTTTGCGACTGTGTTGCGACAATTTTTATCCTCGTAAATTTGCGGCTATATTGCGGCCATCGTCGCAAATTCGTAACAAAGTACTCGCAAATATGCGACCACTATAGGTAGTCGCAAATTGTCCTCGCAAAACTGCATGCTTTCTTGTAGTGCCTTCACTCGCTAATTTTGCTTCCTCGGCGAGATTGGCAACTGTCGATTCATTCTTCTACATATCCTTTGGCTTGGGTTCATATTGAGATCAATGAATGCAAGAAAAGTTAAATGCTGATGAAAGCTAAAGCGAAGAAAATGTTAACACATTCGGAGATACGGTTATGTTAAACCTACTTTGAGATCAAATGTGTTTACAAGGGGAATGAAATTGTACATGTTTCAAGCTTTGAGAACCTGAAAATAAAGACATCACTCAGAGTTGACCAAATTTGATATATAGGGTTTCCGCAGTTAAAAGATAAAAAATAATAATTGTACTCCGTGAATTTAGTTTCAATATTCTTGAATTTATATTGTAATTTTTGTTTAGTTTGTTGGTATTTAAATCTAAATATTTTAAAAAATCTAATAAAATTAATAAATCAAATATATAAAAAAACAAAGAAAAAAAAAGGAAAAATGTAAAAGAAAAATACAGTAAAATATGAAAAAAGACACACAAGAGAAAGATAAAGAAGAAAAATAAACAATAAGTAATTATATTATAGAAAGTGAAAAGAGAAAAAATAACAAGTACTATTATTTCTAAAAATTATTATTGGTTATTTAGATTTATGATTAGATAACAAAGTTTCAAACATATATATTTATTTTCAAATAGTAACGATCGATATATTACTCTACATCTACAATGGATTGATTGTTTTGCCAAATATAAATAATAAAATACTAGACAAAATTAAGTCTTTCGTAAATAAATCTAATAAAATTATAAAAACAAAATTTGCGAGAGTCGTACATTATAAATATGGGTCTCTTTTAACAAATGTGAGCTTGTTTAAAGAATAGATATGGTAAAAACATATATAAATGGACCCAATAGTATTTATACATATACAAGATAATAATGATTTAAGACATAAATTAAATATATAGTTATGAATAAAGAAGAAATTGAAAAAATTATTATGTTATTCTGATACATTTGTTGTATTTGTTATATACTAGAGAGAATGATCTTTTTTATAAGGAGAATACAAAGTTAGTTACATATATAAATTTACTACTAGATCATGTGACTTGTACGAGATGTTACTTGTGGTAAATTTTACGTGATTGACATCCAGTAATTGTTTCATAACACTCCCCCTTGAATGTCTATCATAACAAAAATAATTTGTAATGCGCGTAAGATGCTGCCTTATTTAAAACTTTACCATGAAAATCCACTGGAAAAAATAATGGTTAAGGGAAAGAGAGTGTGGCACGCATTTACTTTCTCTGATGAGTGAATAATTAGAAATCTTTGAGACGACGCAATCCAATACGGTGAGGTAACTTCTTGGGGTTAGTAATTGGGAGCGCCATTGTAAATAGATCTACCAAATTTTTCATTGTAGTTCGTGGGTGAAGAAGAATTTTGGTATAATGTATTTTCGTTTGAGTTGTGCGATGCATGCTGCATTTTCCCCATATATAATTATTGGGACTTCTTGTCCTGTAGATATACCATAATCTTTTCGTACGTGTGGAATTACATACTTTAACCATACATACTCGCGACTTGTTTCGTGGATAGCTATAATCTCTGCAAGTTTAAAAGAGTCGTTGTGATGGTTTGCTTCATAGAACGCCAGGAAATGGCAATGCCACAGCATGTGAACACATATCATGTTTGTGATTATGCATTATGTGGATCGGATAAAAACCATGCATCTGCAAAAGAAGTCTCCATTGGACTTGTTAGAAAATAATAGATCCATATCTTCCGTAACCTGGAGATAACAAAATATATGTTTAATCCCATTTCAATGCCTTCGAGTTGGAGATGAGCTAAATTTGCCAACAAATTTACCAAAAATTATTTGTTGCGTCTTGCATGACTAGGAATGTACATCGATGCCCATATTACACTTAAGAATGGTAATACAAAACCAATAATTGCTTCATTGTTTTTTCGAGGACAAAATGGATCTTTTTCTCCAATCAAGTGGTCTTACAACTATATGACAATTCAATGAGTGTGGTTGATCCACATAAATTTTTGTAAGCATATTTTATGTGTATGTCATTTGATGCACTAAGATTCCGTTATTTAGATGCTCAAGTTTTAATCCAAACAAAATTTTATCTTTCCAAGATTTTTCAATTCAAATTTTTTCTTCGAGTATTTCATTGTATGTGAAATCTCTGCAAGAGTCCCAACGATATTTAAATCATCAACATACACTGTAATTATAACAAATCATTCCTTACAAATCTCTTTATAAATATGCATGGACTGACCGGTTCATTCTTGTAGTCTTCTCTTCACAAGTATTCAATGAGACGATTATACCACATACGCTATGATTGTTTCAATTCATAAATAGATCTACTTAATTTTATGCAGTAATGTTCACGAGAACTAGATTTTGCTTCTTCCGACAGTTTAAATCCCTCTGAAACTTTCATTTGAATGTCATTTTCTAGTGGTCCGTATAAATACTTTGTGACTACATCCATTAGATGTAAATCAAGTCTCTCTTACTGCTAGACTGATAAGAAACCTAAAAGTAGTTTCATCTAACACATGAGAATATGTTTCTTCGTAATCAATTTAAGGTATTTGTGAGAAAACTTATGCAACAATATGTGCTTTATATCGCAAAATTTCACCATTTTTATTCTTCTTACATACAAAGACCCAATTATGTCTCACTGGTTCTACACTTTTAGGCGTACAAACTACAGATCCAAATACTTCTTGCTTTGCAAGAGATTTTATTTATACCGCTATAGCTTCCTTCCATTTTGGCAATCATTGCTTTGTGTACACTCTTCAATAGACTTTGGTTAATGATCATATTTTTCTCCATAACATCAACTGTTATATTGCATGCAAAAAATATCATCGGCGTTGATTTGCTTACTGTTCCATTTTATTCCAGAAATGACATAACTAGTTGACGTCTTTTCATTGTTAGGAATATGAATTTATTTTTTTGTCATGTCTAATGTCCTTGCTGGAGATCCTTCAAAAATCTTAGCTTCCTCAATATGACCATAGTTAATTTCTACTCTTTTTCTTTACCAAGAATTCTTATCTTTGGAACCAATATGTCCACCCTGCTTCTGGCATGCGTTAAACTCACTAGCCATTAGATATTGTCTTTCTGGGACATCGATTCTAATAGGAGAATTTACAGCTAGTATTTGTTAATTGGCCAATGTGTTGGGGCCAGTAAATGCATTTGGCAACTATTTGCTAAGCTTTGTAAATGAATTATCTTATAGACTTATAATTCACATTCTTTAGTACGAGGATCAAGATAATACAATGATAATTCATTGCAACTAATATCTTTATACAACCGTTTATTTTCTCCCCACAATTTTAGAAAAACCGACTCTTTAAATGACAGTCTGGAAACCAAGCCTTAAATAAATATGTTGTTCATGGCACAATATACTTAATTATCGGGGGGATTCTTATCTAATATATATTCATATCCTCTTTTGCGGATTCTTCTTATAGCGTTGTGGTGGAGCATTTGGAACATATACAACCATTTGCGATTGGGAGAACTAATGATTACTCATTGGCCCGATGCAAAACAATGCATCTGCATGAAATATAGCATGTCTCCAAGTAGATATAGAGAGTTTGGATTACATTAGTAATGGTCTAGCAGTCAACTGTAAACGTTTGATTAATGATTAAGCTGAATAATTTTGTGTATGAACATGTGCAACAAGATGTTCAATACTTATTCCAATGGACATGCAATAATCATCAAAAGCTTGAGAAGTGAATTCACTAGCATTATCAAGGCGAATTACCTTTATATGAAAATCTGGAAAATGTGCTCATAATCTTATCAATTGAGCAAGTAACCTCGCAAACGCCAGGTTGCGGGTCGATAACAAGGATACATGTGACCATCTAGTTGACGCGTCAATAAGAACAATAAAATATCTAAAGGTTCCACACGGTGGGTGAATTGGCCCACAAATATCTCCTTGTATGTGTTCTAGAAAATTGATAGATTCAAAATTTATTTTGACTGGTGAAGGTCGTATGATCAACTTGCCGTGTGAGCAAACAGCACATGAATAATCATTAGGATGAAATTTTTGGTTCTTCAGTGAATGTCCACATAAATTGTTGAATATCTTAGACATCATTATTAAACCGAGATAGCCTAACCAGTCATGCCAAACAATTAAATTTTCAGTAAATTTTGGTTGTACAATAGCATTTGCCTCAATTGTCCTAATCTTATTGTAGTACATTTTAGTGGAGAATGCAGGTAATTTCTCCGTAATCCATTAAGTGCCTTGGCAGAGTACTCATCATTTGAAGGTATTCAATATTTTTTTCATTCATTGTCTCAATATGATATCCATTCCGGCAAATATCTTTAAAACTAAATAAATTTCTTTGAGACTTGGAAGAGTATAACATGTCAATGATGTCTAATCATGTTCCCTTAGGAAATAGTATATTTTATCTTCCATAGCCTCAAATTATCTTTGAACTATCCGATATAGTGCCCACACTAGTTTTTTTCATTGTCAAATGAGAAAAATATATCATGTTTGTTACCATATTTATTATGTCACTTCTGATGAGAATATGAGTTCTTGAAAGAAACTCATTGACCTCAACTTTAACCTTATCCATATTCATATCAATATCGACGTCCCCGATCACTTATATAGCCACTTCATTGGCCAGTGTTATTGGTGTGGTCTTTTTATTTTAGTGTAGGATGTCACATTCGCTTCAGAGAATGGAGCATAACCTATTGGATGTAGATTATGATTTTTCATCAATAGTTCATAAATTTGCTTAACAACAAAAATTAAACTTTAGAAACTTCTTAAGTCTGTTTTCACGATATTCTGTACGCAGGACAATATTATTTGTGTGAAAAATATAGAATTCTTCTCTAACATGTCTATATTAATGATACTCTCTCCACATAATATCAATTTAGACTTAATTTTGAATATAGTTGAGTTATATTCACTTACAGACTTAAAATCTCGTAGTGTTAGATATATCCAATCATAACGAGCTTTAGGTAAGATCACAATTTTCTGATGGCCATACCTTTTTTTATCCTTCCACAAAAATTTTAAATCTTTTACAGTCAAATACTTGATCTTAAGACCTTCATGGAAGTGATAATAAGGTAATAAAATCATGAAAGTATGATCAAATTACATATGTATAAACAAAGGCATTATCATGATTATCCTATTAAGTCTAGACTAAACAATATTCCTATTAACATTATTACCATTCACTAGTTCCTTACTATTATGCCATTAAACTAGGTTCTCAGCCAATCATTTAATTCAACAAATAAGCATCAAAGTCATGATCATCCCATTAAAATAGAACTCCTATTTTGCACAATCACACTAAATCATCATCTAGTCTTGAAAAAAATAAATATAAATTAATCTGCTTATTACGATGAACAACAGTTTATTTCTAATCAATATATAAGAATCGATTCATCGGGTAAGTGTGGCGGAAGATGCATACATGTTCTCTATCTATAAGCTGATACATTATTACTAACAAAATAATTATCATTTAATTTACATCAATTGAAATAACAACAATAGAAATATTAACTTTTATTTTGACATCATAGGGCCTCGAGTGGTTGTAATGGTTCAGGAATTTATGACATCCGGGATAATAGAGTCCAATATAAACGAGGTCAACATTTGTCTCATTCCCAAAAGTGAAAGGCCAAGGGCAATGAAGGAATTCAGACCCATCAGTCTCTGTAATGTCTGCTACAAGATCATGTCGAAAGTTCTATCTCAGAGACTCAAATAGATTCTCCCAGAGCTGGTCCCGGAAACCCAATCTGCCTTTGTAGTAGGTCGAGTGATTTCAGATAATATACTTGTCGCCCAGGAAGCCTTCCATGCCCTGGTCACTAAGGACAATTGCAAGAAAAATTTCATGGCCATAAAGACAGACATGAGCAAGGCTTATGACAGAGTAAAATGGTATTTTTTGGAGGCCTTTATGAGGAAAATGGGGTTTGCAGAGACATGGATATCTTGGATTATGCCATGTGTGAATTCGATGTTGTATCATGTCCTCATCAACGGTGACCCCAAGGGGTCCATCACACTAACCCGAGGTTTACGTCAAGGAGACCGTCTATCCCCATACTTATTTATCTTATGTATAGAGGTCCTTATCTCAAACCTCAAGGCAGCGGAGGCGGGTGGACGGATCACATGACTTAAGATAGCACATGCTAGCCCACCTATTTCTCATATACTATTTGCTAATGATAGTCTTTTGTTCTATAAAGCTATTTTAGAGCAGAGCAATACAGTACTCAACATACTTACCCAATATGAAAAACCGGCAATCACTTTCTGAAAGGATGTTGAAGCCGATGATAGGACAGTCATAAAACGGCGGCTAGGAATAATGACTGACGGGGGCGCCGGAAAATATTTGGGGATTCCGAAACAATTACAAGGGTCTAAATCCCATATCGTTGCATATGTTCGGGATCGTCTAAATAATAAAATCAATGGATGGTCGGCAAAATTCTTGTCCAAGGGCGGCAAAGAGATAATGATCAAGTCAGTGGCTTAAGCAATTCCGACGTATGTTATCTCTTGTTTCCTCCTCCCCAAGGGACTTTGCCAAACACTAGCTGGGGCGGTAGCAAAGTTCTGGTGGAGCTCCATTCAACACTCACGGGGTATACATTAGATTGCATGAAAGATGTTATGTTTACCTAAAAAGGATGGCAGAATTGGTTTTAAATCATTTGAGGATTTTAACCAGGCCTTCCTAGTTAAGCAACACTGGCATCTGCACCAATATCCCAATACGTTAGTTGCACGAGTATTAAAAGGGCATTATTTTCGTCCGACACATCCGTTTAATGCACCAAAACTTTATCGACCCTCCTATGGGTGGCGGAGTATATGGACATCAAAGACTCTTGTACTGAAGGGTGCCCATCGTATCATTGGGAACGGAGCAAATACCCTACTCTGCTCGAACAGATGGATCCCTGATATCTCCTCTCGGCCAGCTATAAGCAACACACCCAATTTTAACCCTTTGCTGAGAGTTTCAGACCTTATTCATCGGGGTACTAACTCATGGAATATTACAACCCTACAAGCTTACATTAGGCCGACGGATATTCCACTGATTTTAAGCCTTCGGATCTCGCAAAGGATGCCAGAGGATGGGTACGGATGGCACTATACTAAATCTGGTACATATTTTGTTAAATCAGGGTATGAGATAGAGCGGTTGAATAGAGATGAAGATACAACATTTTTGCTGCAATTACCATCGGAAAATCCTCTCAAGGCTCATGTGTGGAAAGTTGCTGCACCAAATAAATTTCGGCACTTCCTATGGCAGTGTCTATCTGGGGTAGTGGAGGTAAATGAACGGCTCGCTTATAGGCATATTGGGACTGAACGGGAGTGCCCGAGGTGCGGATATCCGGAAGAGACAGTCAAGTATGCGATCTTCTTGTGTCCCCAAGCTTTGCAAACTTGGGCCCTCTCGAATATTCCTTTTGGAATAACGGGAAGTCCCTTGGAGAGCCTAAGGGAAATTTGGACTACCTCTTGTGGAGAATATCGAATGGTAAAGAACTGACTGAGGTCATTAGGGTGTTCCCGTGGATTATCTGGTACATTTGAAAGTCAAGGAATGATAAATTATTCAACGCAAAGAACAGATCTCCGTGGATTATCTGGTACATCTGAAAGTAAAGGAATGATAAATTATTCAACGCGAAGGATATATCCCCCGTGGATATCCTTGGCACAGCCAAGAAAGAATCCGAGGAATGGTTCCTGGCAAATACTACTAAACGAACGGCAGATGCGGACTCGATAACAGATTTAATCCCCGAACCAAGTACACAGATGTTCATCTGTTTTATGGATGGGTCATGGAAATCAGATGACCCCACGAGTTGAGTAGGCTGGGTGCTAGATTTACAGGATGGTACCACGGACCTGGTGGGCCTCCAAGGTAATCGACGGAGCCTTTCGCCACTCCACACAGAACTGCATGCCTTGCTTTGGGCTATGTAATGCCTGATTCGGAAAAGGCGATTTTGTTCCCTATTCGTAACAGACTACAAGGAGCTAACAAATTTGGTGACATCATCGCATGATTGGCCAGGTTTCCAACCGGAGTTACAAGAATTGGCAGTACTCAGGGAGTCATTCCCCAAATTTGACATTATCTACCGGCAACGGGAGAAGAATAAGAGGGCGGATTTGCTTGCGAGAACTGCCCGTACTAGGAATGATATCTTTTTTTTTATTGGCACTTCTGCTTCTTAGTGGTTTCATGATATAGACAATATATTTATTTAATCGATAATGAAATGCATTTGTGACACACAAAGAAAAAAAAAAAATCTAGGGTCGACCATCTATTTCCCCCACGAGAACTATCGTATAATCATATATGCAGCCCAAACTAAACCCTCTGTCTATATATCTCCGAAAATAAAGTATAAAACCTATATATCCCCGAAATAAAATTTCGAAACCTATATACCCACATATCGAAATTTCAATCGGTTTGGATGGTTTAAGATCTAAACCGATACAAAACCATCGAACCCGATAGTAAACCGAATCAAAAACTCGATTCGAATTAAAATCCGACCCGACGCGTATACCCTAATAAAAAAACTGAAGGACTAAAGAAAAAGAAATCAAAGCTGCTCTTTCTTCTTCCTTTTGAAATTTTTTCAATTTTTTTTCTCTAAAATGAATTATATATATTTCTCTAAAATATACAATTTGTTTAAACAGAATATCAAGCAATGAAAAAAAAAGACAAAAGCCAATCGAGAGATTCAAAAACAAAACCAAGAAATCAATTTACCACATCCACATCAAAAGATTCAGTCTTTTAATCGGAAAGTATTCAATTTTCGATGGGTATTACCAAAGATCATTATTGTCGTCGTCAAAACTACCAGATACAAAGATAGAAACTGGCTAAAGGCGATATAATCAAATTTGCAGCTCTCTGGAAAAGGATTTTTATTTAAAAAGAAAGGAAAGAAGACAGAAAAGGGCTTCGAAGCCTAAGAGATAAGACGAAGATCAAATAGATAGAACCATGAAAAATCACCGGTGGCGCAGAGTCGGCGCAACCGCCGCCACGGCCCTCGGCGGAAGAAGCGGAGGATACGAACAACTGTAGGAGAGCGATTAAGGTGAAGCGGAGAAGTAATAGAAGCAGAGACGTAATTGTCATGGCTCAATCCCAATAACCCCCCAACCCTAAAAGCACATACTCTTGAATAGGTGCAAAAACCCAAAACTTAAGGTTAGGACAATTTGGTCTTTTCTGGTGGGTGTAAACCATAAACCTAGCGCCTCTCCTCACCTATATATATTGAGCTCATGATCAGAGGACAGAGGAGGAGATTTTTAACAGCGAAGCTCTGCTGGATCTTGTCTAGAGCCGCCACCGTCAGCCGTTGCAAGCAAGTTCGAAACAGCCTCGTGTAAGGCTCTTTCCGAGCCTCTGACGGTCAGGTCCGACGGAGCCAGGAGATGATCTTCATACCGTTGGATAGATCTCGCTTCGTAGTTTCTGTTGCATCTTTCAGATCCCGATTCCAAGGTAAGACGAGTCAGTAAATTGCGTTTAAAGTTGACCATAAGTTACTGATTTTTCTGCAACCAGAAACAGCCTCAGATCTATCTATTTTTTCAGTTTCACAGAGCTGTTTTTAGAGGCGTTTTCCCTTTGATTCAGAACGCTTCAGATTACAATCTTGGTGTCTATTGAAAGGCGTTGTTGTAAGGAGTCGAGATTAAGTTTTCGCTCTCCGATCCGATCTTCAGTCCGTAAGTTATTAATATTTCTTTCTGGTCAAGAAACGCTATTTCCATCCAAAACCCAGAAATCCTAATCTGAGTTAAAACGCGAACACAGATCTGAAACGCTATTTTCACAGACGCCAGACGCCCATGACGCGTTTTCAGACCGCCAGAAATAGCATTTCTATCGCAACCGCCCGAAACGCTATTTTCAACCGTTATTTTTTTGCTCAGTTTTTGGACGTAATTGCTAAGGTGAGGGTCGGATCTGTGGATTCTTAACACTCCTAGTCAATTTGTAGTCGTTAATGCTAAGTGTAGGAGATTAAATGATGATTGATGAATGTTTGATGATTGATGATGATGGTTGATTGGTGATGATGATATGTTGAAATGATGTTAGTAAGATTATCTTGGTTTATGATTGGATAGTGATTGTGATTTGTGATGTTGGACTGAGGGCGAGGACATGGCGATGCCGCTAAAACCCGTAAATCGGCTGACGAGCCAAAGGTGGCGTACGACCTTTCGAGGTGACGGCCAGCCCAAGCATCATGGACTTCGTGTCGAAATATATGATATGTGCTAATGTGTGTTAATGTGTGCTCTGATGATATATTTTCTGTGTTAATGTGGCTTGTTGGTTGAGCATGATGTGTGTTGCATGTTCTAGGGTTAGTATTTGCGCGTGCAGGTTGGTTAGTAGTGTTGGGGTCATGTGGGCAGAAATGACCATTCCTCACTGAGTAACCTAGTTGATCACCCCCTCTTTTTCCCCTTTTCAGGTGATAAGGCTTGAAAGGTTGCGATTCAAGGCTAGGATTGTTCGGGTGCTGGATTTTGGGAAGGGATTTATTTTATGCTTATTCAGTTTTTGCTTAAGTCGGTTTTGACTCTTTTCGAATGATTTAATGCTTACTTTGGTCTTTCAGTTTAAATGGTTTTGTTGATGGATTTGAGACATTGAGTTTAAGTAATAAATGTTTGAATTTTGGAGGATATTATTTAGTTAAGACGAGGAGTTAGTATTTAATGAATTATTTGCTGTCTCCGTCAAGTTAAGGAGATGGACGTTACAATTTTGGTATCAGAGCCTAGGTTAGCCAAGCCGGTTCTGACCCGGAAGACTGGTCCTGAAAAAGAGAAAATATTTTCAAAGTTTTTGGGTGGGATTTTCTAAAGTAAAAATAGCACCGACAATTCCGCGCTTGAATCGGTAAGTTCTAAGTTGTGTTTGTTCGAATAGTTTCTGAATTACCTTTCTGTTTAGCAGCATGGCTCGAGGTGGAATGAGGAGAGGTAGAGGATGCGGAGTTCAGGGTCGTGGTGACCGTGTGAGAGAGAATACACCGGCTGTCACTGAGGAGAGTACTCACAATGGTTGTCAAGCACCTGCGCAAGGAGTGGACCCGCAGTGATAACGGCAGCAGTGGTGGAAGGACTCAGGCAGGTGTTTGGATAACAACCGCCGCCAATCCCAGTGGCCGGACATATGCCGGGGGTATCAGCAGCTAAGCCTCAGGCTCCACTAGCACAGGTTCCGCCTCCGCCCCCTGCACCGCCTGTGCACGTGCCCGTTTAGGATTTGAGGCATGTCTACTGGAGGGTTCTGAAGCTTATGAGGGAGTTGGGAACCGGGACCTTCAGTGGTGGGACAAACCCAGTTGTAGCTGACAACTGGAGGAAACAGTTAGAGCAAAATTTTGCATCCGTACGCTGTCCACTAGAGTATCAGATGGAGTTGGCTACGAGTTTCCTGCTGGATGAAGCTCAAGTATGGTGGGAGGGAATTGCAAGAGGAGCGCCATTGAGTTATGTGATTCCTTAGAGCACTTTTTGGGATGAGTTTGATCGGAAGAACTTTCCGCAGGAAGCTCTAGATCAGCTAGAGATGGAATTCCTAACCCTCACTCAGGAAAACCGGATAGTAAGAGAATATGAACGTGAGTTTTGTAGACTCCGGAGGTTTGCTGGGAGAGACATGGACGAACAGTTCTAGGTCAAGAAATTCATGAGGGGTCTAAGGTTAGACATCCGCAAGATTTGTCAAGTTCGAGACTATGGGAGCCTTATCGATCTGCTGGAAAGGGCTTCTCTGACGGAGCGGAACATCGAAGATGAGAGCAAGCTCCTTAAGAGTACTTCACAGAGGACTCTTAATGCGGTGGAACCGCTGAGACAGTATCAGGATCATCAAGGAGCAGCTATTTGGAAGGATAAGGGGTTGATGTGCACTCGGTGTGGAAGAAGCCATAGCGGACCTCGCATGAAAGCCATTGGGCTGTGTTTCAACTGTGGACAGCCGGGACACACCATAGCGACGTGTAAAAGGTTCATGGGAACATGTCATAAGTGTAGGAAAGTAGGCCATCGCGCCACGGATTGCAGGGTGAGGAAATATGGACAAGGACAGTATGGGCAAGCTCATACTAATCAGAATCGAGAACAATTGCCTCCGCCTCCAAGAAGACCAGCCATAGCACTGCATGCATTCATCGCTGGAAATCACGTGGGTGCATAACCAATTGCTGGTATGTTTCAATTATTCTTTGTTTATGTCGTAATTGGTAAGATGTTTGAGGAATAAGTGTCAGTCCTTTGTGCGGTGAAAATTGCTTAGTTAAGTATAAAACTGTGTAGGAACGGTTTTGGTTGGGGGAGTGACGGCTCACACTCTATTCGATACCGGTGCACTGCATTGTTTTGTGAGCCCGGAATTGACAAGGTGTTGGCACTTTGAAGGAGAAATTCTCAACAAGCCGTGGAAGGTAGAGACGGCAGGCGAAGAGTTGGTGAAGTCTTCAAGGACTTTCAAGGATGTCTCAATTAAGCTAGAAGGCGTGGAGCTTCTCGGGAATCTTGTGGAGATGAGGCTACATCGTTATGACGTGGTCCTTGGAATGGATTGGTTAGCGCATCACCGGGCATTGTTAGATTGCCAAAGGACGCGGGTTACATTCACCAGGCCGGAAGGAAGGCTAGTGTACCAAGGAGTTAAGGATCAGAGTGGCATCCCCATCATTTCGATGATTCAAGCGGAAGAGTTTATCGAGAAAGGGAATGAACCGTACCTCGCCACCATCACTATGGAAGGCGGTGCAGTAGGAACAGAATTGGACACCATTCCGGTGGCAGCAGAATACGTGGACGTGTTTGAATCATTGAAAGGACTACCACCAACGCGAGGTGACGCTTTCACCATTGAGCTAGAACCAGGGCTCGCTCCGGTATCAAAGGCACCATATCGTTTGGCGCCAGCAGATATGGCAGAGCTTAAGAAGCAGTCAGAGGATCTAACAGACAAAGGGTTCATTCGACCTAGTAGTTCACCGTGGGGAGCTCCAGTGCTATTTGTCAAGAAAAAGGATGGAAGTTTCAGACTCTGCATTAATTATCGAGGTTTGAACAAGGTCACCATTAAAAATAAATATCTGTTACCACGAATCGACGAGTTGTTGGACCAGCTGCAAGGAGCAACGTCGTTTTCAAAGATTGACTTGGCGTCAGGTTACCACCAGATTCCAATAGCCGAGAAGGATGTAAGGAAAATAGTCTTTTGAACGCGCTATGGTCACCAGGAGTTCGTAGTTATGCATTTTGGACTGACTAACGTGCCAGCAGCCTTTATGAAGTTGATGAATAATGTCTTTCGGGAGTACTTGGATAAGTGCGTTATTGTATTTATCGATGACATATTGGTATATTCTCAGAGTAAAGAGGCACATGCTGAGCACCTAAGAATCGTGCTTAATAAACTTCGAGAGCATCGGTTGTTTGCAAAGCTGAGTAAGTGTAGTTTTTGGCAGAGAAAAATTGGATTCCTTGGCCATATAGTTTCAGGAGCCGGAGTGGCTGTAGACCCTGAAAAGATCTCGACGATCTCAACATGGCCAAAGCCTACGAGTGCCACGGAGGTGCGCAGTTTTCTTGGACGGGCTGGTTATTACCGGAAATTCATAAAAAGGATTTGCTAGTCTGGCCAAACCGATGACACAGTTGACAGGTAAAGGAGTAAAGTTCGAATGGACAGAGCAATGCGAGGAGAATTTTAAGAAGTTAAAGGATCATCTGATCCAAACACCGGTGTTGGCGCTTCCAAGGACAGGAGTGCCATATATAGTCTACACCGATGCATCAGGAACTCGACTAGGTTGCGTGCTTATGCAAGAGGACCGGGTAATCGCTTACGCATCGAGGCAGTTGCGTCAGCATGAAGCCAATTACCCTACGCATGATTTGGAACTAGCCGCAGTGGTCTTCGCTTTAAAAATTTGGCGTTCTTACTTGTATGGGGAAAGGGTTCAGGTATTCACGGACCATAAAAGTTTGAAGCATGTCTTCACTCAAAATGACCTAAATTTAAGACAGCGAAGATGGATGGAGTTACTAGCGGATTACGACTTGGATATTGCATATTATCCCGGGAAAGCTAACCTGGTAGCGGACGCCCTAAGTAGAAGGAAAAACGAGGTGTCCGAGTGCAAAGAAGGTCAGGAGCTTACAACAACCCTGGCTAAACTAAGATTATGTGCCATAACGATCGAAGAGGATACCGTAGGATTCGAAGCAGTGACCTAAGCAGATTTGTTATGGAGGGTTAGAGCGGCGTAGAAAGAAGACATCTCACTGAATAAAGCCTTGGAAACTGGTGTAATCGGATACTAGGCAGCACTTAATGGGACAATTTTTTATAGGAGTCGGGTGTGTGTGCCAGCGGTCAAGAATCTAAAGGATGAAATCTTGCAACTTGCACATCAATCTCGATTTTCGATACACCCGGGGACAAACAAAATGTATCAGGATCTAAAGAGGTACTACCACTGGAATGGGATGAAACGGGATATTGCAGAGTATGTAGCTCAGTGCTCAATTTGCCAAATGGTGAAGCCTGAACATGGACTCCCAAGCGGGTTACTGCAGGGTTACCGTTACCGGAATGGAAGTGAGATATGATCGCTATGGATTTTGTTACGGGGCTACCCAAGACGACGGGTGGGAAGGATGCCATCTGGGTGATTGTGGACCGACTCACCAAATCAGCCCACTTCCTGGCTATTAAAAAGACGGACGGAGCAGAGGTTTTAGCCGAGAAGTATCTTGAGAAAATAGTTAAGCTGCATGGTATTCCTGTAAGCATTATTTCAGATAGAGGCCCGAGATTCACTTCGTTGTTATGGCAAGCCTTCCAGAAGGTATTAGGGACCAAGATTCACTTGAGCACGGCATATCACCCTCAAACAGACGGACAATCAGAACGAACTATACAAACCTTGGAAGATATGTTGAGAGCTTGTATGCTAGATTGGGAAATATGTTGGTTGCGCTATCTACCATTGGCGGAGTTTGCATACAACAATATCTACCACTCTAGTATTGGGATGGCACCCTATGAGGCCCTTTATGGACAGCCATGTCGCACTCCCCTGTGTTGGACCGAAGTGGGGGAGCGACGGGACTTAGAACCAGAGATGGTTCAGGAGTCTGAAGAGCAAGTGGCACTGATTCGAGACAAACTTAAGGAAGCTCATGAGCGCCACAAAAGTTATGCCAACAAAAGAAGAAAGGATTTGGAATTTGAAGTTGGAGATGCAGTATATCTGAAAATGAGAACGTTCAGGGGAACTGATAAGCTAAGGAAGTTGAAGAAGCTCAGACCGCGGTACATGGGTCCGTACATCATAACCAAAAGAATCGGTGCAGTAGCGTATCGCTTGGACTTGCCTCAGGAGTTATCAGACTTTCACGATGTGTTTCACATTTCAGTATTGGGCAAAGTGGTTAAGGAACCAGAATTGATTATTCCGCACCCACCGTCTGATTTGGGAAGGAATTTGACAATTCCAGCTATACATGTATTGATCGTGGACCGGAAATAAGACTCGGTAAAAGGGAAGGGCACATGGAAGGTGCAAGTTTGCTGGGAAAGGGATGGAGTTCGAGAAACAACCTAGGAGTTGGAGAACCGGATGAGAGCAGACCATCCGGAGCTCTTTCAGGAGTAGAGCGGGGTGCCGCCCCAGCCATGCAATTCGAGGACGAATTCTTTCTAAGTGGTGGAGAATTGTCATGGCCCAATCCCAATAACCCCCCAACCCTAAAATCCCATACTCTTGAATAGGTGCAAAAACATAAAACTTAAGGCTAGGGAATTTTGTCTTTTCTGGTGGGTGTAAACCCTAAACATAGCACCTCTCGTCACCTATATATATTGGGCTCGTGATCAGAGGACAGAGGAGGAGATTTTTTCCAGCGAAGCTCTGCCGGATTTTGTCTAGAGCCACCACCGTCAGCCTTTGCAAGCCAGTTGGAAACGGCCTCGTGTAAGGCTTTTTCCGAGTCTCTCACGGTCAGGTCCGACGGAGCCAGGAGAAGATCTTCATACCATTGGATAGTTTCTGTAGCATCTTTCAGATCCCGATTCCGAGGTAAGACGAGTCAGTAAATCGCGTTTAAAGTTGACCATAAGTTACTGATTTTTCTGCAACCAGAAACAGCTTCAGATCTATCTATTTTCCCAGTTTCACAGAGCTATTTTTAGAGGCGTTTTCCCGTTGATTCAGAACGCTTCAGATTACAATCTTGGTGTCTCTGGAAAGGCGTTGTTGTAAGGAGTCCAGATTAAGTTTTTGTTCTCCGATCCGATCTTCAGTCCGTAAGTTATTGATGTTTCTTTCTGGTCAAGAAATGTTATATCCGTCCAAAACACAGAATCCCTAATCTGAGTTAAAACGCGAACGTATATCTAAAACGCTATTTTCACAGACGCCAGACGCCCAGGACGCGTCTTCTGACCGCCAGAAATAGCGTTTCTACCGCAATCGCCCGAAACGCTATTTTCAACCGCTATTTTTTTGGACTCAGTTTTTGGACGGGATTGTTAAGGTGAGGGTGGGATTTGTGGATTCTTAACACTCCTAGTTAATTTGTAGTCATTAATTCTAAGTGTTGGAGATTAAATGATGATTGATGATTGTTTGATGATTGATGATGATGGTTGATTGGTGATGACGATATGTTGAAATGATGTTAGTAAGATAATCTTGGTTTATGATTGGATAGTGATTGTGATTTGTGTGATGTCGGATTGGGGGCGGGGACATGGCGATCCCGCTAAAGCCTGTAAACCGGCTGACGAGCCAAAGATGGCGTACAACCTTTCGAGGTGACGGCCAGCCCAAGCGTCATGGACTTCGTGTCGAAATATATGATATGTGCTAATGTGTGTGTTAATGTGTGCTGTGATAATATATTTTCCTTGTTAATGTGGCTTGTTGGTTGAGCATGATGTGTGTTGCATATTCTAGGGTTAGTATTTGCGCGTGCAGGTTGGTTAGTAGTATTGGGGTCATGTGGGCAGAAATGACCATTCCTCACTGAGTAACCTAGTTGATCACCCCCTCTTTTTCCCCTTTTCAGGTGATAAGGCTTGAAAGGTTGCGATTCAAGGCGAGGATTGTTCGGGTGCTTTATTTTGGGAAGGGATTTGTTTTATGCTTATTCGGTTTTCGCTTAAGTCTGTTTTGATTCTTTTCGAATGATTTAATGCTTACTTTGGTCTTTCAGTTTAAATTATTTTGTTGATGGATTTGAGACGTTGAGTTTAAGTAATAAATGTTTGAATTTTGGAGAATATTATTTAGTTAAGACAAGTAGTTAGTATTTAATGAATTACTTGCCGTCTCCGTCATGTTAGGGAGATGGACGTTACAGTAATAGTGGTGTTGAAGGAGAATGGGTGAGAAGAGCTTTGATGACTTTGATTCGACCTTCTTCGCATCATCTCGATTTCGATTTAAGAGTTGGAAGATGTTGCTTCGGGATTTTTTTAGGGTTCTAAGATTTGAGAATTTTTTGAGTGGTAATTGGATCGTAATCAGGTGGAAACCGGATTGTAATCGGGTCGTAATCCGGTTTAATATCATTTTAAGTGGTTAAGAAGTTATTTTAAAACAGTAAACCAACTAAAATCGATATCTATGGGTTCTGAAGTTTCGAACTTTTTTTTCAGGATGATAGGTTTCGAACTTTTATTTCGAGGATATATAGATTTCGAACTTTATTTTCGGGGACATATAAACAGAAAATTTAGTTTGAGCTACATATATAATTATACGATAATTTTCATGGAGAAATAGATCATCATACAAAAGCACAAAAGCAATAATGCTCCTTTAACATTAGCAAGCCCTATAAAAGTATTGCTTTTTTAAATAAGCACATGATAAAGATCTTTGTATATCTCTCATATATTAATAAAATATGCATCAATCTAAATCATATATATGCTATAAATTTATTGGTCAAATTTAAGTAATATGACAAGTAAATATCATTTATCTCTTCAACAAACATGTATCAATTTATTATATGAAGAAAAACAAAGATCAAAACGCAATATCATATACTCCCTCTGTTCCATTATATAAGATGTTTTAGAGTTATTTTTTTATTCCATTTTATTTGATTTTTTCAAGTTTCTATGCAAAATTTAATGTATTGTGATTATTTATATTCTGCAGTATTTTTTTTAATTGGTTGATTAGTTTTTAATTAGATATTAAATGATATTTTTAATATAAAAAGATAAAACAAAACTAATATTTATATATTTCTTAAACTCCGCGCTTTTAGTTAGAAAATTTTATATAATGGAATAGAGGGAGGTACTAATCAATTAAAATATTATTTTCATGATTTTTGGTAACATGATTTGATAGAACCAACTATTAAAGTATAATAATATTAAAAAGTGACTAAATCAAACGATAATAAAGTTATAGAGCAATAGATCTCAATAAAGTATGTTTTATACTATATAGCATAAGGTATATTAAATACGACCATGATGGAAAAGAAGTACAATATATATACCACCAATTTAATTTTTGTTTCCAAATTTACCACACGCTCTATTAATTTCCGCCATTTCCTCGAGCACACCAAATCCTATCACATTGGTAAAAAAAAAACAAAAAACTCAATATCTAACACTACGGTGAAATAAACATGAGTACACAAATCCTTATACTTCAGAGAATTAATTAGGTTGATACACCTAACACTCCGATAAAAATATATAATAAGCTGATATACTTGTGTATACTTACAAAAGAGAATGATTTTTTTTATAAGAAGAATATAAAAGTAGTAACATATATGAATTTTTTACTAGATAAGGTTATTTGTATGAGATGTTACTTGTTGTAAATGTTGCTTGATTGCCATCCATTAATTGTTTCATAACAATATATATATATATATATATATATATATACTTCTTTTCAATAATACCACCAATTTAGTTTTAGTTTCCAAATTTACCACACACTGTACAAATTTCCACCATTGAGCACACCAAATCCTATCACATTGGTAAAAAGGAACAAAAAACTCAATATCTAACACTACGGTGAAATAAACATGAGTACACAAATCCTTATACTTCAGAGAATTAATTAGGTCGATAGACCTAACACTCCAATAAAAGGATATAATAAGCTGATATACCATATTTTATTGTTTTCAGTTTGGATTTTACTATTTTATCTAAGTATTTTATTACTGTTTTGCACAAAAAGATGTAGTTTTCTCGTATTTGTAGCTTTTGAAATCTTAACATGTTAAATTATCAAAAAAATTCAAAATAGATCAAAAGAGGTATCAATCATACTACAGCCATTCACTCAAGTCAGAAGAACCATCCAAGTCACAATATTCACAAGATATGCAATTTTCTAAATTGGACAAAACAGATGCATCAGACGTTTACCCTATGGAGGTCTTGACCATATTGTAATTAGATAAAATTTGGTGACAAGATATAGAATTGAGTTACCTTTCTAATGGAGTTGGTTTCAAGTCATTTGGAGATGTGGTTAAAGAGTTATACCTTATTTACGGAAGATATATCCGTCTGGCTCGCAGATGAAGCAAGCGCAGGAAACTGAAGCAAGGAAGGGGCCAGTACGGCTGATATATCATGGTTTTTACCGGTTTTAAAGCCATGATATATCTATATAATCGAGTCTTTTATGTGTCTTTCGAGTCCTTTTCGAGTCTTTTACAGGTCTACACATAATTTGGGATCATTTGGACATTATGGAGCAATTATGGAGCAACCAAGCTGAAAAGTCGAAGTTGGTGTTTTTCAAGTTCAGCTGTGTCGACCAACGCAGCCATGTGCATCGGTCGACACAGCCCGATTTCTGCACCACCACTTGAAAACCAAACTTTTTGAAAATTTGCAGTTTTGCCCAGAAGTTTCATGTATTTACAGAAGGACCCAATTCGTGTTTTAGGATATATTTTAGGGTTTTTGAGTTAGAGAGGGGCATCTTGGATTTTACACTTTGGCTTGATTTTTGCTCTGGGTTTTTGGAGAAGAACTTGGAGATTTTGAGAGCTTGGGGCTGATCTGATACTTGTATTTCTTTGAGAGAAGATTTCGAACCCCTGTTTTTATCTTTCTTTTCTGATTTCTATGATATTTATTTCATTCATGTCTTTGATCTCAATTGATATGTGTGAGTAGATCCCTTGTTAGGTTTAGGGATTCTCATTAGGGATTTCATGGAATGATATATTGATTAATTGGTTATGATTCAAACTTGATAGTTCTTCACCTAGGTTGCACTTAAAGCTAGTTCTAGATTGATCACCTAGAATCTCGATCTTAGGTTGTTAAATTGGCACGAAAGTGTGATTTATAATCTGACCAAACCTAGTGTGAGCAAATTAGATAATTGCAAAGAAATTTGGATTAAATAATCTGTGAACGAATCAAACCTGTGTTTAATGCTTGTTTAGGATTTAGGATTCGCAAAGAAATTTGGTTTTTTAAGTTTTAAACATAGTTAATTCTCGCAACGAAAGTTGGTTTATTTTACATTAGTGATTTGAGTTCTGGAACTTGTTCGTAATTCGATCTTAACCAGTTAATTGATCTTCATTACTTGATTTCCTGAGAAATTCCCTGGACCTGACGCTTTCCCACCTGATAAACAACCGTTTTATTTGCATCGTTATTTAATTTATTTCATACTCGCTTAGCTGAATTTGAAACGAAAAAGTCTATCGTGAGGTTCTTGAGTCCTTGTGGATTCGACCCCTAAGTACTGCATTGATCTCTTAATTTGAGAGAGTAGCTCTAGGGATTTAATTTGAGCGATATCAAATTTGGCGCCGTTGCCGGGGACTCTTTTGAGTTTCCGATAGATTTAAGTGTAGAATTTAGACTAAGTTTTTGTTTTTAAGTTTTACTCACATTCGTTCTATCTTTTTGTCTTGTGTGTTTCAGGTGTATGCCTAGTCGTGGCACCAGGAGCAACAAGAACAGTCAGCTTTTGTTTCTTCCGAATCAGGAGCTTGCAAAGTTAGAACGAGCGAACAGGGAAGCAAAGAAGCCAGTGGAGATGGTTAATCCTGTGATTTTACGTCAGGACGAAGCTGGTGTTATCAGGGACCAAGAAGGTCATGTTTGCAACGAGCAAGGGCAGAGATTGGATGGAGATGGAAACCCCATCGTGGCAGTTGCTGTTGAGAACACGCAGGCACATGCGCAAGCTGGGAGAGTAAGGACGCTTGGGGATTACAACAGACCTGATGAGTTTTATGCGAATAGGTCTGCGATCAGACTTCCTACCTTTGCTAGGAACGATTTTGAGTTGAAGCCGTCCTACTACACGCTGGTTGGTCAACATCCTTTCCATGGATTGGCTCATGAACATCCTATGGACCATATTGAGAGGTTCGAGGACTTGGTGACTAGCATGAAGCATAATGGAGTCAGCTATGACTATCTCTTTTGTAAGCTTTTCCCACACTCTCTTGGTGGTGAAGCAGCTTATTGGTTGAAGCAGTTACCAACAGGGTCTCTCACCAATTGGGAAGATACCAAGAAGGCGTTTTTGCGTAACTTCTATGATGATGCGAGATCAGAGGATTTAAGGAATAACATCTCTCAGTTCACGCAGAGACCGACTGAAGCATTCAAGGCTGCTTGGGTGCGATTCAGGGCTTACCAACGAGATTGTCCGCATCATGGTTTCAATGAGGTTCAGCTGCTGGGTATTTTCTTCAGAGGTGTAGATTGGAGGTATCAGATGGCTCTCGACTCTGCAAGTAATGGAAATTTCAACACGCGTTCCCCCGAAGAAGCCTATGTGTTGATAGAGAACTTGGCGTCTAGAAATAGCACCAAGAATGCTGATTTTGAGAGGCAGAAGCAAGCTGGAAGCATAGATGGGAAACAGATTGCTGAGTTGAAGAACAAGTTGGACTCAGTTCACATCATTTTGGTGAACAAGAAGACGGTTCAGTTTGCTGCAGAGGTCGAGACTTTCGAGCCCGAAGAAGAAATTGAAGAAGATGTCAACTACATAGGTGGAACTGGTTTTCAGAGATTTGGAAATCAACAAGGCCGAGGTGGTTCTAATAGCTACGGTCAGAGGAGTAGCTTTACGGGTAATCAGAACTCGTTTGGGTATGACTCTAAGCCTCAGAATCAAAAGCCTTTCCAGAGCAACAACAATTTTAGCAGGGTTTATGGATCTTCATCTTACCAAACACCTCCTGCACCAACAGAGCAAAGTGAGATGAAATCTATGTTTGAGCAGATACTAGAGGGACAGCAGAAGATCACGGTTGACTTTAATGGGAAAATCGATGCCATGTACACTGATTTGAATGGTAAGTTCGAGGCCTTGAACACTCATGTCAAGAAACTAGATACTCAGGTTGCGCAGACTGCTGGGTCTGTGAGAAGACAAGATGGAGTTCTTCCTGGAAGCACCGACGCTAACCCGAAGTATCAATGCAATGCCATCATGTTGAGAAGTGGTAAGGAGCTTAATCCAATGCAAAGAAAGGGTCTAAGTGCTGATAAACTCGTGGAGTTAGAAGAAATTGAAGAAGATTTTGCAGAAATTTCGCCTGTGTCGACCAACGCAAGTGGAGTGTGTCGGTCGACACACCTGAAGGATGGGCAAAAATCGAGCCCAGACGAACCAAAATCGAGCTGGAATGACACCAAGGAGGAGTGTCGATCGACACCTTCAGAAGATATGCCAAAATCGCCTGTGTCGACCAACACACCTCCCTGCGTCGGTCGACACGAGCACCCACAGAAAAGCGATGAATCTGGATTTTCGACTAAGGACAGAACTGGGGTCCCTGGGGACACCTCCCTGCGTTGGTCGACACACCGAGCCAGCAGCAACACAGATTTCTGAAAAGCCGAAGACTTCAGCGGAACGAGTCTACAAGCCCAGGGTTCCATTCCCAAGAAATCCTAGGAAGTCAAAGCAGGAGCTGTATGAAGCTAAGTGCAAGGCCATGATGGACAAACTCACCATTGAGATTCCTTTGATTGATGCTATCAAGACTACTCCGGTGGTTAAGAGGTGTTTAAAGAAGATGCTTACGCAGGACATGAAAGAAGAGGAAGGTGTGATGATGATCTCTGAGGTTTGCAGTGCCGTTATTCAGAACAGGATACCACAGAAACTTAAAGATCCGGGAAGTTTCGTTTTGGATTGCTCTATTTCATGGATAGGTTCAAGAATTCGCTGTGTGATCTGGGGTTAGGTGTTAGTTTGATGCCTTACTCAGTTGCTGTGGGACTTGGGATGACTGAGTTCACACCGACTAGGATTTCTCTAATTCTGGCTGATCGGAGTGTGAGGATCCCCGAGGGTCTTTTAGAAGACGTGCCCGTAAGAATAGGTGATTGCATGATCCCCACGGATTTCATAGTTCTGCGGTATACCGTTGAGCCTAAGGATCCCCTTATCCTGGGCAGACCTTTCTTAGCTACAGCTGGTGCCCTCATTGACGTGCGAGGGGGCAAGATATCTTTGAATGTGGGAGATCTAGTGATGAGTTTTGACATGGACAAGCTGGTAAAGCGACCCACCATTGACGGACAGACTTACTACGTGGATACTCTTAGCGATCTCGCAGAGGAAATCTTTCATGAGATGCATCCTACGGATCCTTTAGAGAGAGCTTTGATCAGTTCTACGCGAGAGATGGAGCATCTAGACGACATTACTGCTGGGTATGTCAAAATGTTGGATGCTAGTGAGCGTGTGATGCAGTTAGTCGCTCACGAGGAGCTCATTGATACCTCACCCAAAGCTGCGGTATTGAGTGATTGGAGCGAGGACAAAGCTCCCAAAATCGAGCTCAAACAACTCCCTACAGGGCTAAGGTATGCATTTCTTGGACCAAATTCCACTTATCCTATTATTGTCAATGCTTCCTTGAACAACGTAGAGCTCACGTTACTGCTAAGTAAGCTGCACAAGTATCGCAAAGCTCTTGGCTATTCTCTTGATGACATTTCAGGTATCTCTCCAGACTTGTGCATGCATAGGATCCATCTCGAGGATGAGACGAAGTCGTCAATTGAGCATCAGAGGCGGCTGAATCCGAATTTGAAGGAGGTCATTAAGAAGGAGATTTTGAAACTGCTGGAAGCTGGGATCATCTATCCTATTTCGGACAGTGATTGGGTTAGTCTGGTACACGTGGTTCCGAAGAAAGGTGGGGTCACAGTGATTAAGAACGAAAAGAACGAGCTGATTCCTACGCGGACTGTGACTGGACATAGGATGTGTATCGATTACAGGAAGCTGAATGCTGCGACAAGGAAAGATCACTTCCTGTTACCGTTCATTGATCAGATGCTTGAGAGGTTGGCTAACCATCCCTACTACTGCTTCCTAGATGGATACTCGGGTTTCTTTCAGATTCCAATCCATCCCGAAGATCAGGAGAAGACCACGTTTACGTGTCCCTATGGTACATTTGCCTATCGCAGAATGCCATTCGGACTTTGCAATGCTCCTGCGACATTCCAGAGATGTATGATGTCTATATTCACAGACATGATTGAGGACTACATGGAAGTGTTCATGGATGACTTCTCAGTTTATGGACCATCTTACCATGAGTGTTTGGAAAATCTATGCAAAGTGCTCGCTAGATGTGAAGAGAAGCACTTGGTTCTGAATTGGGAGAAGTGCCATTTTATGGTCAATGATGGCACTGTACTAGGGCACAGAGTCTCGCAGAACGGGATTGAGGTTGATCGGGCAAAGATTGAGGTTATGATAAATCTGCAGGCACCGGATTTAGTTAAGGCTGTGAGGAGTTTTCTGGGGCACGCCGGTTTTTATAGGAGATTCATCAAAGATTTCAGCAAGCTCGCTAGACCGTTGACTGCTTTGTTGTGTAAGGACGTGAAATTTGAGTTCAATGCTGATTGCCAATCAGCTTTCGAACGGATCAAGCAAGCATTAGTGAACGCTCCAATTGTAAGTTCGCCAGACTGGGATTTGCCTTTCGAGGTGATGTGTGATGCCAGCGATTTCGCGGTCGGGGCTGTTCTGGGGCAGAAGAAGGATAAGAAACTTCATGCTATCTATTACGCTAGCAGAACACTAGATGATGCGCAGAGGAATTATGCGACTACAGAGAAAGAGTTGTTGGCTGTGGTGTTTGCGTTTGAGAAATTTCGTTCGTATTTGGTTGGTTCTAAGGTGATAGTACACACAGATCACTCAGCTCTGAAGTATTTGATGCAGAAAAAGGACGCAAAACCAAGGTTGATATTGAAGTTCGAGACAAGAAGGGAGTTGAGAATGGAGTTGC
Source organism: Pseudoturritis turrita (assembly GCA_900406555.1). Taxonomy (NCBI): domain Eukaryota; kingdom Viridiplantae; phylum Streptophyta; class Magnoliopsida; order Brassicales; family Brassicaceae; genus Pseudoturritis; species Pseudoturritis turrita. The sequence goes on from OVBL01000057.1 coordinate 789,513, forward strand.
TGATCATCTTTCTAGGATTAGAGTTGAAGATGATGTTCCAATCAATGATTTTCTGCCTGAAGAGAATGTCTACAAGGTTGAGATTGGTAAAATTTCGGATTTAGAGGAAAAACAGCGAAATTGTCGAGTAGAGGTGTCTGTGTCGACCAACACAGCCGTGTGCGTTGGTCGACACAGGTCGAACACGAACCCAGAATTTTCTACGAGCCAAATCGGTGACTACAACATGGATATATGCGCTGCGACTCTTCCCACTCGACCGTGGTATGCCGATATTGCCAATTACCTTGCTGCTGAGGATGAGCCCGAGAGTTTCACGGGATATGCGAAGAGGAAATTTTTGAGAGAAATCAGAAGGTTCTATTGGGATGAACCTTACCTGTACAAGTACTGCGCGGATGGCATGTACAGAAGATGCATCGCTGAGACTGAAGTTCCAGATGTATTATTTCATTGTCACGGTTCTGAGTATGCTGGGCACTTCGCGACTTTTAAGACAGTGTCTAAGGTTCTCCAAGCCGGGTTTTGGTGGCCTACAATGTTCAAGGATGCTCATGCATTCATAGCTCAGTGTGATGCTTGCCAGCGAAGGGGAAAGATTAGCAAGAGGCATGAGATGCCACAGAACTTCATCCTGGAGGTTGAGGTGTTTGACTGCTGGGGTATCGATTTTATGGGACCATTTCCTTCATCTTACGGAAATCGGTATATTTTGGTTGCTGTGGACTATGTGTCTAAGTGGGTGGAAGCTATTGCTAGCCCGACCAACGATGCCTCTGTGGTTCTTAAGCTGTTTAAGACCATAATCTTCCCTCGATTTGGAGTACCTCGGATTGTGATAAGTGATGGCGGTTCTCACTTTATCAACCGAGTTTTCGAGAAGCTGTTGAAGAAGCATGGTGTGCATCACCGAGTAGCTACTCCTTATCATCCACAGACGAGTGGACAAGTAGAGGTTTCAAACAGACAAATCAAGGAGATTTTGGAGAAGACCGTGGGTAAGACTAGGAAGGATTGGTCTTCAAAGCTGGATGATGCTCTATGGGCTTACAGGACCGCGTTCAAAACACCACTTGGGACAACGCCATTCCATCTTCTCTACGGGAAAGCTTGCCACCTCCCAGTTGAGTTGGAACACAAAGCCGCATGGGCAGTCAAGATGATGAATTTCGACATCAAGTCTGCTGCAGAGAGGCGATTGATTCAGCTGAATGAACTGGATAAAATCAGATGTCATGCCTATGAGAACTCTAAGTTATACAAGGAGCGAACAAAGGCATATCATGATAAGAAGATCATCTCCAGGAATTTCCAACCGCATGATCAGGTACTTCTGTATAACTCTCGTTTACAATTGTTTCCTGGAAAATTGCGTTCTCGTTGGTCAGGCCCTTTCACTGTCAAAGAAGCCCGACCATATGGTGCCGTCATCTTGACAAGTGCTGAAGGCAAAGAGTTCACAGTGAACGGCCAAAGGGTGAAACACTACTGGGCAAAAACCGAAACCCCATCAGGACACGTTGTATCTCTAACTGATGCACCCGCTGCTGCCTAACCACCTTGCACTCGAGCTGAGGACGTTAAACAAGCGCTTGGTGGGAGGCAACCCACCGGTAGGTCTGTAAATACGAATTTCAGCGTCTTGTTTTCTTTCTATTTTGGATTTTGGTGATTTTTGTACAGAAAAATTCGAGAATTTGTCATCCATAAATCTCTGTGTCGGTCAACACATGTGCGTGTGTTGGCCGACACGCTCACGCCGATACTGCTGAAAAATTCGCGTGTGTCGGTCGTCACACACGCGTGTATCGGTCGACACAGGGTGCCACGTGGTAAGTGATTTTAAACCCTTTTTCTTCTTCTTCCTCCATATTTTTCTCCTTCTCTTCCTCGAGCTAGCTCGCCGCCGAATACCCCCACACCCTATAATCTCTGATTCTTCACCAATTTGGGTGATTCGAGAGGCTAAAATCATTGGATTTTCGTCCCCAATCCGAATCTAACATTCCTTTTAAGCCAAACTCGAGGTATGTTCTTCAAATCTCCCAATTTCAAATTCGGCCCCAAAGGTTAGAACTTCGAAATTCGTCTCTTTTAGCTTGTTTTATTAGCCAATTCACAATGCTTTTGATGTCTAGAAGAAGATTGAACTCCACGCCTGTGCTAGTTTCGAATTTTTCGGAGGAATTTTGAGAATTTTTGATTTGATGATGAACTTGCCTTCAATTTGTCAATTCACGAAATTAGGGATGATTATGAGCAAATTTGATGTTGATTTTTAATGTAGATTGTTGCTTGCGATATCTAGCACCCAATTTTGCGAATTTGGAATTCTCTTGTGCTTTGAATGTTATTTTTTTTGTGGATACATGATTGAGTCTTTGGTTTATCTCTTGTGGCTTTTGAATGTAGATGAGCACACGCAACAAGAGAGCACGCAAGCAACAAGGCGAGGCCTCCAGCTCAGTGGCACCCACCCAAACAGCCCCAACCGTGGGACTCACCAATTCGCAAATCCGGCACCCATGGCCTAAACCCGAGCATCTGAAGGTCAAAATGCGACGGCATTGGGAGCATGATCCGAAGACTGAAACTGAGCGGCCGGAATGCTATAATCGTCCAATTTCAGAGGATTGGGACGAGTATGACACGCTCTTCTACAATGCGTGGCAGTCCGTTGAGATGAAGCCCACACGGCTATTTGATCATTTCACTGTCACGGACTTGGGAATCGGGACTGAGGTGTTGAGGATATTGGAGAGGATTGGTTTAGGCACCATGCCTACCAAGCAGTATGCTCTTTTTCCAGATTTGGCGCGCCAATTTCTGGCCACTTGTCGGGTTTACTACGCCAACGAGGCCAACAAGGTGGCACAAGAAGGGGTCCTGACCTTCATGTGTAAAGGGGTGCGATATCGTATCACCATCACTGATCTGTGTGGATTATACGAGTTTGATACGGAGCCTACTCGAGCTGTTCTCACATCCGAGTGGCATGACATCAGCACCTTTTGGTCACACATTGGCAATGGAGCATATGAGTCACGAGTGAGTAAGCAGACAGACGTTAGACACCCAGTCTTGAGGTATGTTTTGCGTGTTTTGGGAAACACTATTCTCTGCAAAACCGACCCGAGCAAGATGAGGAAGACCGAGCTTATACTCCTTTACCTCGGGATTGGACACATTTTTCCTGAGGAGTTTTGGCAATATCCCGAGCCGTGTGAAGACTTGAACATGGGATCCGTTTTCGCGAACCATCTCTCTACACTCAAGTCGAAGGCTTTCACGAGTAAACAGGTTGAAGGAGTGGGAAGCCTCTTGACTCCGATTTTCCAGCACTTCAACATCGTTATGAGCAACGCCACCATCATCACTGACCACTTGTTTATGGACCAAGCTCATCTGAAGAGCGCTACATGGATGAAGCCCGGTGGTATTTGGGTTTTTACTGATTCAGAGGGTCGTGATTGGAGCATCAAGCTTCCCCAGCGGAAGCTCACCGCCATCACCAGTGACGTGTCCATGTTGAGTTTCAGGCCCGATCCATCACTTCTGGAGCCCGTCTCACGACGCAAGCTTCGTCGAGGGACTCTTTCTAGTGCTACACCCTCTGCTGTCGAAGACGAGCCGGTTGATTACCTTGCTGGAGGTACACTTCCCGACTTGACCTTTCCTGAGCCACCTGCAGGTTATGCTGATGATGGTCCTGCTTTCCGGAGATACATGGTTGGCACTATGCGACAGATGTGGAAGCTTTTAGCAGCCAGTGTCACTTGTACACGTCCCACTTCCGAGACTCGACGGCGTCGTCGCTCACCCACTCCGGACCCCCGCACTCCTCCTTCTCGCAATGCTCATGCCGATTCTGATCAGACGACCAGCATGGACGATGCACTAGAGGAGGACTAGTCCTCCCGCCTCAAAATTTCCTGGGTTTTTCTTCTCTTTCGTTTTCTTTTCTCCCTTTCGTTTGTCGTTTTAACTTGAGTCACTTGTCAGTCTTTGTTTCTGCAACTTGAGGACTTGAAACTATGCTAGATTGTTGTTCTAAATTTGTGCTTGAGTGTTCTTGACAGGTTGAGATTTGTGCCATACACGAAAACCAGCCTCATGTAGGAACCGTTGTGCTAAAACCCTTTGTGTCGACCAACACACTTGACTGTGTCGATCGACACAACCACTTATTCAGAACAACAGCCTCCGTGTCGACCAACACACTAACCTGTGTCGGCCGACACAGGTACTAATTCTTGATTTTTTTATTTTCTTCATTTTAATCATTTTTAACCGAGCCTATACTTCAATAACACTGGGGACAGTGTTGTTCAAGTCTGGGGGAGGTGGTTACTGACAACATCTTTTATTTTCTTAGAGTCGTTTGTCGTTTTATTGAGTCAAAATTTTGTTTTGGAAACTACGATCTTTCTTTTAGTTTGTTGTGTTGATTATTACATCTTAGTGACCATTGTTGCAGAATCAATTCCGATCCGACTAATGAAAAAAAAACCAAAGACTAACCAGTTGACTTGAGACTCCCATATTTCCATCAGAAATCCACCAAAGCCTGAGCTAATTTCTGATTGTTCCTTTTACCTCATCGATGCGATTGATGTTCATAGAGCTTGACTCCCCGTTCATACTTGACAAAAGACAACCTGTGTAAAAATAAATGGTACTCCTCTCCCTTGTTCTAAGTAATAAATATGTAAAGATGAGAGGATTTTCTTCTGAGTAAAGGGGTAGGAAAATTTCCCATGACCCCATTATTTTACTTTGAAAGAAATGATCACGCAAAGATTGGAAGCGAGGTTAGGAAAATTTCCCGTGATACCATTATTCGCCTACACCTTTGAATTTCATTCAAAAAAAAAAAAAAAAAAAAAAAAAAAGAGAAAGAAAGAAAATGAGAAAATAATAAGTCTGGGGGAGAGAAAGAGTACCAAGCGTTGTAATGGTTGCTTTGTCATAATATTGTACGGGAGTGAGTCTAGAAAGTTCTTGGCATTGAAAACAGAGATGAGACCCAGCGATGAAGGGCTTATGGACTATGTTGCGAAATTGTGGGTTGAATTGAGAAAGCTACGAACGTCTACGGTGAAGTACATGGTGGTTAGATTTGGATTGGTTTTTGTTGCATGTGGATTACATGGTGATTGGTCAATATGATGCTCTGAAAGAAGGTGAGTTTCCGTGTTTTCAAACTTCTTCCTTTTGCTCAGTTCTTTGTTTGCTTGAGGGCAAGCCAAAGCTAAGTCTGGGGGAGTTGATATATCATGGTTTTTACCGGTTTTAAAGCCATGATATATGTATATAATCGAGTCTTTTATGTGTCTTTCGAGTCCTTTTCGAGTCTTTTACAGGTCTACACACAATTTGGGATCATTTGGACATTATGGAGCAATTATGGAGCAACCAAGCTGAAAAGTCGAAGTTGGTGTTTTTCAAGTTCAGCTGTGTCGACCAACGCAGCCATGTGCATCGGTCGACACAGCCCGATTTCTGCACCACCACTTGAAAACCAAACTTTTTGAAGATTTGCAGTTTTGCCCAGAAGTTTCATGTATTTACAGAAGGACCCAATTCGTGTTTTAGGATATATTTTAGGGTTTTTGAGTTAGAGAGGGGCATCTTGGATTTTACACTTTGGCTTGATTTTTGCTCTGGGTTTTGGAGAAGAACTTGGAGATTTTGAGAGCTTGGGGCTGATCTGATACTTGTATTTCTTTGAGAGAAGATTTCGAACCCCTGTTTTTATCTTTCTTTTCTGATTTCTATGATATTTATTTCATTCATGTCTTTGATCTCAATTGATATGTGTGAGTAGATCCCTTGTTAGGTTTAGGGATTCTCATTAGGGATTTCATGGAATGATATATTGATTAATTGGTTATGATTCAAACTTGATAGTTCTTCACCTAGGTTGCACTTAAAGCTAGTTCTAGATTGATCACCTAGAATCTCGATCTTAGCTTGTTAAATTGGCACGAAAGTGTGATTTATAATCTGACCAAACCTAGTGTGAGCAAATTAGATAATTGCAAAGAAATTTGGATTAAATAATCTGTGAACGAATCAAACCTGTGTTTAATGCTTGTTTAGGATTTAGGATTCGCAAAAAAATTTGGTTTTTTAAGTTTTAAACATAGTTAATTCTCGCAACGAAAGTTGGTTTATTTTACATTAGTGATTTGAGTTCTGGAACTTGTTCGTAATTCGATCTTAACCAGTTAATTGATCTTCATTACTTGATTTCCTGAGAAATTCCCTGGACCTGACGCTTTCCCACCTGATAAACAACCGTTTTATTTGCATCGTTATTTAATTTATTTCATACTCGCTTAGCTGAATTCGAAACGAAAAAGTCTATCGTGAGGTTCTTGAGTCCTTGTGGATTCGACCCCTAAGTACTGCATTGATCTCTTAATTTGAGAGAGTAGCTCTAGGGATTTAATTTGAGCGATATCAACGGCTTAGTGCTCTCACTAAGTTTCATCCCGGTACTCTCCTGACCAATACTCCAGTACCAGTCAAAATTCCTGACCGGTACTCCGGCCCACTATTGATCAGAAAAAGTAAAATTTCTTTTTTGTCCAAGATAAAATTCTAGCCGGCTTAGGATTTCTCTAGGTTTATAATATACTTCCTTTTAGCCTCTTTTAGAGACCAAGCAGCCACATGTTATCACCATAAACATCAGACTCGTTTTTATTCAAAGTTCTTCATAAGTTTTGGGCTTGATTAATTATGAGAGATGACACACAATGAGAGGCCTTGATTAGTCTTTAAAAGAGGCCATTCGATTGTTGGTGTTTGTGGAGTTTGGCATGGTCTTATGCTTAGTATTTCTTCCTGAATTTGGGCTCCGTTGCGCGTCTCCAAGACTTGTTCATTGATGCCTTCCTCCTTAGCGTCTAAAACTTCAATGGTCTCTTCTACGGTTTCAGTAGATGTGTCTCGTCTAATGCTGAGTTGGTCCATTTTCTTGGTGATGTCTTCCAATTCATTTTGATGTATCAAGCTCTCCAGTGCCTTATTGAATTCTTCTCTCAAATTCCTAGTTCCTGATCTTGTCCCTGGTGGGTCATTCATGATGGGAACTTGGTCATGTTTTACGTAGTTTGAGCTTGTGTCCTTATCATTTCCTCCTTCTTGAAAACGTTACGTCCTCAGGACTTGTTCATCTGCATGAAAATGAGCTAACTCAGAAATGTTGAAACTAAATGAAATATTTAAATCACCTGGTAGCTTAAGTCGGTACGCATTGTTGTTGAAGCGCTCCAAAAACATTGAATGGACCATTTCCACGAGGTGCTAGTTTGGGCTTCCTCTAGTTTGGGAACCTCTGTATTCTCAAGTGCATCCAACCCAATCTCATGGTTCAAAGGTCCTTTATGCCCTTGTCCGCTTGTTGCCTATATTGTATCGTCTTCTTCTCTATGTTGTCTTTCACTTCCTGGTGAAGTTTCTTGATGAATTCAGCTTTGCTTACTCCATCTTGACTTGAATGCTCTGTGGGTTGTAATGGTGAAAGATCTAATGGCGTAATTGGATTAAAACCACATAAAACTTCAAAAGGTGAAAGTTTAGTAGCAGAGTGTCTTTTACGATTCTAAAAAAATTCAATATATGGGATGCAAGCTAACCAAGATTTTAAGTTTTTACCAACGGTGGTCCTTGACATACTCTATATTTTACTATTTTTAATGCGGATTGTACTATTTTATTATAATTTTATGCCTTTAGAGGTAGTTTTCTTGTATTTATAGTGTTTTAGGTCTTTATAGGTAACATCATCAAAAGGATGAAAATTGGAGAAAAAGAGGTGTAAATCATGCTACAAACATTCACACAAATCAAAGAAATCATCCAAGTCACAATATTCACTATATATGCATTTTCCCAAGTTGGACAAAAATGAAGCACCATAGGTTTACCCTCGATAGAGGCCTTAATCAACTTGAAATTTGATGATATTTGGTGAAGAGATAAATAATTGAGTTACCTTTTTAATGGAGGTCGTTTCAAATCGTTTGAAGCTCTGGTTGAAGAGTTACACCCGATTTACCTAAGACATGTATGTCTGAGTCGAAGTTGAAGCATGTCCATGAATATCCCAGTACTTGATGCGCTGCAGGACTCAGACATAGACTAGCATGATGCTTTAGCCCAGGATGGGATGGATCATGGAGTGCAGCTTGAACCAGAGCTTGAAGCCGAGGAGGACTTAGTTGTACCAGTTGGACCTATGACTCGAGCGAGAGCTAAAAGACTCAAAGAGGGAATTGAAGGATTACTTAACCAAATGTTTACTCAACCAGATCACTTGGGCGGGATTGGAGAAGACGTATCACAAACCATTCTGGTTTTGATACAGGCCCGAGAAGATCACTAAAATGGCCCATCAGAATCGGTTTGATCCTTGAAGAGCAAAACTAAAACCGAATGAACCTAGACGGTAGCCGAAGGGTCCCTTTGATCAAAAACGTGTGGAATGAAGAGTTTCTTTGACTCTTCTTTATTTTTGGTCCTTATTGCATTTTTCTATGTCATTTTTTCCTACAAAACATTTATTTCTTTGACTCTCATTTCTTTATGTACACAACACTCCTGATCAGTTTGGATAATCGATTTTCACTTTTGTTTTCTGAGAAAGAATTCTCTTTGTTCTTTGCTAAAGAACATTTTTCTGTCACTTGGTGCGTAATATCCAAGTAACAACCTCTTCTTTGCTGTTCTAGTGCGTCATATCTAGAGGCTTTGAGAAGTGGGAATATGAGCAGACTTACACATCTGTTGTGCGACCCTTCAATCCATCAAAATCACCCTTGTTTGCAACCTGCTACTTGGCGTGAATCCTATCTTCATAAATCGGTTGAGTGATCCTTAAATCAGGGCGTATCAAAGTGGTATCAGAGCCACTCAATCCGGTATCTTAACTTCAAATCATCTTCTCATCTTTTCACAATTCTTTCTTCTTTTTTCTTAAAGGATCTGGGCTGTTCTTTACCCCATAGTGATCGCTTCATTACATAAAAAAAAAAAAAAAAAAAAGGAACCAGAAGTTTGAATCACGGCTGAAGAGAAAACCAGGTGGGGTGGTGGAAGAGAAAGCATGCTGGCCGAAGAGAAAACCGGCCTTGGAACAGTTAAAACGGATCCATCAAAACCTTTCATCTTCTACGAATTTTTTTTTTCCTTTGTTACTTGGAAATTCTATTGGGTTTGATTAGGATTTGTCTTTTTTAGAACCTTGGGAAGGAAGTCTCTTGAGTGACCACAAAACTTCGAGAGAAACACTTGAGTGGGTGAGATTAAACACTTGAGAGTGTGAGATCTTTTCTACTAAATCGTTTGTTTAAGTGTTTTCAGGGAAACATGGAGTCTAGTGATGATGAAAGACAAGGGCCTGGAAATTCAATGGCCGGATTGTCTAAACTCCAGATGAGAGCTTAAAATGACCAAATGACTAATCTCATGAATGCAGGTTTGAACCAGATCCACCAGAGGCTTGATGAGATCCAGGTTAGCCAACAAAACCAGCCTAGAGAAGCTCCAAGAAGAAACCGGCCAAGGAGAAATAACCAATCAGATGATGAGATTGATGAGGAGTACCTGTATGAGGATGTCAGATCTATCAACAGACCAAGGAGACAAAACCAAGAACGAGGTGATGTTAATCCTTTTGCTGCTAGGAGAAATGAAAGGAATGATGATCTAGGAAATCTTAAGCTTAAAATTCCCACTTTTTATGGTAAAAATGATCCAGATGCTTACCTTGAATGGGAAAGAAAAGTTGAGCTTATTTTTGATTGTCAGAATTTTTCAGAGCTTAAGAAAGTAAGGTTGGCTGCTACTGAATTCTCTGGTTACGCTATTAATTGGTTTGATCAAGTTGTGACTCTTAGGAGGAGATCAGGAGGGAGGCCAATAGCTACTTGGGATGAGCTCACAACATTGATGAGAAAGAGATTTGTACCGATCCATTACCACAGAGAGCTTCACCAAAAGCTCAGGTGTTTGCTTCAAGGCACTAAGTCCGTGGAAGACTATTTCCAGGGGATGGAATCTCTCATGATCAAGGCAGATGTTGATGAGTTCGTGGAGGCTACAATGGCCCATTTCTTAGCTGGTTTCAACCGTGACATTCAGGACCGCATGGAGCTCCAGGAATACGAGAGTCTGGAGGAGATGCTCCATAAGGGGACCCTGATTGAGAAGCAGGCCAAGAGGAGGGGATTCTCAAAGCCCACTTTTACCCCTAAGCCAGCCTTTGCTCTAAAACCAAACTACCAAGACAAAGGTAAGTCTCCAGCTCAGTCAAATATTGATTTTAAAACTAATGCGCCTGCTCGTTTTGACAAAGGAAAGACAGTGGAGACCAACAACCGAGCCAGAGACATCAGATGTTTTAAGTGTCAAGGGCTTGGACACTATGCTAATAAGTGCCCGAATCAAAAGATGATGATTCTCTTGGACAATGGTGAGGTGGAGTCCGAGGAAGAGAAGGAAGAGAAGGAGGATCTCGGTCCTATCTTTGATGAGGAGGAAGGGGAGTTTGAATACCCAGCTCAAGGCCAACTTCTAGTCACAAGACGATCTCTAAGTGTCCAACCAAAGCCTGACGAACGAGAACAAAGGGAGAACCTTTTTCACTCTAGATGTTTTGTTAATGATAAAGTGTGTTCTCTTATTATTGATGGCGGCAGCTGTACTAATGTTGCTAGTGACACTCTTGTCAGGAAATTGGCCTTGGAAGTGCGGCCTCATCCTCGTCCTTTTAAGCTGGAATGGCTTAATGAATCCGGTGAACAGCATGTGAAGGAGCAAGTCACGGTTCCTATAAAAATTGGGAGATATGAAGATCAGATTCTGTGCAATGTTCTTCCAATGGATGCTAGTCATATTTTGCTTGGCCGGCCGTGGCAGTTTGACAAGAGAGCCATTCATGACGGCTACACCAACATGCATTCTTTTGAACACCAAGGAAAGAAGATCACTTTGGTACCTTTGTCTCCTTTAGAAGTGCATCAGGACCAGATTCAGCTCAAGAAGAACCGGGAAGCAACAAAGACGTCTGATGAGCCAAAGGTGAACCCCAAGATTTCTAACTTCTTGGTCAAGCAAAGTCAGGTAAGGAAATCATTGTTTTCTCAACAGCCTTTTCTTTTGTTTGTTTACAAATAATCACTATTGGCATCTTCTAACATTGCACCGGAGCTTCCGAGTGGTCTTAAAGATATCTTGCAGGAATTTTCAGATGTTTTTCTTGAGGAGAATTCAAAGGAATTGCCACCGGTCCGAGGTATAGAACATCAAATCGACTTTGTTCCAGGCGCCTCTCTTCCCAACCGGCCAGCTTACAGAACCAATCCCATGGAGACCAAAGAACTTCAGAAATAGATTGATGAGCTACTTGACAAAGGATACATCCGGGAAAGCCTTAGTCCGTGTGCCGTGCCAGTGCTACTCGTTCCAAAGAAAGATGGGACATGGCGCATGTGTGTGGACTGCCGTGCCATAAACAACATTACGGTAAAATATATGCATCCCATCCCTAGGCTAGCTGACATGTTAGATGAGTCGCATGGTTCATTTGTTTTCTCTAAAATTGACCTGAAAAGTGGCTATCACCAAATTCGCATGAAAGAAGGTGATGAGTGGAAGACTGCATTCAAAACAAAGCTAGGTTTGTATGAATGGCTTGTTATGTCTTTCGGTTTAACAAATGCACCTAGCACTTTTATGCGTCTCATGAATCATGTGTTAAGGTCTTTCATTGGTCATTTTGTTGTTGTATATTTTGATGACATTTTGATTTACAGCAAATCCCATGAAGAGCATGAACAACATTTGAAATCCGTGTTAGAGGTCCTTAGGAAAGAAAGGTTGTTTGCTAACTTTTAAAAGTGCTCTTTTGGAATGGATCATGTGGTTTTTCTAGGATTTGTTGTAGGTGCAAATGGAGTCCGGGTTGATGAGGAAAAGATCAAGGCCATCCGTGATTGGCCCAACCCTAAGACCATTGGAGAGGTCAGGAGTTTCCACGGCCTTGCCGGATTCTACAGGAGATTTGTGCCAAACTTCAGCACTATAGCAGCTCCTCTCACGGAGGTAATCAAGAAGAGTGTTGGTTTTAAATGGGAGCAAGACCAGGAGGAAGCTTTCCAAACACTTAAAGCTAAGTTGATCCAAGCACCTTTAATTTCTCTTCCTGATTTCTCTAAGATTTTTGAAATTGAATGCGATGCTTAAGGAGTTGGTATTGGTGCTGTGTTAATGCAGGAAAAGAAGCCCATTGCATATTTTAGTGAGAAACTCGGAGGCGCCACGATCAACTATCCAACGTATGACAAGGAACTTTATGCCTTGGTGAGAGCTCTCCAAACGTGGCAACATTACTTGTGGCCCAAGGAATTTGTGATCCATACTGATCATCAGTCACTGAAGCATCTTAAGGGGCAGAATAAGTTAAACAAGAGGCATGCGCGCTGGGTTGAGTTTATCGAAACTTTTCCCTATGTCATCCGCTACAAGCAAGGTAAGGAAAACGTGGTAGCTGATGCTCTATCACGAAGGTATGTGCTTCTCTCTGCTCTTGAAACAAAGTTGCTTGGGTTTGAATTCATTAAAGACTTGTATGCAACTGATGCGAATTTCAAAGAGGTGTTTAGGAAGAGTTCTAAGGCTGCTTATGGGAAGTATTACCTTGTTTCTGGGTTTTTGTTCTTTGATAACCGTTTATGTGTTCCCCAATGCTCTTTGAGAGAGTTGTTTCTCAGGGAAGCCCACGGTGGTGGTCTTATGGGGCATTTCGGTGTTAAGAAGACCCACAAGGTGTTGTATGAACACTTATTCTGGCCAAGTATGATGAAAGATGTGGAGAGGATATGCAGCCGGTGTGTGGTGTGCAAGCAAGCCAAGTCAAAACAGCAACCCCAAGGTTTGTATTCAGCTCTACCTATACCTTCTCATCCGTGGGTAGACATTAGCATGGTCTTTGTCTTAGGGTTACCCAGATCTAGAGCCGGTAGGGATTCTATCTTTGTGGTGGTTGATAGGTTCTCCAAAATGGCCCATTTCATCCCTTGCCATAAGACTGATGACGCTGTGCATGTTGCTGAACTTTTCTTTAGAGAAATTGTTAGGTTGCATGGAATGCCCAGAACCATAGTCTCAGATAGGGATACAAAGTTCCTTAGCTATTTTTGGAAGACTTTGTGGTCTAAGCTAGGAACTAGGCTGATGTTTTCTACGACTTGTCACCCCCAAACAGACGGCCAAACAGAGGTTGTAAACCGCACATTGTCAGCTTTACTTAGGTCTCTAGTCAAAAAGAACCTTAGTACTTGGGAAGAAAACTTGCCACATGTAGAATTTGCGTATAATCATTCAATGCATTCCGCAACTAAGTTTTCTCCTTTTGAGGTGGTTTATGGTTTCAACACTATGTCTCCACTTGATCTTCTTCCTTTGCCTATGAGTGAAAGGGTTAGTACAGATGGTGAAAAGAAAGCGGAGTCCATTAGAAAGTTGCATGAGAAGGTCCGAAGCAACATTGAGGCTAAGACCAAGATCTATGAAAAGAAGGCAAACCGGAAAAGAAGCAAAGTTGTGTTCAATGAAGGAGATCTTGTTTGGGTGCATCTAAGGAAGGAACGGTTTCCAGAAGAGAGGAAGACTAAGCTCATGCCCCGCATTGATGGCCCATTTCCAATCATCCGGAAAATCAGTGACAATGCATATCAACTTGATTTGCAAGGTAAGTATAACGTCTCTTCTACTTTTAATGTTTATGGTCTTTCTCCTTTTGTGGCTGATGTTCCAGATTCGTGGTCGAATCCTTTTCAAGAGGAGGGGAATGATGCGCTGCAAGACTCAGACATAGACCAGCATGATGCTTTAGCCCAGGATGGGATGGATCATGGAGTGCAGCTTGAACCAGAGCTTGAAGCCGAGGAGGACTTAGTTGTACCAGTTGGACCTATGACTATAGCGAGAGCTAAAAGACTCAAAGAGGGAATTGAAGGATTACTTAACCAAATGTTTACTCAACCAGATCACTTAGGCTGGATTAGAAAAGACGTATCACAAACCATTCTGGTTTTGATAGATGCCCGAGAAGATCACTAAAATGGCCCATCAGAATCGGTTTGATCCTTGAAGAGCAAAACTGAAACCGAATGAACCTAGACGGTAGCCGAAGGGTCCCTTTGATCAAAAACGTGTGGAATGAAGAGTTTCTTTGATTCTTCTTTATTTTCGGTCCTTATTGCATTTTTCTATGTCTTTTTTTCCTACAAAACATTTATTTCTTTGACTCTCTCATTTCTTTATGTACACAACACTCCTGATCAGTTTGGATAATCGATTTTCACTTTTGTTTTCTGAGAAAGAATTCTCTTTGTTCTTTGCTAAAGAACATTTTTCTGTCACTTGGTGCGTAATATCCAAGTAACAACCTCTTCTTTGCTGTTCTAGTGCGTCATATCTAGAGGTTTTGAGGAGTGGGAATATGAGCAGACTTACACATCTGTTGTGCGACCCTTCAATCCATCAAAATCACCCTTGTTTGCAACCTGCTACTTGGCGTGAATCCTATCTTCATAAACTGGTTGAGTGATCCTTAAATCAGGGCGTTTCAGTACTGGTAACAGGCTCCCCAAGGTCCGGACCGATACTCCAGAACAGTGAAAACCCTTTGGTAGAGATTTCCAGCCCAGTACAACCTTAATTCAAGTATTAAAAGTCTATTATGCCCTTAGCTTAACCCTACTCAACTCTAAAACCTATAAATACTTGGTTTTAGCCTCTTGTAAGGATGAAGTCCCCATAATATATCATTACCCACAGAAATAAACAAAGCAGCAGCCTCTCCTAGAGGATTTAGTGCCCCCTTTTGATAGTTATTCATAGATTTGGATACAAAAGCTTCCAGGGAGTAGATCTCACTTTTGTATCTCCGTATAAAGAATATTTCTAAACCTTTTTGTTTCTTATTGAATTTTATGATTATGAATCTCTATTCATCTATTTCTTTACTATTATTAATCATGATTGAGTAATTTCCTTGTTGGATTTAAGGGTTTTCAAAGGAGATTCATGGATTGATCATTAGGTTGCTCGATTTGGTATTATTGGTTGATTGACCATCTAGATTTAAAGAATTCTTCATCTAAATCGATTTAGGGATTTATTTGATAAAAATCATTCTAGAACTCAAATCACTTATGTATAATCATTCCACTCTCGTGGCTCCAATTACTATGCTTTAACAACCTAATAGACTCGACTTTGGCAGGCATTACAAGAAGAAAGCATGCATTGATTCGTTCAAGATTCAATTGTTCACAATACTCTATAACTCAATTTTCACAGGTTATGACGTATTTCTCACCAATTACTAGTTTAGGGAAATATATGCAGCACTTTCGAGGTTCTATTCTCCTAAGATCATATTGATAGATGTCCAAAAAAGCAATAGGCAATTCGGGCAAATAAAAGTGAAGAAGCCATAAGATAAACCCTAGAGATATTTGATATCAATCATGCATAGTCATGGAATCATTGAGAAACCTAAAATCTAACAAGTAAATTACTCAGACATCACTAAAGTAAGAACACTGCAGCAGTTAGAAGCATAAAACATCATAGATAACCTATTTGAAAGAATATAGGGATATAAGTCTTCTCTATATCAAAGTACAAAGCGAGATCTTCTCCTTGAAGCTCTTAGAACCAAAACTTATGAAGAACTATGAATAAAATCGTGTCTAATTTTTTTGGTGATAATATGTGGCTGCGTGCTTTCTAAAAGAGGCTAAAAACAAGTATTTTTAAGTATAAGGAAGTCCTAAGTCGGCTAGGGTTTTATCTTGAGAAAAAAAAAAAAAAAAATTCTGATGAGTATTGGGCAAGAGTACCGATCAGGGATTTTGACCGGTTCTGGAATATCGGTCAGTAGACTATCGGGACGAGGCTTAGGGGGAGCCTTGACCGGTTCTGGCCCCTGTGGGAGTCGAATTTCACAATACTAAATTTGGTAACGGAAAATTTAGGGAACCAAAACTTCTATAAGAAAGAAACAAGCACGAAAGATCCAAATATAGTTTTTGTTAATGATTCGCTTTAAAGCTTAGAATATATGGATTGTTCAGATAAATCACCAGTATTCCTTGCTAGGTTAAGAATTTCTAATCCCTTTTTAGGGTAAAAGTACATGTATATTTATATGCATAACAAGTCCGTTGTCTCTAGTCCTAAACCGATAAGAAAGATTTCCTTCTTCTTCGCCTCTTTTCTTTGTTCATGATTATCTTTCATTTTTCTCATAAATCTTCTAGGTCGGCAGGAAGTTATGGGCCTCTCTCTTTGGCTCAGCCCATTGTATCTCAACGCCGCTGACCTGTACTATGATGTCGTTTGTCTTTGCCCATACTTAGCCATTTTCACCTATAGATCCCAGTGAGGTGGCATCTGACCCCAACAGTTAGCCCCCCAGCTCGTCAGTTTCAGTTTTGATAGTGACGAGGCAATAGTGATCGATACTGGGATTATCTTGCCGGGCTAGTTCGGTGATAATGTTAGGCCGAGCTTATGAGATTGTCGAGCTGCAAAAGAGGACGGTAGACATGTGTAGATCGGTGCGGTTCTGAATCGACACATTCCTTTTTGGCCAACGCGTCGTGGCACGTTCTAGGCCGCGCGTTTTGAAGAGACAACGAAGAGGCACCTCGATTCGTCCCCAACACGCCTCATTTTAATAATAGTAGTCTTCAGTCTTCGTGCTTTTTCTACAAATAATAGTCTCCAGTCTTCTGTTTCTCATTTTAATCTTCATCCAAAAAGGTAGAACTCTTCTTCCTTTCTCTCTTGTTATTTACTCTTTGCCGTAGATTTCGTCGTACTTTCCATATTTTCTTATCTGGCAAGTCATGTCTTCGAGTTTGAATTCGCGAACTTTTCCTGCTTTCGGCGAAAGGATTCCGACTCGCAATGAGGAATTGCTGACTTCCTCTAGTTCTTCAATGGATTCTTCGCATCTTCTGGTGGTCCGCCATCCGTAGCCTGACAAATATGAAGTGGCTTCTCAGTTCACGGTGGCTGATATCCGTGTTCCGGACTTGATCGATGAAGATTTGGCGACACTCCCACCACCGCGGGAGTCGGGGGTTAAGATTTCACAGATCCCGACGAACAGATCGTCGCACCTAATGAACAGATCGGCGCTCTCCTACTACATCTTCGTCGAAAACTCTTGCGGCTATGCGGAGGAGCTGTGAGATGTCCGACGAACTAGAGTTCAGGGTCCGAAAGCCGGACGAACGTCCTTGGGACTGCCCTGAAGGATACATTTGCCTTTATGAAGACATGTTCTTATACTGCCACCTCTGGTTCTGGCTGCCAAATCAGCTCATTAAATACTGCAAAAATCGGGAGATCGCCTTTACGCAAATGACTCCAGCGACCGTCTGCAACTTGGTCGTCTTGATGATCCTTGGTGCCAAAATTGATCTCGACATTTCCATCGAGATGTTTGAGCAAGTATCTTTGCTTAACATCGGTTCGAGGGTCGGCTGCTTTTATACCAGCATGAGGCCTGGGTGCAAAATAGACCTTAGTTACATGAGCAAAGTCAGCAGCTGGTACGATGGGTACTTCTTTTCCAAGATAAATTTGGCATCGGTTGCAGATGTTACAAGGCGCTATGTAGCATAATGGAACCCGGCGATGGGTAGATGTTTTGACTGCTATGCCTTTGTCATGCTTCCTCGAGTTGGTCTTTTGACCTGTTGTTTCAATATTTTTATGTAGTTTGTCATCCATCTGCCCCGCCCCTCTCGAAGTTGCCTTTCAGAGAAGCTTTCAAAAAGCTAAGAAAGATCAAGAACCATCAGTGGTCTCAGTTTTCTCTGAGAAGAATTCAACGAGCTCGTGTTAAGATCGGTTAGGGTTTTTTTATTGTTTCTCCGATCTTGAATGATGCCATCATCGTTTCTTTTCTTGTCTTAACCGTATTTCTTCTTAAGTAGATCGTTACGGCCAACAGTATTAGATCACTGAGATGAGTCTCCTTAATCAGATTCCCGGGTATTCTCCTCAACCGGCTTCTTCAGTTCACCCTTCAGTCGAGGTCGAAGTTGGGACTTCTGGTCGGTTGCCCGCCGAGATGGATATTACTGCTACTGTAGTTGGGCCATCCATTCTATGGAGGAGGACGCCGATGAGCACCAACTCATTGATAGTAGGCAGTTGAGGAAAAGAGCGAGAGACGGTTCTCATAAGTCATCCGTTGTGGATGCTTCTCGGACTGATGCAGGTGATGTGAAAATGGCCAAGGACAAGATAATTTGGGAGATGGGTCCCGAAGAAACAAAGAGACCCAGGGTGCTTTGATCTGAGAGCGCCTCAAAAGGGAAAACATTGCTATTCCCCGAGATAAAAAGAAAGAGAAGGAGGAGGCCAAGAGAAAAGTGCAAACCGATTTGAGGGTTGGGATCTCTCCATCGTTCTAGATCGGTGGGTCTCATAAGAGCCCATTGTCAAATCTGCCTATTGCTAAAAGTCAGGGCGTGAGGCCCCCTCCCGTGGTTGCTTCGGTCACGGTTTCTCCCCCCTGCGCCTTCTGCTGTAGCTGCCCTTACGCTACCTCCCCCTCCTCCAAATCCTTAGAAGAAGAGATCGGCAGTCGACCTTGCTGGGCCCAGGAAGAAGCCGAGGTCCGAGGATGCTGCCCCCTTGGCTCGTACTTCGTCCAAACTAGGTAAGATTTGGACGTACACTTATTCGGGCAAAATCTTACCCTTCGTTCCTAAAGCCAACAAAGAGTTGCTTAGGACGGTTGGAGGTCCTCATTGCTCACTTCCCGATGTGCCGGCCATGATCTACCCCACCGCCTATGAAGGTGTCGCTCGCGATATTGCGAGGGTAAGTGTATGAACTTTATGTAGCTTAGCTTTTGTCCATTTATGAGTTTTCTAACTTCCTTTCTTGCAGTTGATGAGTTCGGTCAACCTTCTCCCTTATTCGTATGAGCACGCAGTGGAGAAGAAGGAGATGGGTCTTCTTGCAAAGGTGTCGAGACCGAGGGTGGTCCCGCTGGAGAAGAGACTCGATGGAGAGGAAGTGAGGGCCAAACACTGGGAGGACATTGCCGCGGTGCATCAGCAAGAGGTCAACAAGTACGTCGACCGAGTAGACTCTCTCAAGGAAAAGAGGGAGAGAGCTGAGAAGGCCGCTGAGGAGTTGGCAGCTCGTTTTGATAGGACACTTTCCGAGGTCGTGTCTTTGAAAGAGAAGCTAAATATTTCCAACTCAGAGCAAGATGGGCTCGTGCTGCTGCAGCTCGGGCTAGAGAGGATGTGTCTTCCAAGTACGCAGCTCGCTTGGAGGAGATCCGTAAATACATCAGTGCTCGTGATTGCTTCAACCAGACTGCTCTAATGTTGTGTCAGGCATGGAGTGCTGTTGTATCATCGACCTGATAAGAAAGGCTGGCTTCGCTGTCCCTGGAGAGCTCACGAGGGTAGTCACAGAGGACGACAAAAGGTTGTCAGAAGAAGCAGTGACACTTGATGTGAAGAAACTGGATAATAGAATCCTATCCGCGATGCCAATCTCCTCTCGCACTCATGAAGGTCCCTCTCAGGTCTCCACGAATCAAGAAGACAACAGAGCCTAAGGCCATCTGTGGCCCTTTGTTTATTCATTTTTTTTTTGTTTCGAATATGACACTCCTTTTATGGGAGTTTTTGATGCTTTGTACATGTTGCCTTAATTTTTGGGGGCTTAATTTGGTGGAGCTTTTGACTTCTTTTTGTTTATGCTTTTATGATGCCATGCTTTGAGCTTCTTTGTATTGACTGTTTTAGCTCGTTCTGGTCCATAAGGCCGAGATCGTTGATTTAGATCATAGTGTAAGCGCGGAAATAGTTTTACGAAGCTTGCGTTTTGTGTGTCGTCTTTGACTTGACGCGTGTTTTGACTAATTTTATACCGAGGTGATGTATGCTAGGTACTTAGTCGTTTTGAGATGCTTGAATTTAGCAATTTTAGGTATCTCGTATTTGTCGAATATACGATTAGTGCATATGCTTTCAAGATGTTTTGACTAGCGATCTATTTGCTAGATTTTGAATTCGAACATATTCAGGTATGTCATACTGAATGACACACCCTACTTATTATGTTTTCGAGATGTTATGACCAGCGAATGTTTGTTGGGTTTTTGATTTTGAACATATTCAGGTATGACATACCCTACTTGTTATGTTGTTGAGATATGACGACCAGCGAATATTTGCTGGGTTAAGATGTTTACATCGGTTTACGAGCACGTTTTTCTTTTGACATGCCCGCTCTGATAATAAACATAGCTTTCTGAGAATTTATGACCAGCGAATGTTTGCTAAAAAGTTATGACCAGTGAATGTTTGCTGGGTTTTGATGTTTGCTTCGGGATTACGAGCACATTTTCCTTCAACATGCCTGGTCCGATAATAAACATAGCCCCCTTAAATATTCGTTAAGGATGTAGTAGAAAATATCCGTTTAGGATGTAGTAGTTCGTTGTTGTGGGCAGCAACAACGCGTTCGATAAATATATCGAAGAGTCTGTTAAGACTTGATGTAAGAGTCTGTTTTGGTTAAGACTTGATGTAAGAGTCTGTTTTGGTTAAGACTTGATGTTTTGCGAGATAGTAAATAAGTCAAAGGACTTGTCTTAAATAATGTTTGCGACGATCGGCTTTCAAGAGATGGGAGTATACATGTATACGTACCAACTCCCCCCCTTTCTAAGGAGTGGGTAGCTGAACCCATCCTAAGATGAGTTCCCTACATACCTCTTTCGGGGAAGAAGCCACCTCGTAGTTCGTAGATGATATGACTTAGTGATAGTATTTCTTCAGATCTGTTGCATTCCAAGATCGTGGAATTGGCACGTCGGCCATGTTAGTGGGCTAGTAGACCCATGGGTGAACTACTTTTCTGTCGTATTCTTGAAAACTTTCCGTAGAACTAAGTCCCCTTCGTAGAACCTCCGGTTTTGAACATTAGAGTTGTAGTATTTAGCTGTTGCTTGTTGGTAGTTCTGGATCCTGATCAGTGCTTGGTCGTGTCTTTCGTTGGTCAAGTCCAGCTCGTCAAGTAGTAGTAGTTGATTCAGCCCCTCTTGTTCGGGGAGAAGTCTATGACGAACTCCGGGGAAATGTATTTCTAGAGGAATAACGTATTTTGTTCCATAGACGAGAGCGAATGGGGTTTCTTCTGTAGCTCATCGTGGGGTCGTTCGATGACACCAGAGTACTTTTTCGAATTCGTCGGCCCATCGACCCTTCTTTTCGTCAAGGCATTTCTTTAGGCCATCAAGGATATTCTTATTTATTTCTTCGCCTTGGCTGTTTCCTTGTGGATATCGAGGCATGGACATGCTAAGTCGAATCTTCCACTTTTCGCCAAAAGCTTCAAATTTCATCGCCAAAAGCTTCAAATTTCATCGAGATAAACTGTGAACCGTTATCGGTGACGATCTCGTATGGAATGCAATGTCGGCAGATGATGTTCTTCCAAGCAAAGTTTTCCACTTGGGCATCCTTTGTGTTAGCGTATGAATCTACTTCAACCCATTTGGAGAAATAGTTTATCAGAACAAGTAGGGAGCGTTTCTGCTTAGATCGTTGTTGAGGTCCGACAATATCCATGGACCATCTCATGAACGGATAAGGTGCCAAGATCGAGAATAGTAGTTCGGTTGGTTGATGGATCACTGGGGCGTGTCGCTGACATTTCTCGCACTTTGGCAAAAAACTTCTCGCAATCCTTCAGCATAGTCGGCCAGAAGTAGCCGTGTCATTTTATTTTGATTGTTAATGCTCGTCCGCCAGAATGATTGCCGCAAGACCCACTGTGGACTTCTTCCATGATTCGGCTGGCTTTTTTCTTTATACGCAAGCTAACAATGGTCCGGAGAATCTCTATTTGAAGAGGTTTCCGTCAAGTAAAACATACTGAGCTGCTTGAGCTCGGAGTTTGCGAGCTGCCCATTTATCGGATGGAAGATCATCATCAGCGATGTAGCCTTGTATTGCGTCCATCCATACTTTGTCGCAGCCATATTCTCCGTTTACTAGTTCCCGAGCTTCATCCAATTCGGTTACCTCATCCTCGGGAAAAGGATCGTTGTCAGTTTTGACCTCCATGTTAGTTTCGACCTCCATGTCAGTTGTGTGATCCTCATCGATGATCGTTGCGTCGTGTTTGACCAGAGGCGTACTTGTAAGATCCTCTTCCATTCTGACTGCGGTATCCTCTTCTCGAATAACAAGTTTTTAAAGAATATCTTGTGCTTGCCTAGCTGCTTGAGCTGGGGTTAACGCATTGACGGAATCGGGGATGCTTATACTCGGGCATTTGATGAACTCAACCGGGATGATCCTTTTCAAGCTTGGGTCAGAGGTGGATACTAGTGCTGCCAGTGAGTATGCCGAGGTGTTTTCTCCGCGGGTTATTCGAGTAAGTGTGAATTCCTTTAATTTTGCAGCTAGCTCTTGAACGATTTTAGGTATTCCTCCATCCTTTCGTCTCTTGCTTCGTATTCGCCATTGAATTGATTTACCACCAGCTGCGAATCGCATAGTGCATTGATGCTTTCGACTTTAATTTCGTGGGCAAGCCTTAGACCGGCAATTAAAGCTTCGTGTTCTGGCTTGTTGTTAGATGCGTGGAATGCCAACCGAAATGATTGTTCATGGATCTCACCAGTTGGGGAAGTTAGGTATATTCCTACCCAGAGCCATGTTTCGAGGATGACCCGTCAGCATAAAGTGTCCATGTTGGATTCGGTGTTGGTTCTTCCACGCCTTCTTCTGGGAGTTTGATCAGGAAGTCTGCCAGTACTTGGGATTTCGCGCAGGTTCTGCTCTGATATTTGATGTCGTATTCACATAACTCTATTGCCCTTTTTGCCAGCCTCTCGGACTGGCTGGGACTGTGCAGGATGGATCGTAAAGAGGAAGTGATTAGGACCACTATGGAGTGTAACTGAAAGTAAGGCCTCAGTTTTCAAGTTGACATCACGACAGACAACGCCAACTTCTCCATCTGCTGATATCAAGTTTTTGCGTCGGTTAAAGTTTGACTTACGTAAAAATGGGTTTCTGTTTGCCTTGCTCTTCTCGAATGAGTACTCCCCTTACTACGGTAGCTGGGATGGCTGTGTAGAAAAACAAGAGCTCCCCTTCCACAGGTTTTGCGAGCAATGGAGGGTTCATCAGATAGCTCTTCAGTTGTTGAAATGCTTCTTCGCATATTTCGGTCCATTCTAACTTTTTTTCTTCTCAGGAGATCGTAGAACGGTAAGCACTTGTCCATAGATCGTGAAATAAAATGATTCAAAGTTGCAATGCGCCTTGTAAGCCTATTGACTTCACGCTTTGTCTTTGGTGAGGCCATCTGGATTAGGGTCGCGATCTGTTTCGGATTGATATAAGACTCGTTGCAGAGACTTATAGAGATTGTGTGATGGAAGCAATAAGCTGGCTTTAACGCTCTCGCTTATTGCTGCAGTGGATGGATGTGAAGAGATGGGATCTAACAAGCTAGCTTTCACGCTTTCTCTTGTTGGATCAGAAGATGGAGTTGAAGATGGATCGATGGCACCACATAGATGATGAGAAGATCTCTGATACTGCAAGGGTTGCTCGGTTCTTAGGGGAATCCACACACAAAGAACAGAAGCAAACGATTTTCTCAGCAATACAAGCTTAAAGAAGAGAACTACGTTATTTTATTGATAAGCAAAAAGGTGGAGTATACAAGACTACAGAGGAACCTTATATATGGTTCTTCAGCTAAGATCTAAATTAGGTCGACTCAAAAAACAACAGGACGTTTAAAGGAAAACTGCAAAAAAAACACGAGAACACCAAAAAAGAAAAGTTCAGCTAAACAAAAGGAAAAATATCTAAACGACTTGTAAGCTTTTCTGGGCTCGAACTGTGGTCTTTTGCAGCTCTAAATACCACTGAGCTGGTCTATCTTACCTGCACAAATTGAATAAATTAAAAATACCTTATTTTGGCTCGAGATGGGTAGTTTTGGAGCTGAAGTTGTCAATGCTTGTTCTGGTCCGTTTAGCTTGAATTATTTCATGAATTCTTCTTTTTGAATTCCCTTGAAGTCGAAATGTATGAGATCTTCAAGTGTTCCCACGTGGTTAGCTTCATAATCTTCTTCTTGCTCCATTTGCTCGTTAGCGGCCGAATGGCTTGAATGGATGATATCTTGCTGCTCCGACATGATCTCAGCGAGATTCTTGATGTTATGAGCTCCATCTCCTACCAAGTAAACATACTTACCTTGGTTGGTTTGAGGCTGAGCTTCCTTGATGCTCAAACGTGGAAAGTATTCTGTGAGGTCTAAATCGGGTGCATCCGAGCTCTCTTGGATGTTGTGCACTTCTGGAATGTTTCTGAGTGTGTCTCCTAGTGGCATTGTGTTTAGGAAAGTATCTAATACCATGTTGAACCCTTCCCTTAGCCTCCTTGTCTTGGAACGTGTCATTGGGCCTTCCTTAATCTCCGGTTTGCGATCTTGGTCTAGGCTTGGTTCGATGACCTCATCATTCCTTCCCTCTTGAGAAGGTTTTGTCCTCAAAACTGGATCATCTGCATCAAAAGGAGATAAATCGGCAACATTAAAGCTATGGGAAATGTTGACCGCACCTGGAAGTTCCAAACGGTATGCGTTGTCGTTGATCTTCTCTAGAACTTTGAATGGACCGTCTCCCCTAGGTTCAAGCTTTGAACTTCTCTTTTGTGGGAACCTCTCTGGTCTCATGTGCAGCCACACTCACTCTCTTGGTTCAAAGATTAGCTTCTTACGCCCCTTCTCTGCTCTTCTCTTGTACTCCTCTGTTTTCTTTTCTATGTTGTCCTTGACTTTCGGGTGTAGTTTCTTCACAAAATCTCCTTTGTTCAAACCATCTAGATTCACTTGTTCAGCTTGGGGTAAGGGTGATAGATCCAGAGGCGTCAATGGGTTAAAGCCATAAACAACTTCAAAAGAAGACAACTTAGCAGTAGAGTGTGTAGCATGGTTATAAGCAAATTCAACAAATGGTAAACAATCTAACAATATTTTCAAATATTTACCAAGTGCAGCTCTAATTAAAGTGGAAAGAGTACGGTTTACCACTTCTGTTTATCCATCCATAACAATAATTTTGTACCCAACTTCCTCCAAAGTGTTTTCCAGAAATGGCTGAGGAACTTGGTGTCACAGTCAGAGACTATTGTCCTTGGAACTCCATGTAAACGAACCACTTCCTTAAAAAATAGATCAGTTGTGGGTAGCATCATTTGTTTTGTCACATGGTATGAAATGGGCCATCTTAGAGAACCGGTCGACAACAACAAAGATTGAATCCTTGTGTCTGATCTTGGGCAAATCTAAGACAAAATCCATAGAAATGTCCACCCATGGTGCATTAGGAATATGTAAGGGAGTGTATAAACTGTGAGGATGTAACCTGGACTTGGCTTTGTGGCATGTGATCCAACGTGAATAGAACTTCTCCACATCTTTCTTGAGATGAGGCCAGAAGAAGTGATCCATCAGAACAGCTAGAGTCTTATCAACGCCGAAGTGTCCCATTAAACCTCCTCCATGTGCTTCTTTAAGCAGTAATTCCCTTAGTGACCCTTGTGGAATACAAAGCCTCTTGTCTCTAAACAGAAACCCATCATGTAGATAATATGCTCTGTAGGCTCCTTTCCCACATTCCTTGTAGCTTTCTTTGAAATCTGGGTCTTCCCCATAGAGGCCTTTGATATGTTCGAATCCCAACACATTTGTCTCTATTGTAGAGATCAGAGCATGGCTTCTTGACAACGCATCAACTACTACATTTTCCTTTCCCTTCTTGTACTTGATTACATAAGGGAACGTCTCAATAAACTCTAACCACTTAGCATGCCTTCTCTTGAGAGATGTTTGGCCTCTTAAGTGTTTAAGAGTTTCATGATCTGTATGAATGACAAAATCCTTGGATAACAAGTAGTGTTGCCATGTTTCTAATGCTCGGACCAAAGCGTAGAGCTCTTTGTCATAAGTTGGATAGTTAAGTGAAGCTCCACTAAGCTTTTCACTAAAATATGCCACGGGTCTCCCTTTCTGATGTAGAACAGCTCCAATTCCCAAACCAAACGCATCACACTCTACTTCAAACATGACTTCGAAATCTGGCAAAGCTAAGACTGGTTCTTGTGTAAGGCGTTCTTTGTGAGTGTTGAATGCTGCTTCCTATGTTGTTCCCCATGTAAATGGCATGTTCTTCTTAATCACAGCAGTTAGTGGTGCAGCTACTGTGCTAAAAGCTCTAATAAAGCGTCTATAGAAGCTGGTTAGACCATGGAAGCTTCAAACATGTCCAATGGTAGTTGGTGTAGGCCACTTTTGTATGGGTTTAATCTTCTCCTCATCAACTTATAGGCCATGTTCACTTACAACAAAACTTAAGAAGAAAAGTTTATTAGTACAGAAGGTGCACTTCTTAAGGTTAGCATAGAGGCCTTCCTTTCGAAGTGTCTTTAACACAAGTTCTAAATGCATAAGATGATCAGAAATACATTTTCTGTAAATAAGGATATCATCAAAGTAAACAACAACAAATTTACTGATATAAACCCTTAGAACATGGTTCATGAGACACATGAAGGTGCTTGGTGCATTCGTTAGTCCAAATGGCATGACTAACCACTCATATAGCCTCTACTTGGTCTTGAATGCAGTTTTCCACTCATCTCCTTCACGCATTCTGACTTGGTGGTATCCACTCTTCAAGTCTACCTTTGAGAAGATGGTTGCTCCACTTAGTTCATCCAGCATGTCATCAAGACGTGGAATGGGGTGCCTATACTTGATGGTGATGTTTTTAATTGCTCGGCAGTCCACATACATCCTCCATGTACCATCTTTCTTGGGCACTAATAGAACTGGCACGACACAAGGACTAAGACTCTCTCTAATGTAACTTTTAGCCATTAGCTCTTGTACTTGTTTTTCCAACTCTTTAGTCTCCTCCGGATTCATTCTATACGCTGGTTTGTTTGGTAAGGCTGAACCGGAAACTAGATTAATCTGATGTTCTATGCCTCTGATGGGAGGTAAACCCGCTGGTATCTCCTCTGGAAAGACATCTTGGAACCTGTCTAACACATCTTGTACTTCACTCGGAAGTTCTAGCTCTTTGTAACCTGTACTTAAACAATCTTTGTAAACCATTAGTAGCTCAGTGCCTTTGGCACTTATGGTTTTAGAAATAGCACCAAAAGTAAGATAGAGGCTAGATTTACTTATGTTTGCCTCTTTGTTCATCCGTGCTTGAAGTTTATGTACTTCTGAAGGACTAAGAGGTGCTAGATTGTACTTACGATCCATGTATGTGAATGAGTAGTAATTGGTGCATCCATTATGGAATGTAGCTCGATCAAACTGCCATGGTCTACCAAGTAGTAGATGGCCTGCTTGCATTGGCACCACATCACATATGACTTGGTCTTGGTATTTGCCAACACTAAATGGTACAACCACTTGTTCTGTGTCTTTGAGTTATGTCCTATCATCAAGCCATTGCAACTTGTATGGTCTAGGGTGTTTGATCCTCTCAAGACCTAACCTGTCAACCATATACTTGCTAGCCACGTTAGTACATGAACCACCACCTATAACTAGATTACATACCTTGTCCTTGATGGTGCAGCGAGTGTGGAAGAGATTTTCTCTTTGCGCTTTCTCTTCTGGATTGATGTAAACACTTAACACTCTTCTGGTCACGAGTAGGTCTCCAACATCAGGATACTCAATTTCATCCTCTAGCTCATTTGGATCCTCGTCTTGCTCATCTTGAGATTCATACTCTCCATTTGTGGTGATGATCATAACTCTTCTGTTTGGGCACTCCCTCGACATGTGTCCCTTTTCCTGACATTTAAAACATGTTATATCACGAGCTCTTTGGAAATCAGGGTGCTTACCTTGTTTTGGACGTGAGAACTTAGGTTGTTCAATGGTTTTGCTCTTGAATCTACAGTCTATCTCCACTGTCTTTCCTTTGTCCAATGGTTTGTTGCTACTAGATGCCCATGGTTGTGTTGATCTGGTACGGTTTGATAGCGTAGTCTTGCGCTTGATTTGTTGCTCTACTTGGACAGCTAAGTGTAATAGTTCAAGGAGACCGTTATACTGAGCTCTCTCCACTTTCCTTGCTATCCTTTCTTGCAATCCATCTATGAACTGCGCCATTAGAGGCTCCTCGGATTCTTCTAACTCCAGAGATTTCATCAACTTCTCAAACTCCTCAAAGTACTCGTCTACACTTATGGCTCCCTGAGACAACTTACGAAAACATTTTTGTAAGTCTATATGATAATGTTCTGGAACATACCTGAGCCGTAGAAGGTATTTCATGTCACTCCCTGTTGCTACTGGTCCCAAACATTGCCTCCTTCTCTCAGCTACATTTCTGTCCCACTATGCGAGTGCATTCTCTGTGAGTTGTGCGGCTGCAACAGCTACTTTCTTGCGCTCTCCATATCCATAGTATTCAAAGATATGCTCAAGTCGCCTTTCCCAATCCATGTAAACTTCTGGGTTTGATTTCCCTGCAAAAGTAGGAGGTGTTAGTTTAGTCTCATGATTCTGTTCACGTCTTTCTACCTCTCTAGCTTGGTTTCTTCTTAGAGGATCTTGTTTCCTCTGTTGTTGATGCATAAGAGGATCTAGTGGATCATCTTCTAGTTCTCGCATGTCATCTTCTTCTCCTCCTTGCTAATTTTGTTGGCGTGGGGCTCCTCTCATTTCTGCACATCTTGGCTGGTGCTCTAGATGTCCAATGCGGTTTCCAAATTCTTGCCTCATAGTCCCTACTTGTTGACCAATAGTCCTCATTTATTCTCTCATTGCGTTTAGCATTTGCATGAGAGCATCTTGTGGGATTGGTTCTCCATCAGCCATAGTGCGTCTCTGGTGTCCTGGTGTTTCATGCACTTAACAAAAACAACATGCAAGTCAAAGATACCACAAAATTTAAAGAAACAAACTCAAATAGAACAGAAAGATCTAGCTTAATCCAAATAATCAATTGATTACCAACATATTTTTTAAACAAAACTAACTCAACCTAACAATAGAACCAGAACAAACTCTATGATTTTAATTTAGGAAAACGAAACAAAGACAAGCAGAAAAAAATAACTAGCAACCTATTAAACTGAAGAACAAGTATCACGTTTTTGTTTTTGTTTTTGTTTGTTTTTTCTGGGTTTTAGGGTTTCAGAAAATCAAATAAAACAAAAAAGCAACAAAACAGATACAATTGTTTTTGGACTTTCTCTTTAGGATTTAAACAGAATCAAAACAAGCAAAAAGTAAAACATAAGCAATTTTTATGGGACTTTCGTTAAGAAATCAGAAACAGCAACATAAACAATCTAATAAGCAAATAGAAATGATATTTATTTTTTTTTGGTTTTTTTTTATAAGGATTAAGTGAAAAAAAAGAGAGAAGAAACAAGTAAGAATCACAAAATAGATTAAGAACAGATAGAACCTAGGTTAGGAACTTTTGTTCTCTGATACCACTTACTAGGTAGCCGGGATGGTTGTGTATAAGAACAAGGGCTCCCCTTCCACAGGTTTCGCGAGCAATGGAGGGTTCATCAGATAGCTCTTTAGTTGTTGAAATGCTTCTTTGCATATTTTGGTCCATTCGAACTTCTTGTTTCCTCTCAGGAGATCGTAGAACGGTAAGCACTTGTTCGTAGATCATGAAATAAAATGATTCAAAGCTACAATGCGCCCTGTAAGCCTCTTGACTTCACGCTTTGTCTTTGGTGAGGCCATCTGGATTAGGGTCGCGATCTGTTTCGAATTGATAGAAGACTCGTTGTAGACACTTATAGAGATAGTGTGGTGGGAACAATAAGTTGGCTTTAACGCTCTCTCTTATTGCTGCAGAGGATGGATGTGAAGAGATGGGATCTAACAAGCTGGCTTTCACGCTCTCTCTCTTGTTGGATCAGAAGATGGAGTTGAAGATGGATCGATGGCACCACAGGGATGATGAGAAGTTCTCTGATACTGCAAGGGTTGCTCAGTTCTTAGGAGAATCCACACACAAAGAACAGAAGCAAAAGATTTTTTCAGCAATATAAGCTTGAAGAAGAGAACTGCGTTATTTTATTGATAAGCAAAAAGGTGGAGCATAAAAGGTTGCAGGGGAACCTTATATATGATTCTTCAGCTAAGACCTAAATTAGGTCGACTCAAAAAACAGCAAAAGACTCAAAAAAACAACAGAACGTTTAAAGGAAAACTGCAAAAAAACACAAGAACACCAAAAAAAGAAAGTTCAGCTAAACAAAAGGAAAAACTATCTAAACGACTTGTAACCTTTTCTGGGCTCGAACTGTGGTCTCTTGCATCTCTAAATACCACTGAGCTGGTCCATCTTACGTGCACAAATTGAATAAATTGAAATACCTTATTTTGACTCGAGATGGGCAGTTTTGGAGCTGAAGTTGTCAATGCTTGTTCTGGTCCGTTCAGCTTGAATTCTTTCATGAATTCTTCTTTTTGAATTCCCTTGAAGTCGAAATGTATGAGATCTTCAAGTGTTCCCACGTGGTTAGCTTCAAAATCTTCTTCTTGCTCCATTTGCTCGTTAGCGGCCCAATGGCTTGAACGGATGATATCTTGCTGCTCCGACGTGATCTCAGCGAGATTCTTGATGTTCTGAGCTCCATCTCCTGCCAAGTAAACATACTTACCTTGGTTGGTTTGAGGCTGAGCTTCCTTGATGCTCAAATATGCAAAGTCTTCTGTGAGGTCTAAATCGGGTGCATCCGAGCTCTCTTGGATGTTGTTCACTTATGGAATGTTTTTGAGTGTGACTCCTAGTAGAATTGTGTTTAGGAGAGTCTCTACTACCATGTTGAACCCTTCCCTTAGCATCCTCGTCTTGGAATGTGTCATTGGCCTTCCTTAACCTCGGGTTTGCGATCTTGGTCTAGGCTTGCTCCGATGATCTCATCACGGATTTGCTTCCTCCATATCCTCTTCGATCTGCTGACCATCCAGATCTCCTCGGAAAGATGTGTCCTTGATATACTCATCTAGAAGGTGAAATGCGACGATTTTGGGCCGAGATGCACTACAGTCGGTCGCATCCTGCCTTGATGCCCGGCTGCGGCAAACTAATGCTTCAACCGGAGAATCTTCGGTGCTCGACAAACTGGTCAGATCTGATGTCGAAGCAGTCCGATCGGGAGTCAATTCACCCGATGTTGGAGGAGTAGCTAAACCAAAGCTAAGTCACGACCTGGTTGTACAAGCAAAATACAGAGATACAAGAAAAACAAATGATACAAGAATACACAAGAGCTCAGCGATAATTTAAGCAGAGAAATCAAAGGCAAAGAGAATTACTTTTGGAAATTTCGGGATGAAGTGAAGAAACTAAAGGCAAGGGCAAGCATTATAGAGAAAAATGCGGATACCGAGAGAAATTATTAATCCTAGGCGATTCTTTGTATATCGAACCTACGCGACTCTTCGGCTTCTTGGCTGATCAAAGGTCAAGATTCTACCATGTGTCCAAGATCGGATAAAAGAAATGCGTGTCAATCCGGATCCACGTCGAATCAAATTATTCTGAAAATCCACCGAACTCAAGAAACCTCCTTCGACGAACTGGAGGGCTTACTATTGGAGATAGGTTGCACATCTTCCACTGAGACCTGATCCAGATCAGAATTGACCCCCAAAGATATCCGAATTTGGCCTAACAAGCTCGTCATGCAAGAGCTCGGTCCACGAAGATCTTAAAGCCCAAGAATTGCTCGAGCTCGGCCCATTTGCCAGCTCGGCCCACGAAGATCACAAAGCCCATGAAGTCTGTAAAGTCGGTCCGATGACCAAAATCCAAAGAAAAGGAAACTCTAAAAGAAAAAGAAAGATCCTGAAGAAAAAGGAAGATTTACAAAAAGATTAGGATTAAATCGACCGACTCAAACATGTATAAATAAGGGAGTACCCTCATTACAAAAGGTATCTGAAACATTGTATTCGAGGACTAAGCAATAAAGACTTCGAATTCTCTGCAAACTTTAGTTTTTGTTTTCTTTCTTCAGCTCGTCATCTCGACTATCTGATTTGTTTCTTGACTCGTCGATCTCTGTCCTTATCTTAACGAAACTCTACGAACTCCTCACTCGAATTAATTAACTAGAACCCTAGTTGATATTCCTACTCAACAAGAAGTAAAAATTCAAAAAGACTCAAAAACATGAACAAATGTGTTAGTAAACGACAATCTCCGCAGACTTACTTTTCACCATCCCGGTGTGAAAGAAAATAAAATTAAGGGAGTGTAAATTGAAAATAAAATAAAAAATGAATTTGAAAAGATGAAGAATAGAACGATGGTACAAGATTTGGATTAGAAAGTCCTAAGTTTGGTGTTTGGTTCACGGATTTGATGATCATGACTCTCCAAATTTTGTTTGATCCAGAGGTGAAATAACTTCACTAAATTTTTCTTTAGGTCATGTTGTTCGGTGAAACTTCAATCCTCCTTTGCTGGTTCATCATGGTTTGGTAGTTGGTCAAGATTTTGGCGATTTGGTTCACTGGAATGATGATCGCTGGTCCACAAATTAAATTGTGAGGAATTTCTCAAACCATTTTGAAAATTTACTGATATAAATAATATTTTAAGTCAACTCGTGATGTTTGAAAACATTTGGTTTGACATATTTGTGTATTGTCCATGGCATAATTTCGTGTGGACCGTTGGTTCCACAGCTGGTTCAATCCATTTGGATGTTTTTTTGACAAATCTGATTTTCTGTCCTTCCCCTTAAGTACCAGAGTTTGGTATCTCTCTTGTCTTCTCTTTTGGTTCACATCTTCTTTGAATGGTTCGGATCATAGTTAGACAATATGATTTTCGTGTCCACAACAAAGTTCTTGATGCAAATCCTATAAAGTACAAAAGTTCCTTGCAAAAACACTTGAAATCACTCGTTAATGTCTTCTTGGATCTAGATCTTTAATAATGGATATTGAGTTCTATGTCTAAGATTTCATAGGATAACCCATAAAAATGAATTAGATCCTTATGAGGAATCCAATTTGTTAAAAATGGCCTAATCGAAGTGAAAATCAGTGAGAAAAAGCGAATAATTGTTAAGATGTGTAAATTATTCAATAAATCAAATTAATCTAACAAAATATATCAAATGTAAAATGCAAAAAATCATAAATCAATAAATTCATCAAAAATAAATTTAATAAATTATATGTATTAAAAAATGTAAATTTAAAAAATAAATTTGGTTCTTATTTTTTGTGAATTATAATTTAAAATTTGGTTTTGAATAAATAAAAAAAAAAAAAAAAAAAAATTTACATTTTTTAAGGACCATGGTTAGGTGGGTGGTTCGGGTGGTTCGGTGGTCTGATCTGTGGTTCGAGACAGGTTAGTCCGTGGGTTGACCATGGGTCATGGTCTGGCTCAAGAATTGTCGACCATGGGTCATGGGATAGTCAACCCTTGGTCGTAGGCTAAGTCGTGGGTTCGGACGTGTGGTGGCTGGTAGAATGGGTCGTGGGACGTACTTGGGTCATGGGTCATGGGATGTCCGGCTATGGGACGAGGATGGGTGCGTATCGGTTACAGGTGGTGATCGCTTGTCCTCATATGTCTGTGGCCAATGATGGGTCGAGTTTTCACTCTCCATCGGTCATGGGTTTCGGTCACAGGATCGTGACCGATACTGGGTGGGTGTGGGTCGAGGAAAACTGACATGGATCGTGTGGAGTTGAGTACCAGTCACAAATCCTTATCGATACTCGTGACCGGTACTCGGTCAATATGGATCATGTAAAACCTTACAGTGGGACAGTGTTGGGTCGAGTACCGGTCACGATTCGTGACCCGTATCCGTGACCGGTACCACGACCCGATTCACATTTTTTTTAAATGAATTTTTATAAAATCTTGAAAAATAAAAATAAAATAGATTAGTAAGAAATTAAATGGTACAAATTAAAATTTAAATATAAAACCTAAAATAAAGCATAAAATAAAATAAAATTGTGGATTGCCTCCCACAAAATGCTTGTTTAAAGTCAATTAGCTCGTCTCCTTTCATTTTTTAGGCTTGAGGTTGATCATTAAAAGAATTGAGATTCCTTTAGCTTCTCTACACTCTGGACTTGATAGTTTGAGACTTTGTCCATTAGCAGCTAGCTGGCTTTCATTGTTGTTATGAAGAACAATCGCACCTGAAAAAAGTTTGATCGTATGGTTCAACTTTTCTTCGATAAATTCTTCACCTTTCTCCTTTTAATCCGAGGAGATAATGATTCTGAATTTAGAGAAACATTTTGAGGACCTTTTGCGCTTCACCTTGGCAAGAACCACGTCTTCACCGCACGCCATAGGTGCCAAAGTTAAACTTGTACCACTTGGGACCTTTTTGCACTTAGATTTTATCGCTTTGACAACTTTCTTAGGTATAATAGGAGGCACTGGAGTTATAACTTCTTAGACCTCCTTTATGGCATCACCAGGTTCTATTTGAAATTTATCTTTAGTGTATATAGTCATACAATAAGAATCCGTACCTTGTATTGTAGGATAGAACACTCCTTTATCGATTTTTGACAACGAAACTTATTGATTCAGAAAATCCACTATTGCCCATACGATTGCAAAGAATGATGAACCAAGAATCAATGGCTTATGAGGTTCTCCCTTGGTATCCAAAATGTGGAAGTCAGCCTTAACATTGCAACCTCCTACTTGTAGAGTTAGCTCGGGGATGAAACCATGTGAAATCATAGTAGAAGCATATCCAAATGTCATAGGCTTAGAGAGTTTTATGTCCATAATCCCTAACTTCTTTGAAATGCCTTTAGACATGATGATCACATCAGGTCATGTATCACGTAATTGAACTCAACCTCATTGATGGAACAAGAACGACAAACTTTCCGATATTGTTGATTTTCTAGAGTGGCATTGTCTTAAGCCTTCTCTTGTAGGCTCTCTTTAATTCTTTTGGGTAAGGCTCTTGTTCTGGTCTCATATTCAAGTTGACAGCCTTTGGAAGTGGGTTAGAGGTAGGCACGACTTTGCTTTCACTAGTAGACTTAACGTTGCAAAACGTTTTTGCCTGAACTTCAACTTGTTTCTTCACGATTTCACTTGTTT
The DNA here is from genome assembly GCA_900406555.1 of Pseudoturritis turrita. Lineage (NCBI taxonomy): Eukaryota > Viridiplantae > Streptophyta > Magnoliopsida > Brassicales > Brassicaceae > Pseudoturritis > Pseudoturritis turrita. The sequence continues at coordinate 824,791 of OVBL01000057.1, forward strand.
GGGCAACTTTAACATTTAGCATCTTCACATGAGGAACATTGGACTCATACTTATTGTCACATGCAGTGTAGATATGATCCATCTTCCCATTCATGTCCTTATTGATTCTCCTTTGATCTTCAAGACATTGTTGCATCATAGATTCAAAGTTACTTTCATGTTGAGTTGTAGGTGTGATCACTTGAGACTCTTGCGGAAACGTGAACTGTTGCATTGGTTGGAATTGGATTTCATCATGGCACTCTTGAGCCACGTCTTCTATAAAATAGAATTGGTTTTGAAAGCTCTTAAAGTCTTGATTGAAACCTCCATTACCGAAATTCTAGTTTTGCTTATCGATGTAGTTCACCTCCTTTTGTTGTTTGACTCTCCCATGAACTCTCGATTAACATCACCATTACTCTCAACCACATACTTACAAGCATAAATAGGTTGTTGCTGCTGTTGGAACTTGAGAAGATAAGCAACAATCATTATCAAATCAGAAATCATTGTGGAGTTATAACTAGTAGTGTGGATGATTTTCTTATAATTCGGGTAATTGTTTATGTCACTCGTAGCCAAGTTGTTTATCAAGAACTCTGCTTCAGACACTGACCTTTTCATGAAGTTACCTTTGCTTGTTGTATCAACACACAACCTGTACTCGTGCCTAATCCCTTGGTAGAAGATGTTCCACAACATACCGTCGGAGAAACCATGTTGTGGATAGATTCTAGTGTACTCTTTTAAATGGTTTACAACTTCATAAAATGGTTCAATGGTACCTTGTTGAAAGCTAGAGATCTTACTTCTAAGCATATTTACTCGTTGCTTTGTGAAGAACTGTCCAAGGAATGCTTTGTATTCATCCCAAGAGGTGATCGAATGAGATGGAAGTGATTTCATCCCTGAAGTCCTTTGTCCGCCAATGAGAAGGTGAAAATCTTGCATCTAAGATAGTCTTCATTGACTCCATTAGCACGAATGGTGCTGCATACATCTTCAAATGCATCGACAATATGGTCCCAAGGATCCTCTTGAGGAAGACCATGAAACTGATTTTGCTTTACTAAAGCAATGATTGATGGCTTTACTAAAACAATATGTGGTGGTGGAGGGCAAATTGGACTTCGACTCATGAAGAGGGCTGGAATTAAATTGAAACTCCCAACAACCTCCTGTTGCAAAAGTTGTTGAAGACCAGGAACCATCCTTGAAGTGGGTTTATCTCTTTCTGAAGTCTAAACCTGAAACACACAAAGACTAAAAAAAAAAAAAAATGTTGCTAAATAAAACAAAAAAAAATCTTAGACTTGATTCTAATCAAAAACTCGTCAACAACAATATTGGTCCCTGGCAACTGCGCCAAAAACTTGATGTGTTCAAGTTTTAACCCTGAAATAGTCCTGCAAGTGCACAACAAACACAGTAGTACTTAGGGGTCGATCCACTGAAGACCAGATAGTTATGCTACGAATTTAAAAGCTTTGAATCTAGCTAAGAAAAAAAATATTTTGGGTTTTTGTGATTGATGAAAATGGAATAAAGCAATAGAAAACAATAAAATAAAAGCAAGAGAAATCAATAATAAAGAAACGTTAGGCCATAGGTGATTCGCAGAAACACATGAAAACAGAAGATAGATATCGATTTCGAGATTTGATCAGAACTATTCTAGAACTCAAATCACTAATGTATAATCATTCCACTCTTGTGGCTTCGATTACTATGCTTTAACAATCTAATAGAATTAACTCTCGCAGGTTATTACAAGAAGAAATAATGCATGAATTCGTTGAAGATTCAATTGTTCCAAATACTCCATAACTCAACTTTCGCAGGTTGTGACGTATTGCTCATCAAATACTACTTCAGTGAAATAGATGCAGCAATTTCGAGTTTCTATTCTACTAAGATCATATTGCTAGATGGCCAAAAGAGCAATAGGAAATTCGTGAAAATAAAAGTGAAGAATCCATAAGATAAACCCCAGAGGAATTCGATATCAATCATACATCAGCATGGAATCATTGAGAAACCTAAAACTTAACAAGTAAATTACTTAGACATCATTAAAGTAAGAACACTGCAGCAATTATAAGCATAAAACATCATAGATAAACTAATTTGAAAGAGTATAGGGATAGAAGTCTTCTCTGCATCGAAGTACAAAGCGATATCTTCTCTTTGAAGCTCTTAAAACCAAAAGTTATGAAGAACTATGAATAAAACTGTGTCTGATGTTTTTGGTGATAATATGTGGCTGCTTGCTTTCTAAAAGAGGCTAAAAGCAAGTATTTATAAGCATAAGGAAGTATTAAGTTGGGTATGGTTTTATCTTGGGAAAAAAGTAAATTTTAATTTTTCTTATGAGTATTGGGCATGAATACTGGACAGAGATTCAGTTTCCTACGCTTGTTTCATCTGGGAGCCAGACAAACATATCTTAAGTAAACCGGGTGTAACTCTTCAACCACAGCTCCAAATGACTTGAAACCAACTCCATTAGAAATATAAGTCAATTTTCGATCTCTTCGCCAAAACCCATCCCATTTCAAGATAGTTATGACCTCCACTAAGGGTAAACTTCTGATGCATCTGTTCTGTCCAACTTGGGAAATTGCATATCTTGTGTATACTGTGACTTGGATGGTTCTTTTGACTTGAGTGGTTGTAGTATGGTTGACACCTCTTTTGATCTATTTTGAATCTTTTTTGATGAATTAACCTATTAAGACTTTAAAAGCTAAAAATACGAGAAAACTACATCTTTTGGTGCAAAACAGTAATAAATTACTTAAATAAAATAGTAAAATCCATACTAAAAACAGTAAAATATAGAGTATATCAACAAGATCAAGGATCAGAAGCCTATGTGAGGGACTCAATAAAGCTGTGGAGAGCCTTATTAATCAAATGGAGCTTGAAGATATCACAGAACTGATGGACAACATAGATATGACCCGAGAAGAACACATTCAAGACAAGAAGGACTTGACTGTCTTACAAAGAGAATCCCTTGAGCACGCCAGTATAAACCACGAAGACTGGAGTTGTTTCATGTCGCCAAAATTCCAGTAAGACAAGATTACCAAGAATCAAGAAGAAAACAGACAAGAAGAGCTTTAAACAGAAGGGAAATTCCACCTTGCCGAGACAAAGCATATAGAGGATTGCACACGTTTTGGAGCATCAACTGAAGAGTTTGCCGAAGACCTGAGTGAAGCCATATTAAGGATTCAACATGGACTCGAAATTACCAGCCAGATAGTAAAAACAACCTATAAATTCAACAAGAAACTCTCACAATAGAGTTTCCATTTCTTCAGACAAATAAGGAAACTTTCCTTTTTATCATCACGAAAACTTGAGAACCAAACTGAAAGCTCTCTTCCAACCAGAAGTTTCAAAACCAGAAGAGACTCTATTTAGACAAGATGATCAGCCCACACAATAATAGCAACAACTCTTTCCTTATTTTCTAGATTTTTCCATTTTTGTGTTCTTTGCGTTTTGTTTTTTCTGCTTCTTATAGCTTTCCTTTTTTATTCTGATAGCATTTTCCTTTTATTTACCTGTGTGACCAATGCCTAAGGGTTTTTAAGAGACATATATAAGTCTCCTAGCAACCACTTTGTTCTACACGTTTTCTGATAATAAAACTTCCAGTTTCTTTGCTTTTAAAGTTTGTTCTTCTAAAACCTTTAAGCTTCTATGGATTCCCCCAGTTCTTGGTTTCGTCTAGATTGTATCATAGCTTCTCCCATAGGTTGTGTGGTATCTTTCGATCCATCGTTGTTCTTGTCTCAATTAGATCCATCTTCCATCGACTGTTTTAACAAAGAGTGCCCTTCCGCCACTTGTTTAGACTCCATCCTTCCATTCACTTGTGAGATAAGTTTCTGATCTTATATTAAATACTCCTTTAAATTCATTTCTATTTTGCTTTAGCTTCTTATAAGGAAACACAAATAAAAATCCAGTTGCTTCTATTCTGTTTTAGTTCAAGTTTCAATCTGAAAATCTATTAAAAAAAAAAGTGTATTGCCTTTCTTCTAATTTATCATCTGTTTCCAAGATTCAATATAAAACCCAATAAAAATCATTGCTATGAGTTTCTTTCTGTTGATTGTTTTCTTTTGAATTCTGCTTGAACTTGAGTTTTAGATCAACTAGAATTCGAGTTAGTTCTACCTTGTGCTGGTTGTTGAACTTTCCACTGGTGCGTTTGACTGCTTTTGTATTTGTTGAATAACCAGACTCTAAGGATCATGGCTGGAAACGAACCAAACCAGATGTTGTGTTGCAAGCTATTGCAGCCACTCGACAAGACATAAATACATAACTTAGCAGAACGGAAGAACGGTTGGGCGTTTGGAGCAACCTTCTAGAAAAACAGATGTAAGGAATGTCCTATTCCCACAGGCACGGCGTAAGGATGAGCAGATGCATGGACTTGATGATTATGACCTAAAAATCAAAGAAGACCAAATCCACTAGATCCACCTTGCAACCAGACATAGAGATATCCTCTCTATAGGGGACAAAACAGAGAAGAGGAGCATATGAGACAAGATAATATGGAGTTAAACTTACAACTCTTACTTTTTCAGGAAAGGTGGATCCATAAGCTTATCTTGATTGGAAGAGGCGAATGGAATATATCTTTGACTACTACAACTACACGAATCAAAATAAGGTGGCACTAGCAGCTGCTCAACTCATGGAGAATGCACTCTCTTGGTGGGACAAAGATTTAGCTGAAAGGAGGAGGCACTAATATGAGCAGATTACTACTTGGAAAACCATAAAATTTAACTTAAGAAAGAGGAATGTTCCACCTTACTTGCATAGGGACTTACAAAATAAATTTTGTAACTAGATGCAAGGAAACAAATCTATGGAAGAATACTTTGAGGAGTTTGGACGGCTTAGAAACATGCTAGAATTAGAAGATCCATAGGAAACTCTCATGGCACAGTTTTTAGATGGTCTACAAGACCGCATTGCTAGGAAGGTGGAAAGACAGCCATATCATGACCTCCAAAAACTTGTACACTTAGCTACTCAAACAGAACAACAAATTAAACATAAGGTAGGAATTACAGGTAGATCAAAACTGACTCAGTCTTGGACATAACCACTAGCAAGAACCTTTGACAAGGGAAAGACTGTAGAGATTGACCCATGGCTTAAAAATACTACCCCTGAAACCTCCAAAACAACTAGACCAAAACAAGGTAAGTTACCTAACACATGATATACCTAAGATTTTACCCGTTTTTACTATATTTTTAATTAAAAAAAACTACTTGATTTTAGTATTTTACTGTTGTTTTATAGTTTTTAGAGTCTTTTAAGGAAATTGGAGTATTTTGGGCCAAAAAGGGTGCAAAACAAGCTTTTGAAGGTTGGATAACTTCTGCGCATCAAATATTTTACATCATATGGAGACCTTCCCACCGTTGGATCAATCTCACAATTTACCACACGATATCTGGGATTGTTAGCTTTCATTTCCATATGGGATCGTGCAAATCCAACGGTCGGATCTCAAGATATGCTCGGATTACTGAAGACTAATCATTTTGGGTTCGAGTTTAAGCAAGCAGAGAAAGGAGCCTCAATCGATCGATTGTCCCAGTGCTATTCGATCAATTTCACATCTGCAAATTTGGCTACCTCTGAGTTTAAAGAGGCAATCGATCGATCTCTCCTAGGGTAATCGATCGATTGCCCCTCCTGAAAAAGGCGAAAATTTTAAGAATAGAGTTGCGCTTTTGATAAGTTAGAGTAGTTCTTCATCTAGATATGTCCTTTAATGCATGTTTCTATATTGATCACTTAGAACAATTTATGTCGGAGATAGAGAAAAACATACTTGATCTGCTCGTTAATGGCGGATGCGCACTCGTCTGAGTATTTATGTCGAGCGAGAGAGATATTAGTGCTTGTTGGGACGAGATCGAACTCCTTTTTAACTTCCATGAACGGCTTGAAAACGACGTCGCTTAGCGCATCAGTGGTTGATCCCTTGGATGCGCGAACAGAGATTGTTAGTTTTCCATATTTTCCAAAAGAAACTCGAAGATTCCATGAGAAATCGATAGGAGACAAAATGGAAGATAAAAAAGGAGAAACATCCTTCATCGCGCCATGGAAATTCACAAGCAAGAAAGAAGAAGAAGAAGAAACAGTCTTAAGAAGCTTTTTTGACTTGTTAAGATAGAAACAGTGAGAAAGTTTTCTTCTTCGTGAGAAAATTGGAAGAGATGAGAGGATTTTCGTTTCTTGTGAATCAGGGAGAGATCACATGGATGATGAGGTTGTGGATGGTAGACATGTGGACGTACAAGATTGTGAGATAGGTTAAGGCGTGTGGCGATTCCACGGCGATATTAGTACAATTTTGGCTTGAACACTACTTGAGTTATCGTTTGGATATGATGTTTTATGGGTTTAGAGTTTTAACCTACGAGAGTTGAGTTACTGAATTACATGAACAATCGAACTTGTGCTTGAATGCATGCTTATCTATCCTATTCACTGCGAGAGTTAATTAATAGGGTAGTTTAGACTTAGCTAATTATCTAACAAGAGAGTGGGTTAGTAATAAATTAGTGCTTTGAGTTCTAGAACAAAAGAAAAATAATGGAAATTGCCTCTACGAATACACCATAAATAATTCGAACTATGAATCCATGTGAATGTCCTAAACGCCCAATGCTTCAATTATCTTGTTCACAATCTTTTAAATTTCCACCTTTTTAATTATTTGCATTAAAAATCAATTCTGATTTTTTTTACTTAGCTTAATCCTTATTTTCTTGTTAACCATTGTGCACTTTAAGTCTCTATGGATTCAATCCCTTAAATACTACTACTAATTTGTTGTGCACTTACAGTTTTCCATTGTTAGTTTTAGGGTAAAACCTAACTCACATCAACAGACAAAGAGCTCATGAAATTATTTATTTTAAATGTCAGGGAAGAGGACATATTGCCAGAGAATGCATAAACTAGAGGGTTATGATCATCACTCCAAGTGGAGAATATGATTCTCAAGATGAGCACGAGGAAGATCAAATTGGACCAGAGGATGATGTTAAATATCCAGAGGTGGGAGAACTTCTTGTGCCCAGAAGGGTGCTTATTGCCATGATAGAACCATAAAAGACAGTTCAAAGAGGGAACATCTTCGACACACGCTGCACCGTTAACTCTAAGGTATGCAGTCTCATCATTGATGGTGGCTCTTCTACTAATGTGGCTACCAAGTATATGGTTGACTGATATACCTTAGGTTTTACCGATTTTTAGTAGGTTTTAATGAAGAAACTACTTATTTTCGTATTTTATGCATATTTCTAGTGTTTTTGTGGATCTTAGAGTCTTTAAATGAAATTGGAACAATTTGGGCCAAAACGGATGCAAAACAAGTATTTTGGAGATTGGACAGCTTCTGAGCATCAATTGTTTCGCATCCGATGGAGACCTTCCCACCTGTGGATGAAGCTCAAATTTTACCACAAGATATATGAGAGTGTTAGATTTATATCCCATATTAGATCGTGAAAATCCAACATCGCGATCTAGAGATATGCTTGATTTACCGAAGACTAGTTGATTAAGGTTTGAAAAGAAGCAAGCAGAAGACATGGAGCCCAATCGATCGATCGACCCCCTGCGATCGATCGATCGTAATCACCAAAAAATTTATGAAGAAAGTATTTTATGAAGCGATCGATCAATCGTCCTAGCCAATCGATCGATTCTCCCTACTGAAAAAAAGAAAAAAATCTTTTTTCGATTTTTTCTCCTAATTTCTAAAGGAATAACCCTAGATTTGACCCCTACCCTATATAGACTATACAGCAGCCATGAAAATACCAAGTCTTCATCATTCTTTTGAAACTTGATAAAATTATCTTCATCACCAAAGCCTTTTACTTTTCTTTGCTTTTATTTGTTAAGGGAGAAAATCTCGCCTCTTTGTATCTCCATAGAGAAGTTTCTAACCCCCTTGCTACCATTCTTAATGATTATGAGTTTATCTATTGCTTTTGATTTTATTTACTTTGTCATGATTGAGTAGTTCTCTTGTTGGGACTAGGGGCTATCAAAGGGGATTTCATAGTTCGATAGATAGGTTTCTAGGAATATAGTGGCACTCTTGATAAGTTAGAGTAGTTCTTCATCTAGATTTGTTTATTAATGCATGTTTCTTTATTGATCATATAGAAACTGATCTTATAGCGATTCGGCTTGCACACTACTTGCGTTATTGTTTGGATCTGATGTTTGATGGGCCTAGCGCTTTAACATGTGAGAGTTGAGTTAATGAGTTAGGTGAACAATTGAACTTGAATATAAATGCTTGTTTTAGATATGTTATTGACTGCGAGAGTTTAATAATAGGATATTTAAGAATAGATGATTATCGCCACGAGAGTGGGTTAGTCATATGATAGTGATTTGAGTTATAAAACGAAGGAAAAACGATGCCAAGTGCCTCTAGGAATAGAACATGGGTAATTCGAACTATGAAACCCTGAGAAAATCCTCAATGCCCAACATTTTAATTATATTGATTTACAACGCTTTTATTTTTATTGTTTTTTATTATTTGCATAAAAACCCCTCTTATTTGCATACTTAGCTTAATTTTTAGTTCAAGATTACTATTGTGCATTCTGGTTTCCTTGGATTCGATCTTTAAGTACTACAATTGATCAATGGGTACTTGCAGCTAGGTCATTGTGTCCTAGGTAAAACCTGACATGCGTCAAGTTTTTGGAGCCGTTTTCGGGGACTTTTGCAGTGTCATTAGTTTTAGATTAAGAATTTAGTCTAAGTTTTTATTTTTCTTTTCATTTAATTTTTCTTCTCTCTTTTCCTTTGTGTTTCAGGTGTATGACCAGAAGTTAAGGTTCTGACAATCTGATCCCACTTGAGTTGGACACTGAGAGACTTGCTAGGACAAATCGAAGGTTAGCCATCCAGAGAAAGACAAATGGCTAACAACGACAATGCTATCGATTGACAAAACCGAGAGCCTCGATTTGACGAACATGGGTAGCCACTCTTGGATGCAGAAGGGAACCCAATCTTTGCTATAACACAAGCTAATGCTGCTCGCATTGGTGAAACCCCAATTGCACCTATGAACAACAAAGGACGCCAATTTGAGCTTCACCAGACGATTGCTGATTTTGATGCACCTGATCAATACTTCCATGATCGGACAGCCATATGTCCCCAACTTTCCCAAAGAAACGACTATGAAATCAAGCCCCAGATCATCACTTTGGTCAAACAAAATCAGTTCCATGGCCTGCCAACTGAACACCATATGGACCATATCGAGTTCTTTGAGGAGATTTTCTCTACAACAAGAAAACAAATGGGTCCCTTCGGACTATCTAAAGTGTAAGCTCTTTCCGTTTTCTCTTTCTGACAAAGCTCATATGTGGCTTAAGTCTTTACCACCAGGCTCTTTCACTACTTGGAAAGGTTGTAAGTCTGCTTTTTCCAATCACTTTTACACTAAATCTCGCTCTAACCTCTTGAGAAATAAGATACATGAATTTCAACAAGGACCTCTTGAAGGCTTCCACGGTGCTTGGGAGCACTTTAAAGAGTACTTAAGAGATTACCCACATCATGGTTTTACACAAGCTAACGTTTTGAGTACCTATTACAGGGGAATTGACCAGAAATATCAGCTTTCGCTCGATACTGCTAGTAATGGCGATCTTCCAACCAAACGTTTAAAGAAGGTCAAGCTCTAATTAATAATCTTGCTGTTAGTAATAGTAACAATGCTACTGAGATTTTGACAGAACAACACGAGTCCATGAAGGCGAATCGTGGCAGATTGTTGAGCTAAAGATCATGATGGGTTAACTCTTGAAATATCAGCAATGTTCAATTAATTCTTGTGAGATTCTCAATGACATAGGGGGCTGAAAATCAAAAAGGATTCATCAATGATGAACACGAAGAACAAGAAGAAAAATTCAAATACATTGGAGCTCAAGGTTTCTTCCAAAACCGAAACTTCAATAATTTTAAGAGTAACTCTTACTTGTCTTACAGGAATCCTAATGTGGAAAATCCACAAGACCAATTCTACCCACCACAAGAGAAAAGCCAGCAACAAGGAGGCTTTTATGGGCGTGGAGCTAGTCTAAGTGGGAATAATTTCTAGCAGCTACTAACTTTGACGAAATAATTTCCAGCAGAAACCGTCTTTTAACAACTTTCAGGCACCAAAGGCACCTGAAATTTTGGTAAGCTCTTCTCAAGACAACAAGATAGAAATGATGTTGCATTAAATCATTGCAAATCAAAACCAATCAACAAAAGATTTCAATGCTAGAGTTAAAGGTATCTACACTGAACTCAATGGAAAGTTCGAAGCACAATCTCTACATGTCAAGAAGATGGATATCCAAATTGTTCAAACTGCAGATGTTGTCAAACGACAAAAAGGAGTACTTCCAGGGAATGTGAAAGACAACCCCAGGAACTACTGTAATGCCATAGAGAACGTCTTTATTCCCCCATCCTTGCTTGATGCTAGACGATGAATCCATATCCTTATATTCTGAAAGAGTTGAAATCAACAATCTAGGACCAAGAGGAAACAAGGCTAATAGGCCCAAACCTCCAATAAGAGGCTTCTCGAAGAGAGAGATCCAGGACAATTCATCTTTTCTTGTAAATTAGCAAGCAACAAATTCCATAACTCTCTTTGTGATATTGGCTCTTACGTTAATGTTATGTCTACAATAGCTACAGATAAAATAGGACTTCATAAGTTCATGCCATATAACACTACTCTAGTGTTTGGAGACTCCTCAATGAAAGCTCCAAAAGGCGTAGTTCAAGACTTGCAATTTCAAATCGGAAAAAACATAGTACTTGCAGATTTCCACATCTTGGAAATGGATGAAGATAAGCATTTGATACTTGGAAGAAATTTCTTAGCTATTATGGGGGTTGTCATTGACTTCCTAAACAACATCATATCCTTTAGAAAAATTGATAAAAGCATCTTTTACCCTGCAGTTTTGATGCATTCATATTTTAGCATCCTAAGCATTCATTTCTCTTAGCTTTTGTAGTCACTAGACTTGCATTTTGCACATTTCTCCTCAATTTAGATTCCATATAGTATAGATTGTGTCCTAGAGTCCTAGGATTCATTTCATACATATGCATAGCATTTTGAGTCTATTTTAGGTACAATGGATGCCAAGGAGTGAGTGAAACCAAGTGGACTTGAAGGAGCATCAAGAGGAGTGAAGAAACACAAGGAATGGGACAGTGTCCATCTCAACGACCCAGCCTACTACTTAAATTGATCAACTGGATCGATCAGATGAACACATGGCCAAATGGAGGAAATGTTGGTTGTATCGACCCAGCATGCTAGATAAACCGATCCAGCTAGTCGATTAAACCAACACAAGGCAAAAAAGATGCAGATGCAGTCCGAAGTGACTTTAAACTGAAATTCGGTGGAGAGATAGGAAATTGAGTTAGCTTTACGTGGGTGTTGGATTCAACTCATTCCGAGTTGCGTTTCAAAAGTTATGGCCAATTTAGTGAGAACATGTCAGACTGAGCGACCAAGACTGCTGGATGGATCGATCAAGTGGGTCGATCAGAATGACACATGGAACTTTTTAACTGGAAAAACGTCAATCTGATCGACCCAAGCTGCTAGAATGGTCGATCTCCCAGACCCTTCAAACTGACATTTTTTACACAAATCCGGGTTTGACCCGGTTTGTCCCAGGTCGACCTGGTAACTTCCCCATTTCCTATATAATATTTTAAGCACATTAAAACCCTATGTTTTCTTCTCTCTAAGTGGGTGTTTCGATCCAAACTATGTTCTTTATATTTTGGATAAGATCTTCACCATTTCATGCCGCTTAGTGAAGGAATTCTTCACCATTTTATCTCTTATCTTTTATTTATGCATTTTCATTATGTTTATGTCTTTGTCTTTACTCTTTATCATGTTGAGGAACTAGCTAGCCTTCTTATGGATTATGGATAGGGTTAGATTAAGGTTGATTGATGATTGATTAATGATGTTTAGGTTTAGAATCTTGTGATTTCCTATGTTTAGAGTGAATCCAAAGTTAGGATTGACTTTGCTAATCAAATTCTTGATCATGGTCTTTTCATGCTCGGAAGGTGTTTGTGAAAATGTCTAGACTAACTCTAAACATGTTTTCCACATCTTAGCCAATTAACACTTGATGATTAAGGTGGTTGGTTGACTTATTGGACAAATGCATTAAAGATCATCAATTATTTTAATTGCAATTGAGAAATTAGCTTAATTAGATGATTAGTGCATGGATTAGTCTCATGGGAGTGAACTGGTCTACTTTATGAGATCCATGTCTTGAATTGAACTTGATTGCTTCTCCTAACATCACTAGTTACTTGTTAATCACCCCTAGTCAATTACCTTTGCCCATAATCCATGTTTTCTCTTTTGTTGGACCATGAGTTATGCTATATTAGGATGTTTTGATGGTTAGATGATTATTATTAGGGTTGATAATTGTTAGACATTCACTTAGGTTGAGATTAAAGCTATTTTTGACTTGATCACTCAAAATCTAGACCTTAGGCATTTTTTACGCCCGGAAGATGTTTGTGGAAATGTTTGAACCAAACCTTTTGTGAGCTTTACATATCCTAGCCAATTAGCCATTGATGATTCGGATGTTTAGTGAACTAATTGGAATTATTCGTTAATGCTCATTGATTATCTAATTGCAAACGGAAGTTTAGCTTTATTAGGTGATTAAATGAAGTGGTTAGTGCCACAGAAGTGGATTAGTCATAGTATTGAGTTCAATGTTCTAGGATAGTGTTTCATCCAATCTTTTGCACCATTGTTTGATTGTTAATCCATCCTCAAAATAGTTAAGCTCAAGGTCCAAATCTTTTAGCTTGTTTATCTTCTTGCATTTCATTTTCTTGCATTTCTTAGCATTTTTGAACAACCAATAACCCAAAAATATTTGCTATAGCTTAGTTTATATCTCGCATCTTTAGTGTTACAGTCTTTAGTCTCTTGGGATCGATCTTTAAATACTATCTTGGTGTACCATGCACTTGTGGTTTTATTTGAGGCTTTACAAATTTTAAAACTTCGATCGCCTATTAGATCTTCACTCTCTAGCAAAGGTAAAATAGTGCGCATCAAGTTTTTTTGAATAGTTTTCATACAAGAACAACTAGCATTGGGAAAAATATGGCTTTAAATCCTGAAGACAAGATGAGCATTTCCAAGGCTGCCAAAAAAAGAAGTCAAGGTAATCAAGGACATTGACAAAAGAAAAAGAAGAATGTTTGCCGCCTTTAAGCTCATGATGCCTCCCGAGCTAAAAGATGCAAGCTCAGAGAAAATTCAACAAGTGGTGGAATTTACGAAGACGGTGCTTCTGGAAGGTAATGTTCTAAGCAAAAAAGATATGAACAAGCTGACAATCAAGCATGAAGCTCCTGGTCCAGGAGCAAGTAAGATCGAAAAGTCTAAGGAAACACTGATTTACTTAGATGTTTTGCCTATGGCCTAGAAAAATGGTATCCAAGTCGAGCTAAACCACTTTAAATAGAAGTGCTTAGTGGAAGAAAACCCACTGGTAAGTGTTTAGTTTTAGTTTATTTCTTTAGTTTTTAACAAATTTAACTTAGTGTTTCATAAAACGATCGAAAAATCAAACTACAGGATAGCAATCGATTAATCGACCCAGCAATCCATCGGTCGACCCAGGAATCGAACGATTGCTGTGCCGATCGATCGCACATCCGCATAAAACCAGAGCTACAGGTCACCACCTATCGATCGATCACCCTATGCAATCGATCGATCGCCTCTATAGGTATGAAAGTTCGGATTTTTCTGATTCCGAGAAAAAAACAGAAAATTGATTAAAAAAATAGTCACCAATTGGAATGCAATCTTCTAATGATGTTCTAGGTACCCATTTCTATCCTTTCTCTTCATATTTATCATTAGACTATGATTTTCTCTGATTTAATTTCACACCGGACGATGCAATTTAAGTTTAGGAAAGGTTCTTCGGTATCTGATGATGTTTGCTTTCTTTTTATTTGTTTTTGGTTTTTATCGAGTACTTGAAAACAATTTCTAGGATATATTTTTTTATTGAGTCAAATTTTTAGTAGGGAATTATGACCTTTTCTAAGAACATCTGCTTTAATTTTGAGACTCAGTGACCATTGCGGCAAGGTTATTCAGGACAGACAAATAAGAAACCCCATGACTGGACTCCCTCCAAAAAAATCAGTTTGCATTGATCTTGATGAATATGATTTCGACTCTATTATATTGACCTCTAATCTGAATAATTTTTTCACTTTAAAGGTGTTAGATCAAGGAAACAAACCATACATTCAAGACTTCTTATTCTTTTTACCACTCTTTGTTGATCTCGAATGGCTAGTTCATTTTTAGTTGGTACCACCTTAAATCTTTAAACTCTTTTCAGACCTCACACATTTTTGCCTTCATTGTCATATGTGGAGATATGTACAAAAATATCGGAGAGAAAATGATCGACATAGTTTTCCAATCACTGCAAATGCAGGGATTGAGGACACCTGGTGGAGTACATAGATTGTGATTCGAGAGCTTGGTTCTATCCTTGGATTTACATATATCATGGTAATTTTCGTGCCTTTGAGACTCCATATTTCAAATATATCAATTTCCCCCTTTTAAAAAAAAACGTGAAAACCAAAAAGGGAAAGGAATTTGATCAATAATAGGAGTATCAAAGCCAATAAAAATCCTAGGGAACAACATGGATCGATTGAGAGAGAGATGCAGTGATTCCTGGAGAAAGTCTAAGTCTTGGGAGTTAGGCATTTGGTTATTGGAAGACTATGCGCATCAACAGGTCTGTTCTCTCTTGCACTTTTGCATAATATCTTGCATCTTCCGGAGCGTCTTGTAATCCTTAAAACACTTTTAATTCCACCACTAAATAGCCTTTTTAACTCCTAGCATCGTTTACCCTGCATGGCATTCTTGGAAGAGAAAACTCACGCAATAATTAATGAATGTAGAGATTTAATTGATGTGAAGTTAACGATTTTGCAGGTCTATAATTTAGAGTATGGATAAGGCTTGCGAAGGTCATGATGGGATAAGTTGAGAATGTTCTGAATTAATTTTGTTTGCTTGTGGATTACAAGTTAAGGAATCAAAGATATGATCTCAAGGATATGTGAGTTTCCGCGATTTTCAAACCTCTTTTCTGAACTTGAGCTGTTATTTGTTTGAGGACAAACAAAGGTTTAAGTCTGGGGGAGTTGATATACCTTAGTTTTTACCAGCTTTTAGTAGGCTTTTGGTATTTTATGGCTGTTTTTATTTTTTTGTGGATCTTAGAGTATTTACAGGAAATTAGAGTAATTTGGACCAAAAAGGATGCAAAACAAGCATTTTGGAGATTGGACAGCTTCTCAGCATCAAATTTTTCACATTAGATGGAGACCTTCTCACCGTTGGATGAAGCTCAAAATTTTCCACACAATAGATGGGAGTGTTAGCTTCGATTCTCATATTAGATCATAAAATCCAATGGTGCGATCTCAATATATGCTCAATTTACTGAAAACTGGTCAATCAAGGTTCGAGGAGAATCAAGTAGAGGACATGGAGCCCAATCTATCGATCGATCCCCTGCGAACGATCGATCGTACTCATGCAAATTTGGCTGAAGAAAATTTTATGAAGCGATCGATCGATCGCCCCTCCTGAAAAAAAGGAAAATTTTCTTTTTTTCAATTTTTTCTCCTAATTCCTTATGGAAAAACCCTAGATTCGACCTCTACCCTATATAAACTATACAACAGCCACGAAAATACCAAGTCTTCAACATTCTTTTGAAGATTGATAAAATTCTCTTCATCATCAAAATCTTTTAGTTTTCTTTGCTTTTGTTCGATAAGGGAGAAGATCTCGCTCTTTGTATCTCCATAGAGAAGTTTTCTGAACCTTTTACTACTGTTCTTTATGATTATAAGTTTTTGTCATGATTGAGTAGTCTACTTGTTGGGACTATGGGTTATCAAAGGGGATTTTCATGGTTCGATAGATAGGTTTCTAGGAATAGAGTGATGTTCTTGATAAGTTAGAGTAGTTCTTCATCTAGGTATGTTTGTTAATGCATGCTTCTTTATTGATCATCTAGAAACTAATCTTAGAACGATTTCAGCTTGCACACTACTTGAGTTATTGTTTGGATATGATGTTTAATGGGTCTAGCGCTTTAACCTGCGAGAGTTGAGTTACTGAGTTAGGTGAACAATTAAACCTGAATATAAATGTTTGTTTAACTATGTTATTGACTGTCAGAGTTGATTAATAGGATAGTTAAGCATAGATGATTATCGCCACGAGAGTGGATTAGTCATATGATAGTGATTTGAGTTCTAAAACAAAGGAAAAACGATGTCAATTGCCTCTAGGAATATAACCTGAATAATTCGAACTATGAAACCTTGAGAAAACCCTGAATGCCATACATTGTAATTATATTGCTTTACAAAGCTTTTATTTTTATTGTTTTTATTATTTGTAACAAAAACCTCAAAAACCCTCTTATATGCATACTTAGTTTAATTCTTAGTTCAAGATTACTATTGTGCACTCTTGTTTCCTTGAATTCGATCCTAAGTACTACAATTGATCGATGTGTACTTGCACCTAGATCATTGTGTCTAAAGATAAATCCTGACACACGTCATTGATAGGTTATGTCTCAAAAAGACTAAACATCACATACCATACAAGATGTGATGGTTGAATGATCAAGCTGAAATGAAGATCAATGAACAAGTTATTGTCCCATTCAGTGTGGGTAAGTACCATTATCAGGTCGTGTCTGATTTTATCCTAATGTATGCAGGCCATCTTCGCTTAGGGAGGACTTGGCAGTTTGACAAAAAGGCCACACACAATGGGAGGACCAATTACTACTCATTCATTCATGATAAGCGTAAGTATAATCTTTCCCCTCTCACACCTGCTCAACTACATGAAATGCAGCTTAGACAAGCTAAATATGCTGATGTAAAGAAAACTAGTCTCTATATCACTCCTATACAGTTTCTAAGGCTTTAAACAGTCAAGAAACAGTTCTACTAATGGTCTTCAAAGAAGGTTTATTTTCAGGTAATAAACAAGTAGAGCTTCCACTTGAAATAAAGACCATTTTAGACAAGTTTCAAGACGTGTTCCCTGATGAGATTCTGCCAGGTCTACCACCTATCTGAGGGATTAAAAATTAGATCGACCTTGTACCAAGAGCTGCTCTTCCCAACAGGCCAGCTTATAGAGTGAATCCAGAGGAGTCTAAGGAACTAGAAAGACAAGTACAAGAACTAATGGCCAAGGGATATATCCTAGAGAACCTTAGTCCATGTGATGTACATGTCTTGTTAGTGCCTAATTAAGATGGAACATGGAGGATGTGTGTAGATTGCATAGCCATCAACAACATCACCATCAAATATAGCCATCACAATCCAGGACTAGATGACATGTTAGACAAGCTTAGTGGACTTAAAATTTTCTCAAAAGTAGATTTAGAGAATGGATATCACTAATTCAGAATGAAAGAGGGTGATGAATGGAAGACAACCTTTAAAACGAAACAAAGTGATATAGGATCGGAATCACTCCAATTCTAAGATCACTCAATGATCGAGAGATTCCAAGCCTAACTCGCAGAAGGTGGAATGAAATCGAGATGGAACATGATAAGGGGTGATTGACTCGCTCAATCAGTGAACGAATAAGGTTGTTTGAATCACACAAACAAAAAGATCTGTGGCTTCAAGAGAATAGAAATGAATCGCTCACTTAAACTCTAATGAAATAAGAACAACACAAAGACTCAAACTTTGTGGGCAAAGAACAAACTGTTTATTACTTTCGAAATTCAAGGGTGTCTTTTTACAATGGATCGAGCTGAGCTTATGTAGAACTCTTTCTCAACATTCTAATAGCCTAAAATAAGAAACAAAATCGCAAAATTAAAAGAAAAACTAGCCGTTGGTGTTTTAATGTGAAATCTGGCCAAATAAGGCAAGTGTATATCCAACTTGTTTTTTTTGGCCTTCAGCTTGTGGGGATGAATGTAGATGACTTTCTGGGTTAAAAGGGAACCCTCTAATTCTCCTAGATGGTCGCCAAGTTGTGGCTTCAGCTGAGCATAAGTTTGGTAGACGAGTTTCCTTAATTACACCCAGTTTTGGACCTCTTTGGTAGGCTCTTAAACCAACTCGAACCAGGGGTGGTTTCTCATGATAAAACTCTTTAAAATAGGTTGTTTGCTGGTGAATAACAAATCTGAGGTGATTGGATCGAGCCAATTCTCCTAGGGACAGCTTCAATGGCTCGGTTAAGGCTCTGGGTGGAGGTTTGTGAACCATCTTCAAATCTGATCATTCCAATTGGGTTCTGGATCGATCATTCTCCTTAGAACATATGATTGTTTGATGAATCTTCAATTTGGGTCGGGCAAAGTCTCCTTTGGTTCGGCGAAGTTGATTTTGGTACAGTTCCGGTGAGTCCTCTCGTACCATCTTCAAATCGGGTGGCTGGTAAATGATTCCACCTGAACCATTAGTCTTCTTAGGGTTGATTTGCTGATGAATAATCAACCCTAGGCCTTGTGCTTGATCGGAACTCCATTTGGCCAAGAATTCTCCAAAATGTTCTGTATTGACCGGTTTGGTACGTGTACCAGCTGGTTTGGCATGCTCACGATTTGGTGTGGTTTGGATGTCCGTATCATACCCTCCTCCTTGAGAAAGTTTCAACCTCAAAACTTGATAACCTCTACATCGATAGAGCAAGTTAGTATTGTGCATCATTTGAGGGATTAAAGAGTTACCTCGGGTCATGGTTCGCGTGTTGCTTGGATGTGGCTGAGGTTGGGCATCTGGTGGCTCTTCTTTGATCAGCAAGGAAGTAATGACTCCTTTCAAAGATGTGTTTCTGATTCCCTCGGGCAGCAAGGTAGACTTCTTTGTGAAATTTCTTATTTCACTCTTGGTTTCTCCATTGATCTCTCCTCGGGTGTAAGCTTGTGAATGTGGTTCTGGTTGTTTCCCCATTGTACCTAAACCTTTCTCAAGCTCTTTTGAACACAGAAAGTGCATTATCACATCATGTGGATCATTAGTAACAAAATTGATCAGGTGAGCATTTACCCTAGCGTGGTGCGGTTTAATGGATTTAGGCAACTCGGTGTTTGGGATTTGCCTTTGATATGTTACTAAGGCTGGTGTCACTTCTGGGATTGCCTTCTCCTTTGTCGTTCCTATACCTGTTTCAACATCTCTTGGCGAAGACAAGTGCATTATACCATAATTCAAACATTTAAAATCTGATTGAACTAGACAATCGTTTAAGTTAATTGAATCCGGTTTCTGTTCTAGAGATGTTGATTTTTCCATTTGTCTTTCGGGGCAGGTTGCAGCAAAATGTCCTCTCTTATGACATCTATAACAGATGGTGTTAGCTACTTTAGAGGATTGAGAAGACTTACATTGCTTTGGTTTGCCGTGAGGTTCAAGCAACGGCTTAGAACTTTGCTTGTGAGCTACGGTTTGTTGTGTTGGATCTGCTAGCACTTCTTTGACCTTATTGGGTTGCTCATCCTTTGTCTTCTCCTTTAAAAACGTGTGCAAACACTTTCTTCGGCTTAGGACAGCAAACTTTCTTTGGCTTAACTTTTGGGGTCGGCGTTGTTGCTAGAAACCATCTCCTTGGCTCGGGATTGGTATAGATCTTTACATAGTATTGACTTTGGGCTGCAGCATCCTCCACGAACTCTTTATACAAGAGTTGCTTCATCTCTTCCCAAGAAGAATCTGGTACATTATATTCAAGGTGAGCGTATGCGTCTAGTTCCCAATGCTTAAAGGCATCCTCGGTTAGCGTATCTTCGGCATAAGATGTCTTCTCCTCTTCGGGAATTTGGTTGGCTTTAAACCAATCTTCTATGTCTCTCTCCCATCTTAAGTAAGCCTCCGGTCCTTGGCTATGACCTGAAAAATAGATGTGATGTGGTTCAAAATATACCTCATCATCCGTTGAGTGTTCCCATGATTCGGCTTGGTTGGTGTAATCGTCTGAAGTCTGGTCTGGTGGTGTTGTCTCCATGTCACCACGTTCTTGTTCATGTTCTTCCCAAGTCTCAGCCATGTTCATGTCTTCATTTTCCCATGAGTATTGGCTGGAAATTTCTTCACACTCTAGTTCATCTTTGTAACTGATTTCAGAATCAGTCTTATCATCCCATGTCTCTTTTATGACTTTTTCATGCCATGATTCACCGTTGTGGGTATCCTCTCCTTCAGAATCCTCATCATACTCGGATGAGTAGTCTTGGTATTGGTTGTGCTCTGAATTGGAATTAGAATTCTCTATAAATTGTTCTTCTGGATCAGTTTCTTCTTCCTCGCGCTGTTCTTCATTGTCATAACTGGTTTCAGGATCAGATTCTCCATGCGCGTTCTCCATACTGATTTTGGAATCAGTTTTGTCATGCCAAAATTCGCTTTTGGGGTCATCTTCTTCTTCCTCCCCGGAGCAGTTTGTCTCCATGGCTTCACGTCCTCGTTCTTCTTCCAAACTGATTTCAGAATCAGTTTCGTCGCTCCATGGTTGACCTTCATCAACGCCTCCTTCTTCCCATGAGTGGTGGCTGGTTTCTTCCCCCCAATCAATTTTAGAAGTAAAGAAATCATCTTTCTCCTCATCTTCAAACTCCATAGCCTCTGGTTTTTAGGGTGTACCTCACAAAACAAGAAGAAGAAATCAGATTCGTCTTTTAATGGTTAGGCAAAGAGGCAATATTTGAAACCAAGAAATAAGGAAAGAAAATTAAAAGAAAATATGGAAAAAATTATTTTTTTCTTTTTTTTTATAACTTTATCTAAAAAATTTCGAAAATAGCAAATTCATAACAAAAGGAATAAGATTTCACTTGAATTAAATTCGCAAATTAACAAATAGTTAAAATAATTTCGAACAAAACAAAATTTATGGTGTTTTCTTTGTGAAAATTTGAAATAAATAGCAAACTCAAGCAATTAAATTTTTATTTTTATTTTTGATTTTAAGGATTAAATGGTGCTGAAACTAAAACAAATGATAAGAAACTTACAACAAAAATGAATCAAGAACGATTTTTATTTAGGTTTTCGATTTTATGAAATAAATCAACAAAACTAAAAATTGAAATGGATAAAGGTTGGATGAACACAACCTGGGTTAGATAGGAGCTTTTGTAGTTCTGATACCAAATGATATAGGATCGGAATCACTCCAATTTTAAGATCACTCAATGATCGAGAGATTCCAAGCCTAACTCGTGGAAGGTGGAATGAAGTCGAGATGGAACGTGATAAGGGGTGATTGACTCGCTCAATCAGTGAACGAATAAGGTTGTTTGAATCACACAAACAAACAGATCTGTGGCTTCAAGAGAATAGAAATGAATCGCTCACTTAAACTCTAATGAAATAAGAACAACACAAAGACTCAAACTTTGTGGACAAAGAACAAATTGTTTATTACTTTCAAAATTCAAGGGTGTCTTTTTACAATGGATCGAGATGAGCTTATATAGAACTCTTTCTCAACATTCTAATAGCCTAAAATAAGAAACAAAATCGCAAAATTAAAAGAAAAACTAGTCGTTGGTGTTTTAATGTGAAATCTGGCCAAATAAGACAAGTGTATATCCAACTTATTGTTTTGGGCCTTCGGCTTGTGGGGGTGAATGTAGACGACTTCCTGGGTTAAAAGGTAACCCTCTAATTCTCCTAGATGGTCTCCAAGTCGTGGTTTCAGCTGAGCATAAGTTTGGTAGACGAGTTTCCTTAATTACACCCGGTTTTGGACCTCTTTGGTAGGCTCTTAAACCAACTCGAACCAGGGGTGGTTTCTCATGATAAAACTCTTTAAAATAGTTGGTTTGCTGGTGAATAATAAATCTGAGGTGATTGGATCGAGCCAATTCTCCTAGGGACAGCTTCCATGGCTCGGTTAAGGCTCTGGGTGGAGGTTTGTGAACCATCTTCAAATTTGATCGTTCCAATTGGGTTCTGGATCGATCATTCTCCTTATAACGTATGATTGGCTGATGAATCTTCAATTTGGATCGGCAAAGTCTCCTTTGGTTCGGTTAAGTTGATTTTGGTACAGTTCCGGTGAGTCCTCTCGTACCATCTTCAAATCGGGTGGCTGGTAAATGATTCCACCTAAACCATTAGTCTTCTTAGGCTTGATTTGCTGAAGAATAATCAACCCTAGGCATTGTACTTGATCGGAACTCCATTTGGCCAAGAATTCTCCAAAATGCTCCGTATTGACCGGTTTGGTACGTGTACCAGCTGGTTTGGTATGCTCCCGGTTTGGTGTGGTTTGGATGTCTGCATCACAAAGGCTCTATGAGTGGCTAGTTATGCCATTTAGACTCACAAATGCACCTAGTACACTCATGAACCAGGTTTTAAGAGCTTATAGTAACCATTTATACCAATTTACTGTAAGTTTGTTGTGATTTATTTTGATGACATTCTGATTTATAGTAAATGGTTATCAGATCATGTTAGACACCTTGAGCAAGTATTAAGAATTCTCCACAAGGAAGGTCTTTATGCAAACTTCAAGTGTACTTTTTGCCCTGATCAGCTATTGTTATTAGGATTTGTTGTCAGCTCACAAGGTGATGAGGACATCGTGAGCAGCAAGGATGATGAAGATGAGGCATTGCATGTATATGTTGGACCAATTACAAGGGCACGGGCCAAGCAGCTAAGAGATGCACTTAACAGGCTGATTTATGAGATTCTGGACAATGAGAACATTCAGAAATTTATTGGTGATGATACATATCAAGTCCAGCCCATTTAAATGTTATTATCAAGTCAAGAAGGCCCAGAATAAATGACTTATATTTCTGGCCCAAAGGAGTGACGAAAATGAAGATTAAGAGTCCCTTTGAAGTCAAAGAGTACTCCAACAGTTGGATTCACATTCAACTTTAAATTTATTTCTATTATGTTTTCTAGACAATTTATTATCTAGCTTTCTTTTCAAGTTTCTTTTTCCTTTAAATACATGTAATCTCCATTGGAGAAACTATCCAACTTTTTAATCAAAATAATTTTCTCTTTTTGAGTGATTCTCATTTTTGTTCCTTGTGAACATTTCATTCCTTCGGTGTGTATATCTGTAGTGATTAACCAGCTTATTAAACAATTTTCCATCATTGTTTGTGGCGCCTTCCTAACCAACGATCGTAGAAGCGTTTTAAGAGAGTATTGGGTCTTAGGTTCCATTTACCAAAGGTTTTTGCTTCGCGAGTTCTACATTATGAGGTTTCCACCGCCTAGTTTCATAGAAGCATTTTAAGTGAGTATTGGGTCTAAGATTTATTATATCTTAGGTTTGTGCTACGCGAATTATTTGAAATCGAGGATTATCCATTCACCATCTTAGAGACTTTCTCCTCGGGTAATTTCCGCATCACAAGGGTTACAGGTTGACAAAGAAAATATCAAAGTCATACAAGAATGGCACACGCCTACAACTATTGGACATGTTAGGAGCTTTCATGGCCTAGCAGGGTTCTATAGGAGATTTGTGAGGGATTTTAGCGCCCTAGTAGTAAATTTCACGCCTTCCATCAAGAAAGAAGTAGCATTCTCATGGGGACTAGCCCAAGACAGTTCATTTCAAAAGCTCGCAGACAGCCTTACCAGTGCACTGGTATTAGTTTTACCAGATTTTGAAAAAATGATAGAAATTGAGTGTGATGCATCATGTTTAGCGATTGGAGCTGCTCTTACTCAAGGAGGCAGACATGTTGGTTACTTCAGTGAGAAGTAAAATGGAGCTATCCCATCTATGACAAAAAAAAAAAATTATACGCCTTAGTGAGGTCACTGAAGATGTGGCAACACTATTTGCTAGCTAAAGAGTTTGTGATTCACACTGATCATGAAACTCTCATGAATGCAATATGGCTTGACTTTATTGAGAAATGTCCCTATGTGACCAAGTACAAGAAGAGCAAGGAAAACGTGGTTGCCAATGCATTGTCCAGAAGATACGCCCTTATCACCACCATGGAAGCTAAAGTTCTTGGTTTTGAGCATATTAAAGCACAATATGAAGAAGATGCAATTTTTTTCGGGACAATCTACAAGGAATGTACATGTTGGGGTCAAATACCACCCTGGCAAGATCAACGGCCAGAGCATCATGGGCCGAGGCATGTTTCCCTGTGGGCCGAGGCAAATAAACGTCCACGGGCCGAGGCATGTTTCTTCCCTTGGGCCGAGGCCGAGGCAAACCTCCATTTGGGCCGAGGCAAGCGAACACCCACACGCCAAGGCAGAGGAGTACATTCGCCGAGGACGTGGATAGAAAGTGCCAAGGTGAACAAATAGGCACGTGCAGAGGCAAACAAGCACACACGCCAAGATGAGCAGGCACGCACGTGCCGAGATGAACGAACGACACGCGCCGAGGCAGCTGACAGCACGCACTGAGGCAAACAACATTCGCCGAGGCAAACAACATTCGCTGAGGCAAACAGCATTCAACGAGGCAAACAGCACGCGCCGAGGCAAACAGTACGTGCGAGGCCAAATGTTTTATTCTTGGGCCGAGGCAAGTTTCTAAATGGACCAAGACATCGTCTATGCTAAAGTCGATCAAAAGAAAAAGGAAATTATAAAACCAAGGAGGAAAAGGGAATACAAATCTCCGAATAAAAAGGAAGGTTTCCGATATTCTCGTTAGGACGGTATAATCTGAAGTCTATAAAAGAAGGAGAAGGTATTCGAGAGAAGGGACGGAGCAATAGACTTGACACAAAAGAAAAAACAAATCTTGTATTCTAAAAGCTTTCGTAATCAGCAATAAAAACCATCTTTAGATCTCTTTTTCTGCAATCTATACCTAAAGGTTTCTGTTCCTTAAAAATCCTAACAAAATTTAGTTGTGAGGGTTTTGAGCCTCCACAATTTGGCGCCATTTGTGGGCGCATCAAGTTTACTAGCGACGATGACAATGGAGAACTAAACGACTCGGCCATAGCTGAAGAAAATCGAGCCGTTGAACGACCGACCAACACAGACTTCCCCTCGGCATCTTTAAACAGAAGAGAGAATGCGGGTCAACTTGACTTAAAGGACAAAGAGGAAGATGCGTACTGGGCACAGCAAGCACACTTCAAGGACGGATTACAAAGATCAAACCACGACCAGAATAAGGAACTCGCTGAGATTCGCGAGGCGATGCACGAGCCGCCGCCGAGGTAATGGCGTTCAAGTCCCAAGTACACAAGGTGATTAGCTCGGCACCCGAAATAGGCCGTGTGTTGGAAGAAACTCAGAAGATACAGTTCACAGCTCGGATAACTAGGACAAGAATCTCCAACCCTGGAAAAATTCGCGTCCCGTTCTATGAGGGAACTACCGATCCAAAAGCTCATATAATGGCGTTCCGCATCGCAATGGGGCGAGCCAATCTTAGCGAAAATGAGAGAGAGGCCGGATTTTGCCTCTTGTTTGTGGAACATCTCAAAGGGGGAGCCCTGGAATGGTTCTCTCGCCTTGACCGTAATTCCATCGATAGCTTCGATCAACTATCCGCTACTTTTCTAAAGCATTATTCAATGTTTATGGATCGTGGTACTTCGGATGCCGACCTGTGGACACTGTCTCGGGGTCCGACCGAATTATTGCGAAGTTTTATGGAGCACTTCAAAACGATCATCTCTAAAGTAGACGGCGTAAGCGACAAAGCCGCCCTAACAGCCCTGAGGAAATCCCTATGGTACGAATCACGTTTCACGGAGGAAATCACTTTGAACCAGCCGCTGACTATCCAGGATGCATTACACCGAGCTTCAGATTTCATAGTCAACGAAGAAGAAATAAAAGTTTTATCACAGAGATACGAATCAGCAAAAACGACGAGCAGAAGCAACGTTCAAAACACGATCGCGGCACCATCACATTTTATGAAAAACTCACAGAACGGTGGCTTCATCCATCACGAAGGGTCCAGTTTCGGAGGCGCCCACAATTATCAGGTGGGAACCGGCCACAGGAAGTTACCTTGGAACACTTGGAAAAGATGCACTAGCACATACGACGAAAAGGCTTACTGCAAACATCACCATCAGTATGGACACCTAACTGCAAACTGTAGAAGCCTCGGCTTATT
Source organism: Pseudoturritis turrita (assembly GCA_900406555.1). Lineage (NCBI taxonomy): Eukaryota > Viridiplantae > Streptophyta > Magnoliopsida > Brassicales > Brassicaceae > Pseudoturritis > Pseudoturritis turrita. Next base: position 851,102 of record OVBL01000057.1, read on the forward strand.
ACTTGCGGCGAAGCTTGCGGAGGGGAAATTGGGTGACGCAGTCAGCCTAAAGGACTTCGAACAGAAATACGAGGTAAAGCAATCTCGCCTTGAAGATCGAGCCGATGAGCCAGCCAAAAGGGAGAGACGAGATGACGAAGGGAATCAGCAAGGACCCGAAGGAGAATCAACATGGTAATGGGAGGATCCTAATTCTGCGATTAAAGCTTTTCAACGCCGAGTAGTTTCTAGCACCACTTGGATTGCGCCGACCAACGTCCCAAACGACATCATCTCCTTTGAACAAAAGGAAGCAGTCGGCATTGAGCAACCACACAATGATCCACTAGTCATCGAGCTGGTTGTAGTGGACCATGATGTTGCCAGAGTGCTAATCGATATGGGAAGCTCCGTGGACATTATTTTCGCAAACTTGACGACGCATGGAAATCAATCTCTCCGAGGTATCAGTAACTCCGAAGCCGTTGACGGGATTTTTAGGAGAAACAACAATGACCCTTGGGACAATCAAGTTGCCTGTACTCGCCAGTGGAGTAACAAAGATAGTGGAATAAACTCTATGCGGGCAGTCCCATCAACATACCACCTCTGCATAAAAGTTTTGATGCCGAGCAGAATCAAAACCATCCACGGGAACCAGAAAGAATCCCAAATTTGTTTTCTGGCCCAACATAAGCTTCGAAACCCGGTGACTGAGCCAAGCGCAAAGGCCAAACGAAGGAAGATGAAAAAGAATCGAGAAGAAGCGAACGACCTAACTAAGCTTTTATAGCAATTACAGATCACGGAGGCGCATGAGGAAGAACGAGGACCAACGTGCGACCCTGTGGTTTCAGTTTGCATAGATGATAAACATCCAGAGCGACGTATCGAGATAGGAGCCGAGCTGGACGACAATCTTAAAAAAGAACTAATGTCTTTCTTCAAAATGAACGTGCAAACATTCGCTTTGGCAGCCGAAGATATGCCTGGTTTTAGCATCGACGTGACGTCCCACGAGCTGAACGTGGATCCAACTTTCAAACCGGTAAAACAGAAAAGGAGAAAATTAGGACCTGAAAGAGCGAAGGCGGTAAACGAAGAAGTAGAGCGATTGATAAAAGTCAGGTCGATCACCGAGGTAAATTATCCAGACTGGCTCGTAAATGATGTAGTAGTTAAGAAAAAGAATGGGAAGTGGAGAGTATGCGATGATTACACCGACCTGAACAGAGCATGTCCGAAGGATAGCTTCCCATTACCACACATAGACCGTTTGGTCGAGACAACGGCGAAAAACAAACTATTATCATTCATGGATGCCTGGCATGCAAGTGTCCCGGTTCTCGCAAAACTCGTGGAGGGAGAACCCCTATCTTTGTACAACGCGGTCTCTGCTACTACAGTCAGTGGAGTGCTTGTCAGGGACGAACGAGGCGAGCAAAAACCGATCTTCTACGTCAGCCAAACTTTGACAGATGCTGAAACGATACCCGCAGATTGAAAAGTTAGCCCTCGCCGTGATTATATGTCTGCTCGGAAACTAAGGCCATATTTTCAATCGCATTCTATCGTGGTACTAACAACCTTCCCTCTCCGAACCATCTTACATAGCCCGAGTCAATCTGGACGGCTCGCGAAATGGGCAATTGAGCTGAGCGAATATGATATTGAGTACCAGAGCAGAAGTTGCGCAAAGTCCCAAGTTTTGGAAGATTTTCTAGTTGAACTCCCTTCCAAAGAAGCAAACGCCGTGACATCAGATTCTGTTTGGATGCTCCATGTCGATGGCTCGTCTTCAAAACAAGGATCCGGTGTAGGTATTCGCTTGACATCCCCGACTAGCAAGATTTTGGAACAGTCATTTCGCTTAGGTTTTTGCGCATCCAACAACGAAGCAGAATACGAAGCCCTGATCGCCGGCTTAAAACTCGCCCACATAATCAAAATTCAGAGTATCCATGCGTATTGCGATTCCCAGGTAGTCGTGAATCGGTTCAATGGGGAGTACATTGTGAGGGATGAACGGATGGAGGCTTATCTAAAAGTAGTGCAAGGTCTGGTAACAAAGTTCAGACAGTTTGGGCTAACCAGAATACCTCGCGGCGAAAACATCTGGCAGACGCATTGGCAGCCCTGGCATCAACATCCGATCCGGATTTACAGAGAATCATTCAAGTTGAGTTCATCAAGCATCCAAGTATCAATCTCTCCAATAACGTTAACTTAATTACCCGTTCTCAAGCAGACGGATATGCAAAAGATGCACCAGAGGAAAACATCCCAATAAACGAAGGAATTGACTCTGTGATGGAAGAGAATCTAAAGACAGAATCCCAACTTGAAAACGAAGTAATAGATTTAGAAGATGAGCGCAATCAGGAACAATGGAGTACGGGTGCAACAAAGAATGGATGGGAGCAATTCGCGTGTACATCATGGATGGTAAAGTGCCATCCGACAGATGGGCTGCCAGAAAACTCAAAGTTCAAGCTGCTCGGTATATCCTGGTAGATGGAAATGTTTACAAATGGAGGTTCTCGGGGCCTCTAATGGCCTGTGTTAAAGGAAAGGAAGCTAGAAAAATCAGGGAAGAAGTCCACAGCGGGTCTTGTGGCAATCATTCTGGCGAAAGGGCATTAGCGATCAAAATCAAGCGTCACGGTTATTACTGGCCAACTATGGTAAAAGACTGCAAAACATTTTCTGCTAGGTGCAAAAAGTGTCAACGTCACGCCACAACCATTTACCATCCAACTAAAATGCTATCATCGATTTCATCACTTTATCCCTTTATGCAATGGTCCATGGACATCGTCGGACCTTTACATCAGTCTAAACAGAAGAGGTTTCTACTAGTGCTACCCGACTACTTCTCCAAGTGGATTGAAGCAGACTCCTGAGCTAGTATTAAGGATGCCCAAATCGAAAGCTTCGTCTAGAAAAATATTATATGCAGACACGGTATTCCGTATGAAATTGTTACAGATAACGGCTCGCAGTTCATCTCAACCCGTTTTGAAGCTTTCTGTGAAAAGTGGAAGATACGTCTCAGCAAGTCTACTCCGTGTTACCCACAAGGTAATGGCCAAGCGGAAGCAGCAAAAAAACAATCATGGATGGATTGAAGAAAAGGCTCGATGCGAAAAAGGGTCGTTGGGCCAATGAATTGGAAGGAGTCCTTTGGTCTCATCGGACAACTCCGCGACGCATTACCGGTGAAACACCATTCACACTTGTTTATGGAACCGAATGCGTGATCCCTCTAGAAGTAGAATTTTCCTGAATTCGTCGTCGTCTCCTTCCTGGCCAAGAGGGACTTAATCACTTGATGCTGCTTAACGAATTAGATTTAGTGAATGAACGACGAGACCAAGCACTAATCCATATTCAAAATTACCAACAACCCGCAGCCAAGTACTACAATTCCAATGTTCGCAGTCGAAAATTCAGTGAAGGTGATCTCGTTCTCCGAAAAGTCTTTCAGAATACAGCTGAACAAAACGTGGGAAAACTAGGTGCCAACTGGGAAGGTTCTTACAAAATCACTAAAGTAGTTCGCCCAGGAGTATATGAGCTCGCCAACCTGGCCGAAATTCCAGTACCAAGATCCTGAAACGCAATGGACTTGAAAAAATACCACCACTGAAACCATACATTGTATGAACTACGAGGCGACTTGATCCCCGCAAGGGGTACGTAGGCAACCCATCTTAGGATGGGTTCAGTTGCCCCCTCTTTTAAAAACGGAGGGGAGTGGGTCCGTATACACATACGACCATCTGTTGTAGACTGGCATACTGATCGCCTCGCAAATCACAACGGCATGTTTATCGACCACCTATGAACGACGAGACTTTCCTACTTATCGACTTACCTCGGCTATTTATCACCTCACTTCGGCATACCTATCGCCTTACTTCGACTACCTATCGCCTCACTTCGCCGTACCTATCGCCTTACTTCGGCTACTTATCGCCTCACTTCGGCATACCTATCGCCTTACTTCGGCTACCTATCGCCTCACTTCGGCATACCTATCGGCTTACTTCGGCTACCTATCGCTTTACTTCGACTACTTATCGCCTGACTTCGGCATACCTATTGCCTTACTCGGCTACCTATCACCTTACTCGGCTACCTATCGCCTTACTCGGCTACTTATCGCCTTACTAGAATACCTGAGCCTTACCAAAATGGGCTTACATTCTTGTTCTTTCGTTCATTGCTGGCCACAACAACGAGCATTTACAAGTCTTTTATGGGTTTTTCACTATCACAAACTTTACAGCGTGCTATACAAATCCTTGTCTACCATCGGAGCGAACAATGTATGAGAAAACATGTTCGTAAACCGAAGCAAACATTCAGAAACCCAGTCATCACTGACACTGGTCAACGCAATTCTTCGCAAAAATACTCTGGCTCAAAGTAAAACATGCAAAAACGAGGCGAAAAGATAGCCAAAAACCTTACTAAAAAATTGTATAAAACCGTCCAGGAATCTTGTTTTTAGACAGACAAAAAGGGATAAGGACAACAGTGTAACAAACAGCAAAATCTAAGGAAGATTAAGGGCACCATTGTTAGCCCCGGAGAAGTCTTTCACACCAACAGCTGCTGCAGCATTCTCCAATGGTTCCCCTGGAAGTGTGGTGCTAACCGAATCAGACGATACGAGGGACATTACCAGTTCATCCTTTACCTCCTTCTCAATATTTTCGAACTCGTCGTGGGCTCCGACCAGTTCAACTCTCCATTCAGACAACTGAGCCGCCTCGGCATCCAAGGACGGTGCATCATCTTTCTTGAGAATGCTGATAAGTTGGAGATTGCTATCCACCTGCGCAAGATCCAGCTCTTTCTCCTTGATCACCATCAAGCTCTCAATCTTTGTGGAAAGCCTGTCAAGTTTCCCTTGAAACTTCTCCACCGCCTCTTACCTCGCGGCTTTCCGAGCTCTCTTTACATTTGCCTCGTGCAAAGCATGTGTCGCGGCCAGTTGTCTCTTCAGCGATTCAATCTTGGCATATTTCTTCGCTTGGGTAGCCTCTTGCCTCATGCACATATCTCCAACCCTGATCAGCTCGTCTTTGAGAAAAGCCATCTCTTTCTCGAGAGTGTTGATCTGGTCTGAAGAAGCTGCGAGTTCGGCAACGTGCTTACCGGCGAGATCATCAAGCTTAGCCTTAGTCGCCAGAGCATCTTTTCTCGCCTCGGCAGTACGACATTTCTCTTTCTTTACACCTCGGTAATATTTGGCGATGATTTTGTTGATCGAGGCCATAAACTACAAATTCAGGAAACAAAAATTAGTTCCCGAGGCCTTCAACATAGAAGAAAATTTTTATCTCTGGATCGAGGCAAATACATTGATGTCGTGCAGAGACATATCAACGTACAACTGGCTTTCAGCAAGACTGTCGATGGGAGGACAACGATTACTGGGAGACTTTACTGCGGAGACTAGAGAAGCCGAGGCTACCGCGTCATTGTAGACAGGCTCGGCTCCATCATACTTAAACAGCATCACCGCAGGGTTAGAAGGATCAGTTCGCTTCTGTTTTTTGGCATCGGCAACGCCTTTCCCTTTATCAGCACAAGGATCAGGACGCTTCTGAGATGGCGGCTTAACCTCTTTAGGTTGGCTCGGAGCAAGAGGAGGAGTAGGATTGGCAACATCTTGAATAGGTGCAACACCTTGAGTCACCTCACCACCACAAGTCGCCTCGACATTAGCGACAACTGCGCCAATTGGATCATTCGAAACGGGAGCATCCACAACCGGCTGCGCCAACCCAAAAGTCACCTCGACATCTACTTCCTCGGCGGGTTGTGTTTGAGCCATCTCAAGCTCCTTTTTCTTGAGCCCATGCTTCTCACGAGTCGTCATTCTCTTACCCATTATCTCCATAACATGCAACCAAGGCTCAGGAGAAGGTTCAACACTTGTGGACACGTCGGCACCAGAAAGACGAGCCCTAGCTTTTTCTACGCGTGCCAAGGAAAAGTGTTTCTCCCAGTGAGTCTTTCCACCGAGGAGAGTATCTCTGAGGATATAGGTGTCCTCGGGAAAAGCAAGGAGCAATTGATAAACTGCAAAAAGGAAAGAAAGATTAATTAGAAGCTTGAAAAGCGAAAAGAAACAAGTAATCTAAGGACAGCTACCAATGGGTTTCCAATTCGTTTTGACTTTTCGGAGGCAGTCCTCAGGAATCGCCGTATCAGTTATGGGGACATAAAAGAAATGGCTCGCCCAATCGCGAGCTTTGCTTTTAAAACCCTGGATAATTTTGCAGCGCTTCTTAGGAGAAATATAGTATGTCTGAGACTTTGGAACTTTCCGAAAATCCAGCAAATGCTGCAAGTGTCGAACCCTCACTTCGGCATCGCATTCATAGCTCAAAACCAAGATTCCCACTAGATGACACATTCCCCTCGGCGTGATCTGGTTAAGAGCTAAACCGTGTTTACTCAAGAATCGCACTATCACACTTGGAATTGGCACAGGCAACACTCATAGAAGAAACTCTCATATAAGCAAAAATGGTTCGGCGGCGGGTTATCTGGATGACCTGGCGGAGGAGGCACAATCAAATCAACCTCTTCCGAAATCCCGAACCTTTGCCTAAGCAACATTAAGGACTCCTCGGTCGACATAGTTGATCCAGGAGGGTCGGTTTTTTTCTTTTTGTTTCTTCGTCTCCGAGGTGCACTCCTGGAGGGACCGGCTTCGTAACCTGCAAATAGCCGTTCCAACCGTCTCACCTTGGCTTCATCAAGAACTGGATCCGATATTTCCTCCTTGATATAACCAAGAGGTTCATCAATAATATGAGGAACGTTAATAACAAGCCTATTTTCAGCAGCCAAACTTGCAGCTGCATTTGTCGCTTCGTTCGAATTCGCCTCGGCAGTCTTCTCTGCGGCGACCAAATTCGCTTCAACAGACAAATTCACGTCGGCAGAAATCGATTTCTCGACTGTTTCACTTGCTTTCGGGGACTGAATCATCCTTCGACCAAATTCCCAAGGAGAATCAGCCTCGGCGAAGGAGTCTCGCAACTCAAAAGAAGGTCAACTGATGAAGGCCGATGAAGATGGATCGGCAAATTCGAGAGACCGCCGTAGGACGATGAAGACGGATCGGAAAACACAAAATGACGACGGCGGACCCAACGGAAAACCCAAATAAATAAGAGAGAAAGAGGAGAGAGGAGAGAGCAGTACCTTGGAGAAATTGAGGCAAAGTGAGGAAATGAAGAAAATACTTCGTGATTTATAGAGAAAAATCTAGGGTTTAGCGCGTAGGCATACACACCTCGGGAACTAGAAAAGACGTTTCAAGTTCTCAAGACAAATCATTACCTGACACCACGAGTACACGATTCCCGAGGAAAACTCATCATTGAAATGACGAGCCGCAAGAGCAGTTCAACGGCTCAACAACGGCTCGGCATAAACTTCACGCTTTGGCTCGGCGCAAACTTCAACTCTACGCTTCGGCTCGGCTTTGATTTCGACTTGTCCATTTCAGCTCGGCACCAACCTCGATCCATTTTATTTCAACTCGGCATGCTTTTTTCGGAGCATGTTGATCTTGCTTCTTGAGTCGGCAACTTAAACCTCGTCACAATCACTTCGAGTCTGACAAGCTGAGAGGCTAACTGTTGGGTTCAAATACCACCCTGGCAAGATCAACGGCCAGAGCATGATGGGCCGAGGCATGTTTTCCTGTGGGCCGAGACAAATGGATCTGGGCCGAGGCATGTTTCTTCCCTTGGGCCGAGGCCGAGCCAAACCTCCATCTGGGTCGAGGCAAACCTCCATCTGGGCCGAGGCAAGCGAACAGCTACGCGCCGAGGCAGAGGAGTACATTCGCCGAGGACATGGATAGAAAGCGCCAAGGTGAACAAACAGGCACGTGCGGAGGCAAACAAGCACACACGCCAAAATGAGCAGGCACGCACGTGCCGAGATGAACGAACGACACGCGCCGAGGCAGCTGACAGCATGCGCCGAGGCAAACAGCATTCGCCGAGGAAAACAGCGTTCGTCGAGGCAAACAGCATGCGCCGAGGCAAACAGCACGTGCCGAGGCAAAATGTTTCATTCTTGGGCCGAGGTAAGTTTCTAAATGGACCAAAACATCGTCTATGCTAAAGTCGGTCAAAAGAAAAAAGAAATTACAGAACCAAGGAGGAAAAGGGAATACAAATCTCCGAAGAAAAAGAAAGGTTTTCGATATTCTCGCTAGGACGGTTTAATCCGAAGTCTATAAAAGAAGGAGAAGGCATTCGAGAGAAGGGACAGAGCAATAGACTTGACACAAAAGACAAAACAAATCTTGTATTCTAAAAGCTTTCATAATCAGCAATAAAAACCATCTTTGGATCTCTTTTTCTTCAATCTATACCTAGAGATTTCTGTTCCCTTAAAAATCCTAACAAAATTTAGTTGTGAGGATTTTGAGCCTCCACAGTACAAAAGCATCTTACTGGCCATTTTACCAACATGAAGGCTTCTTGTTCAGAAGAAGAGGTTGTGCATTCCCCAAGGATCCATGATAGAGCTTCTAATCCGAGAATCACATGTAAAAGGTTTTATGGGATACTTTGGCATGGATAAGACACTCAGTGTTGTCAAGGAGAATTTCTTTTGGCCTTACCTCAAGAGAGATGTGGAACGGTTATGTGCAAGATGTGTCACATGCCTTAAAGCCAAATCCCGGTTACACCATCTTGGTTTATACATTCCTTTACTTATCCCTAATGAGCCTTGGGTGGATATTTTTATGGATTTTGTCTTTAGGTTTACCCAAGATCATAAACAAAGACTCCATCTTTGTAATTGTTGATTGGTTCTCAAAAATGGCACATTTCATTCCATGTGCAAAACCAATGATGCAACTCAAACAGTTGATTTGTTCTTCAAAGAGATTGTGTGTTTGCATGGCTTGCCTAAATCAATTGCCTATGATCGTGACATTAAGTTCTTGAGTCATTTTTGGAAAAAACTTTGGAGAAAGCTAAAAACCAAGGTGCTCTTTTCCACTACATGTCACCCCCAAACAGATGGCCAAATAGAGGTGGTAAATCGCACACTCTCGGCTCTATTAAGAGCCATGGTTGGTAAAAATCTCAAGAATTGGCTGGATTGTATTCATTACATTGAATTTGCTTATAATCGTGTTACACACTCGGTTACTAAACGTTCTCCTTTTAAAGTTGTGTACGGTTTTAAGTCATTGACACCCATGGATCTCTCCCCACTGCCCAAATCCGAGTATTCAAGCTAAGTGGAGTAAGCAAGGTCGAGCTTATCATGAAACTACACCAACAAGTCAAAGCAAATCTTGAGAAGAAAACTGCCCAATAGAAGAAGCATGTTGACAAAGGGAGAAGGAAGCTTGTATTCAAACCAAGAGAGTGGGTGTAGCTCTACATAAGGCAATAAAGGTTCCTAAACAAGAGAGGCTCCAAGTTAGAACCAAGAGGAGATGGATAATTCAAAGTGTTGGAACGCATCAACGACAATGCCTACCTACTAGGTGAGCTTGACATTTCCCAACCATTCAATGTTGCTGACTTAGCTTCTTTTGATGTTGGAGAACCAGTTCTAGGGTCAGAACCTTTTCAAGAGGGTGTGGATGATGAGGAGATCAAGACTGACCAGATCGAGGAAGCCAAGCCCAATGAATTTCATATAATGATAGAACCCCCACAGACAAGATCAAGGGACCAGAAGCCTACATGAAAGACTCAATAAAGCTGTAAATTCCCATGGTTCTTGGTTTCGTGTAGACTGTATCATAGCTTCTCATAGGTTGTGTGGTGTCTTTTGATCCATTGTTTCTCTTATCTCAGTTAGATCCATCCCCCATTGACTGTTTGTACATAGAGTGCCACTCGGCCAGTTGTTTAGACTTCATCCTTCCATTCACTTGTGAGACAAGTTTCTAATCTTACATCATTAATTCATGCGATTGTATTAGTAAGCCCTTTTTAAATCACTTAGTTATATTCATCAGTTCGGGTCCAAGGTTAAACGCTTCTGGTTCGGTCAAGTCTTGGCGGATTCAACCCGATCCCCAATTCACTCGCCTTACCACGATTCCCTTTAGACCCAAACAGTTCATCCAACCCAAGATATGCAGATTAATGAATGTTAATAGTTTATTATGGCAATTGTTGGGGTCAAAACCCACCCAACTGTGATCAATGGGAAAATGGCTAAGTATGGAAATACGAAGAATCGGACAAGGCCAAAATTGTGCCTAAGTCATTTCTGTACGAATCCACTTAGGCACAAGATGGGCTCACTTTGGCCAAGGTGACTCCACTTCAGCACGGAGGCTCCACTTTGGCACAGCCACGGTTTTGGCACAGCCGACTTCGGCACAACTTCAGCCAGACATTGTGCCTAAGTCGTTTCTGTACGAATCCACTTAGGCACAAGATGGGCTCACTTCGGCCGTGATACGAATCCACTTATGCACGATACGAGCTCACTTCGGCCGTGATACGAATCCACTTAGGCACGATACGAGCTCACTTTGGCCGTGATACGAATCCACTTAGGCATGATACGAGCTCATTTCGGCCATGATACGAGGCCACTTCTGCACGGCCAATTCGGCGAGCTTCGGCGCGGCCACTTCGGCGAGCATCGGCACGGCCACTTCGGCAGCTCCACTTTGGCACAGCCACGATTTCGGCACAGTCCACTTCGGCACAACTTCAGCCAGACTTTGGGCCTAAGTCGTTTCTGTACGAATCCACTTAGGCACAAGATGGGCTCACTTCGGCCAAGGTGACTCCACTTCGGCAAGGAGACTTCGGTACTCCACTTCGGCAAAGTCTACGCTTCGGCCGAAGGCCACTTCGACAAAGAAGGGAGAGACATCGACAAAAGAGACATCGGCGGGAGAAGAAGACTTCGGCGACAAGCCACATCGGCACGGAGAAGCACTTCGGCGGGAAGAGCCACTTCGGCGGAGACGAGGCACTTCGGCACACGCGACAGCTCCACTTCGGCCAACAACTCCACTTCGGCAACGAGTCCACTTCGGCCGAAGGCAAATCACGACCGAAGTCATTTCCATACGAAACTGTCACTTCGGCACACGCGACAGCTCCACTTCGGCCAACAGCTCCACTTCGGCAACGAGTCCACTTCGGCCGAAGGCAAATCACGACCGAAGTTATTTCCATACGAAACTGTCTGGCCGAAGTCAATTCTATACGGAACTGTCTGGCAGAAGTCAAAACCATACGAAACTGTCTGGCCGAAGTCGAAACCATACGAAACTGTCTGGCCGAAGTCAATTCTATACGAAGCTGTCTGGCCGAAGTCAAATCTATACAAAGATGTCTGGCCGAAGTCAAATCTATACGAAGCTGCCTGGCCAAAGTCATACGAGACTGCCTGGCCGAAGTCATACGAGACTGCCTGGCCGAAGTCATACGAGACTGCCTGGCCGAAGTCATACGAGACTGTCTGGCCGAAGTCATACGAGACTGCCTGGCCGAAGTCATACGAAACTGCCTGGCCGAAGTCATACGAGACTGCCTGGCCGAAGTCATACCAGACTGCCTGGCCGATGTCATACGAGACTGCCTGGCCGAAGTCATACGAGACTGCCTGGCCGAAGTGATACGAGACTGCCTGGCCGAAGTCATACGAAACTGCCTGGCCGAAAAGTCATACGAAACTGCCTGGCCGAAGTCATACGAAACTGCCTGGCCGAAGTCATACGAGACTGCCTGGCCGAAGTCATACGAAACTGCCTGGCCGAAGTCATACGAAACTGCCTGGACGATGTTATACGAGACTGCCTGGCCAAAGTCATACGAGACTGCCTGGCCGAAGTCATACGAAACTGTCTGGTCAAAGTCAATTCTATTCGAAGCTGTCTGGCCGAAGTCATTTCTATACGAAGCCAAAAGACGACGCGGCCGAAGTCATTTCTATACGAAGCCAAAAGACGACGCGGCCGAAGTCATTTCTGTACAAAGCCAGAAGACGACGCGGCCGAAGTCATTTCTATATGAAGCCATAAGACGATGCGGCCAAAGTCATTTCTATACGAAACCAGAAGACGACGCGGCCAAAGTCAGTTCTATACAAAGCCAGAAGACGATGCGGCCGAAGTCATTTCTATACGACGTAAACAAGCCCTTCTTCGGCCCATAATAATACAAAGGCCCATGAAGCCAAGCCGACTTAGCTAAACGGAAATCCCGAAAGTTTAGGAAGTTTTCCTTATCCCTTTGGGATTGACCTGGCCAACTCAAACTAGTATATATATCTATGTACATCTCTTGAAAAAGGGATCCGCAATTTACTGAGCAAAAACCGTAGACTTTTTTGCTCTACAAACACTTGTACGAAAAGCTTTTCGAAACAGCTTAATAAAAACCATCTTTGGATCTTCGCATTCGTGGTTCATATGCAGAAATTTCATCCCTCTTAACAAACCTCCGACAAATCTAATTGTGTTGATTTCGACTCCCACAGCAATCACTTAACAATTATGCAGAAACATGAAGTTTTCATCCAATCTAGTTGAGCATCAACCACACTAACCCGATCCATAGACTTAACCGAGTGAACGACAAGTCACGGGTCCGAGCACAAAGCCATGGTCATGCACTCACCTTTACCACGCGGATTCGCTATGAATGTGCACCGCTTTTTCTTGCCCATACTTTGCTTCGATCCGATCTTCTGGATTAGTTCTTCCCCACGGCCTCATCTTCTTGATCAGACCCTTATTGCACCAACCCGATCGTCCCAGCGAAATGTATCGATGCCCTCTAACTAACTAGTAGTCATTTTCCCTCAACAATTTCTTAGAGTTTTGTGAAGTTTTCTTATCTGTGCGCTAATGGGCGAAATTCTGCCTAAGGCACCGGACTGGGAGCTACCTTTCGAGGTAATGATGGATGCTAGTGACTACGCAGTGGGGGCTGATTTGGGACAAAGGAAGGAGAAGAAGCTTCATGTCATCTACTATGCGAGTATGACTCTTGATGATGCTCAATGTAAATACGCTACCACGGAGAAAGAGCTCCTTGCCATCGTGTTTGCTTTTGAGAAGTTTCGGTCATATCTTGTGGGGTCTAAGGTGATTGTACACACCGATATACTGCTTTGAGGTACCTTCTCACCAAGAAGGATGCCAAACCTAGACTGCTATGATGGATTCTCTTGCTGCAGGACTTTGACTTGGAAATTAAGGACAAGAAAGGCATTGAGAACGGTGTTGCGGATCATTTGTCTCGACTACGTGTAGAGGAAGATGTCCCTTTGGATGATTGCCTACATGAGGAGCACGTGTATGCCATCAGCCTTTTATAGGGTTTTCTCCAACCAAAACCGCCAAGAAACTACCCATTCGAATTAAATGGATCTGGTAACCGTTTTGCTTTATGCCAACATCCAGAGAACCAATCTTGCATACTTGGTACGTGTGACCCTTTACCAGACGATCCAACCTTTAACCCTAATTGTCCTACTCAACCATCTAGCATCACAGTTGACCCAGATGATTTAGTTAGTGACTTAGTCGACCCAGGTAATCCAGCTAGCATCACAGTTGACCCAGATGATTCAGTTAGTGACTGCATATCACCTTATCCAGCTCGGATGAGCTACCCGGTAGTTACCCCAGTTGGTTAGCTCGATCAGTTCAACAGATTCCAGGTCAGTCAACTAGTTTTGAACTGACTTTTACCCTTTGGGTCGAACATTCACCCATTTCACGAGTATATGATCAAGTCTTCCAACTTTTCCAATCATTCAAACACTTCTCTTTGTCGAACTAAGTTTAATTCGGATCAATGGTTTATCCAACCTTCCCGAATATTACTTAGCCAACGAACCATTTTTGATCCAACAAAATCATCACATTCGGATTTACTTAAGCCAACCCCACTTCAATTCGATCTTGATCATCCCTTTGATCTTGGATCGATCTAGCAACACACGGCCTATCCGTGTTTGGAGTAAATAACTCACCCACGGTCCATCCATGGTCAGCCTCCAGTCCGTCCGTACACTCAAGTATATCCACCCCTATATAGCTTTAGTGTCATTTTCCAATCTGGCACCAGAAGACATTACCTATGTTCGATGAGCACTGAACCATCTCTAGTTCAGTTAACTCGGCCATATTTCGAGTTTTACTTAGTTTTTCACAACCAGTTTCCACCCAACTCGACCATGATCCATCCCGAAAAATTCTATTGCGGATTGGAGATGTTACATAATGATTTTTTGTAAAGGTTTATGATTCTCTATTTCTCGACGACATGGGTTTCATGCATAGGAAGCGTAGCGAGAGATAAAAAAAAATCGTTTTACGAACTATGGTACGAGAAAAGTTAGCAGAGAAAATCTAGAGGAGAAATTCAAAAAGAATCCAAAGAAGAAAGCATGCAAATCCATCGACAAAATGGGGGATGATTAACTCAGGTGAATCAATCAATAGTAAACCATATCACGCGACCAAAGAAGGGTTGTGAAAAATGGAAAAGAGTTTTGTAGATAATTTTTTCTTTTAACTGTTACAACAATCTCTTGTTCCCATCTAGTATTCATAAATCTCATGTTCAAACTTTATGTAATTAGCGTTGGTAAATGAGTGATAGAAAAAATAAGAGTCTTACAAATTACATCCCAAAATGTCTGTGTTTGGACTGTCAATTGTTTACATGGAAGTGTTGTTAAAGAGCAATATTAGTCTAGGAAGGTTCTCAAGAGCCATTGTGAAGAGGCCACCAAGAATAAACATGAAAACAAATGCAATCATTATTCTCCCAATGTGTTTTAGACTTTGATCTCCGTCACCTTCTGGTGTCGTGGCGCTTGTGGAATTTGAATCTTTGGATCCCTGCAAAGAAAACCGCAAAGCCACTGAAGTATTTTTCCACAATACAATTTGCAACGAGTAAATACAAGAAAATCATAGAACAAAAGCAAAGAGATTTGCACCTGGCATAATATCTAAAGCTAGAAAACAAGCTTGGTGAAGTTATGTGAGACGAACAGATTCTCAGTGAAAGAAGCTTATGTTGGTTTACAAGTCGAAGAGTTTCTCATGTCTTTTTTGTAGTTGTGTTTGTTACACTTGAATTTCCTCTAAATATTGCTAAATACGTATGCATAATATATAGAAGCGTTTTAGTTATCTTAGTTTAGGTATTGTGGTTAGGAGAGTTTCGGGTTCCCTAAAATTCACTATGGGTCATTTGGTTATATCTCTGGTTAGTGCTTTGTACTCAGTTCTGTAAGAAATAAAAGAGAAACATTGTTCTGTTCGTATCGAGCTCGTTCTGTTTTTCTACCAGAATAAGGCAAGAAGTTTCTATCAGTTATGGTTCTAGTTTCTGTTCATTGAACTTAAGATATGACATTGGATAGTACTCTGAGGAGAGGTTAGAAACTAAAGTAAGCATAAAGTATTTGAGGAATGTGTAATACAATCTCACGATGAAGTTACCAAAAAAACTCAAGATACTTACTGTTGATGATACAGAAGGAAATTGGTGCGGTAGATGCCGCTGAAGAATGTCCTTTTTCTCAGTTCCTGCATGAAGAAAAAAGATTGGAAAGAGAGTGTTAGCAAAAGGTCAAGAGCTCATACACTCCAAAATCACGATTATGCAACAAGAGTTGAATAGAAGAGCAGTATATGAGCACATATCATTTTAGTATTTCAGCTAATCGATACAAGAACACTGAAACCAATTTTACACAAAGAGCAGACATGTTCTCGAATCCAGATCCTGAAATTGACAAGAACTTAATTACCAGGCAAATCACTGTCAATCACTGTCTTCAACTTCCAACCATGTCCGTAATTCACAAGATAAGCACCATCCCCAAAACTGATGGGCTCTTCACCTTCTTTTGCCGCTTCGATGTAAATCACTCGGGATTTTAACGAACCAAGTTTCCTATTGATCACGGAGACAGCAAATTCCGCCTTCGTCCCAGTTGTGAATCGGTAGTCCTTACCAGAAATTTCACAAAAAACCTCGAGAAACTAGTATTCGCAATCAACAACGTTTTAGCTAAAACGATTGACTTAAAATTACAGAAAGCTAAAACGATTCAAAGATTTAGGGAAACTAACAAGCGGTGGCGGCGGAACCGGAGAAGCTACGGGGGAGGTATCGTCCACCATTGAAAAGTGTATGACTCAACCTACACCGTTACTTATTGCTTTATGGCGAGATCAGCCAGATGCATATATGTACTGCCTAAAGAAGCAAAGCACATATCAGATCAGTCAACTAATGACCAGGCTATCGTTTTTTTTTTTTTTTTTTTCATCTCAAATATATGTATATATATATATATATATATATATTGATCCGGACGCCCCGATATCCTAATTTACGGAGCGGATAGGAACGGATTCCGGATTGGATCTCGGATCCCGGATAATAATTCCACCCCTAACGTCAACGTGTTTAATTTTGTTTAAAAAAAATTGCTGATAATAAGGCATTTATTTGGATTCATGATTACAAATTAATGTTGTTAGTGAGGACGTTGAGATAAGGTAGAAGGAAGATATTTTAAAAATAGCCATTTATTTTCAGAATTTGGCAATACAGGAAAACGTATAAAAGGAAAAGTTTTTTTTTTTAAATTAGCTCATAATCAGGCATTTATTTGAATTTGATTATAAATTAGAAAATTAGAGAAAATTTAAAAAATGTCATTTTTAAAATGCCATTTTTTAAAAATGCCACATTTTCAAAATCTTTTTAAAAATGCCATTAATATTATATTATTTATTCAAAATATCATTTTTCTTTGGATTAACTATGTTATCTTAAGATTTGGTTTCGAGGGTTTAGGATTTGTTAGGGTCAAACCTTTTTTTTTAAGTTTAAAATTTTAGGATTTAAGTGTTAAAAAAATCATTAATTTGTAGTGTTGTTAAAAATTGACAACTCATTGTGGCATTTTTACAAAATAATATTTTAAAAATGGTATTTTTGAAATTCTCCCAAATTAATGTTGGTAGTGAGAACGTTGGGAGAAGGTAGCGGAAGATTAGCTCATAATCAAGCATTTATTTGAATTTGATTACAAATTAATGTTGTTAGTGAGACTTGAGAAAAGATAGTGGATTATTTAAAAAAAATAAACAGCAAATAAAGGATTTATGATTTTCAGTATTTGGCATTACAGTGAAACATATAGAAAGAAAATAAGCATTGTGGCATTTTTACAAAATGATATTTTAAAAGTGGTATTTTTGAAATTCTCCCAAATTAATGTTGGTAGTGAGAACATTGGGAGAAGGTAGCGGAAGATTAGCTCATAATCAAGCATTTATTTGAATTTGATTACAAATTAATGTTGTTAGTGGGACTTGAGAAAAGGTAGTGGATGATTTTAAAAAAATAAACAGCAGATAATAAGGGATTTATGATTTTCAGAATTTGGCACTACAGTGAAACAGGAAAATAAGCGTTTATTTTCAGAATTCAATGTGGTGGGAAGAGAGATTATACAGAAATCAGACCATATTGAAGCTTAATTATAAGTTCGATCCTCTCAAATGATGGTTTTCTATGAATCTAATTTTGCAGTTCATACACATGAACCTGAATTTGATATTCTGGAATTATGATGGGTCACTAATTTCTGACCCAAAAGTGCAAAAACATTAAGAAATGATTCGTGGTATTTCTTAAGAATTTGATAAGATACAGTAGGTGGAAGGAAATAATATAGAAGATGATGAGATCATGAGAGAGAAGTCTGGAAGATGGCAAAAAGGGGGGCCGGGGGGTTAGGCGAGAATTTGGTTTGAGAGGTCATAGAAAATTAGAAGGACACATGTCAAACATTAAGAAAACACGTGGCAGCTTGTCAAGAATTGTGAGCTGAGGAAAACCTTAAAATATTAGAAGAGATATATATTGATAGTAAATTTTACAAGAGCTACGCCGGCAGCTAACAAGTAAAATTTCGGAGGCTAAACCGACAGACTACCAAATCCTCGGATTCTAAGCCGACGGATTACAAAATCTGCGAAAGGGAGACAAGAATTTTGCCAAAACACAACCTGGATACAAATAAACATAAAAATATAGAGAAACGAGCTACCACATAAATTGGAAACAGGGGAGAGACACTCGCAAAACAAAAAAATACGCACAAAGAGCAGCAGACACGGAACTACGAAGCTCACAAGTGGTTGTCGGGGCAAGGAGAACCCGCAAAACATAGACCCAAATACGACGAAAAACAAATAACCATGGCCGAGAACCTTAATTCCTACCTACCCAATCTTCAACTTAAAGAGTCTAAATCTAGATCTTTGCATCCCCACACAAGGTCAGCTTTACAAGAACTGAATAGGGAAGACCACATGCGAAAACTGATTATTGACTAAGCTAAAAGGTGGTGGAAGGAGGCTGACAAAAGATTCATCGACATAAACAAAGGCTAATCAAAGAATACCCACCCTAGACAAACAACTACGTGCTCACACACACACACCGAAAGTTAGCGAGGTCAACCCAAACTCCTAAATAGCGGAAACTACGAATAGTAGACACCTAACACCAAACACAAACTAGCCAAACAATCCAACCAAAGACATCTAACACACACACATGTGTGTACCAGACTATCGTTAACCACATGTGATTATTAGAATTTAGAAGTAAGAAAATCCAAGACACACATACCCCATCAAGATGTTTAAAGCTTCAAAAAACGAAAACTAGTTTATGTAGTGAACACACATGAAAAATCTTTCTCTAAACTCTTCTTCAGACATTGACTAACCTAAGAACTAAGCCTGAGTTTTATTCAAAATAAAATGTCTGACTAAACAACTCCTACGAATCTATTACTGAAAGAAACAAAAAAGGGAATATATTTCAATTTTCAAACACTAATATATATTTCAAACAATATACCAAATATGATATGATAAACCAAAATAAATTGTTGGATTTTATTGATAAAGTATTAGCCTAACATAAAAAAGGGGAAAATTCTACAAAAAAAATAGATCGGGAAACCAAAAGAGGTCAAATCTTATCAGAAAATTACGAATTGATGAAGAGAGAAATCGTACTAGAATACAATTTTGATTGTGAGAGCAAGGAAGATGGGAAAGTAAGAACAATCTCGAAACTCTAAAGTCTGTACATTCCCAAGAACATGTGTGTTTGCAAGAGAGAAAAAGAGGTCAAAGATGAGATATTGATGTCGAATCCAAATCGCGAAGACGAATCAACTTTAATCCTGAACCGATCTAAATCGGATAATATAAACCGAATTTGTGAATCATTACATACGCAAACGAATTTAAACCGTACTAATTTTTTTCAACATTGATTTATTATTCTATTACAAATTATGAGACTTGTTACATCGACGATTTCTATAACGGACAATTCTACCGCCTTATGAGGATCCACGCAAGACGATTCTACCTGCACCACGCTGAAGATCTCATGTAAGTTTGTCTCCGTTAATCTGCATAAATGATAATAAATCGCACTCTCTGAGATTCGAACCCTATACATCCTTGTGTAGAAATATTAATAAACCCTTGATCAACCATTGGACCAAATAAGCTTCCACAAACCGTATTAGTTAGGGGAGTGAAATTATTATCGGCGATCTGAGGTTCAGTTTTGATTAAGATGTTTGGAACACTCAGATCTATTTATAGATGATAAAATTTTGGATCTATCAAATCAAATATGAATCCAAATATCATGGTTATAAATAGATTTTGGTTTAAAGATCCCTCTTGCTTTTATATTGCAAAAAATGGAGTGGGTGACATTAGTAGGAGACTTTACCTTGATACGTGCTCAAGTGTCCCTAAATTCAATGGAGCAGGTGCTTAAGACTTGGAATATCGCAAGTTTGTTGGAGGTATCTACACTGTTTGAAGGTAACGTGAGGAAGAGGGAATCTCCTTTGGATGTTGACATCAATGGCCTACTTCATCAATATGCTAAAGTGTTTAACATGTCGAAGACTCTACCACCTCTTATTGGAACTAGTCTCTAATTTTTTTTATTACATCAAAAATTTATGGTATTGTCATCTTGATCTGCATCCAGTTGAAGACTTCTAAACGTGATAATTGTTTGCTTATGATTAAATATTTTCAAAAGTACTATTATCTCATTTTCAACTTCATCATTAATACCAAAAATTGTAGCCGCAATTTTTTCTCGTCAAGTAGACTATTAGCATCCATCTTATTATAATAACCGAGATTATTAACATAATCTGAAATAAGATGAATATGTAAACAATATATAAAAAATTTTAAATAAAAAATAATTTTAAAAGAATTTGTATGAACTTTTAGGTAAAATTTTTATTTTAAACAAAAAAAAATTTTCAAAAAAATCACGTACTAAAAAAATCACTCTATAAATTAATAAATTTTCATAGTCCCGACATTATTAATTTATAGAGGTTTTACTGTAAATATTGGGAATATATTCCCTAAAATCAAAACTAATATATGCAAAATAACTTAACCACCAAGATATTCATAAATTCTTTCTTATCAAATCTTACTAACCTAAGAGATCAGTCGCCTTTATGTCCCTATAAATATCACCTAAGGGACGATATAATAACACACCTCACATTATTTTTATTTTTTGTCGATAACCCCTTCTTCAGAAATTTTACTATGGCTGCAGATTTATTACGAACATGACAAACATAATCATATTGTTTTGTAGTGTACAAATTTTTTATTGTATCACTAAAATTTTCTGTTTTGTTTGTTCATCAGATTTTTAAACAGATGAAGCCCTACACTGCCAAATCTGGTGAAACGTTTCGGAATGATTTTAGCGGAATAAACTGTAAGTTCTCATCAGATTTATTAACTAACATGATAAACATAATCATATTGTTTTGTAGTGTAGAAATTTTTTATTGTATCTCTGAACTTTTCTGTTTTGTTTGTTCGACATAATTTTAAACAGATGAAGCACACTACATTGCCAAATCTGGCGATACATTCGAAATGGTTTTAGTGGAATGAACAGGAAGTTTTCATCAGATTTATTATTTAACACTCATTTACATGATGAACATAATCAGATCTTTTTGTAGGGTACAAAATTCTTATTATATCACTAAACTTTATTGACATTTTAAGTTTTATTTATTCATCTAATTTTTTAACAGATGAAGCAATACACTGTTCACTGTAAGTTCTCATAAGATTATTAGCTAACACTCATATTTTACATGATAAACATAATCAGATTGTTTTGTAGTGTACATAATTCTTATTGTAACAATAAACTTTATTGACGTTTTTTGTTTTATTTATTCATCAGATTTTTTAAACAAATACTCAGGTTTTACGTGATAAACATAATCGGATATATTTTTAGAAAAAAAAAATTCTTAAGGCTTATAAGATGAAGATTGAGATGGTTAGAAGAATATCTTAAGTCTGAGAAGATAAGGATGATAAGTCAGAGAAGATTAATTTTGAGAAGGCTAACGAGAGAAGATAAGGATGATATAAATTTCTTTCCTCTTTCTTGAACTATTTGCTTGGGTTTTTTCATCATTTTCTAATTGTTTTATTCTTATATTCTCTTACTTCATCTTCTTCTTTTTCTAATGTTTTTTGCATCATTTTTTGATGCCATATATTATAAGAAATTAACAAGATCAAGAATCTATCAATTCCAAATTCTTTTCAAAAATAAAATATTATCGTGGATAACAAATCACACGGGGGAGAACAATTGAATTCCTTCGTACAAAAGATTTTGAAATTGATTCAAATTTTACCCTAACCCTTTAATATTGTTCACGGGTTATATGATATTGGAAAACTTCACCACTCCAACAATACTAACGACAAGAGTCACAAGAATACCAAAGAAAGATAAACTTAAATTGGTAAATCAGTGATCAATAATATAAACCCTAATCTTAAACAATTATTACATTTTTTTGATAGAATATATATACATATGTTCGAGTGAAGAACTGATTCCAAAAAACTAACCAGAGATAACTAGAAATTCGAGTCAGAATTTAAATCCAAAATATCTAAAAACTTTATATCGGATCTGATTACATCATCAATATAACAATAATTAACCTACGGATACATAAATAATTACAGTCGTAAATGACTATGGATTTGATGGGTTTAAACGCAGTAGGTACATATATAGTGGAAATCAACAAATCAAAATAATTTTATTTTTAATAACAAAATAACTAACCATATATATCATATGAGAGTTTGTGGAATCAGGCGGTTGCAGTTTTAAACATTATACAACGATTTATGCGGTTAGTATATCAGTTGGAAATGAATACGTATGCAAAACATGTATGATTGGTCGATCACGGGTGCGGTGGCGATTTAAGAAGAAACTACTAAAGTACAGTAAAAACTCTATAAGTTAATAACGTTGGGACTATACTATTTTTATTAATTTGTCGAACTATTAAATAAGAGAGTTATTAATTACATCGATAAAGTACTTTGAAACCGAAAAATTATTCATTTATCGAATTATTAATTTATCGAATATTAATTTATAGAATTTCTATTGTATGTAAGAAACAAAAAATATATGATTATAATTAAAATTAAAAATTCTAATTATAAAAAATCATAAAATAACTAAATAACATTCTTAAGAGGTTTAGAAATTTTTTCTATGATTACAAATTTATTTTAGTTTAGTTAGTACATATCAAATATATATAATTTTTATATGGTAAAAATTTATAGAAGAGAGTAAAAATTTGTTTAAATTATGTTTTGCAATAGTTTTTAATATTTAAGATAATAAAATAAAAATTTAACCGGATCGCAACCACAAACGCTAAGAAAAACGTTTTTGATTTAGAATGTATCCGAACAATATAAAGCGGTACGAAACGGTTTCTGTGATTGTTGACAAATGCTACCAGTCGCAACCGTCTGGATACTGTTGTCAAATACTCGATTCAATAATTGCAATAGTCAGTCGAAACTATTTACTAAACAAAATGAAAAATGGAAAACATTTCAACAAAAAAATAAACTTATTTGAAACTACTCGATTTTTGTCTACACATTTTAATACAACATAGTCAACTATATCTACTTCCACTAATGGCAAAACAATATAAAACACAATACTTCAATGTATTAAACAGTTGACACAATAAGTATTAGGGATAATTAAGTATAAAACAAATCATGTTCCTGTGCGGGGTAGAATCTAGTAAACGACAAATTAGAATTCAACTAACTATAATACAAACATTGAACGAGAAATACCTTAGAATCTTGGGGACTAAGCCAATTTATATGTGATTCTTGGTGACCAAGTCTTTTCCATTAATATAAACTCACTTCTCTTCTCCTCCTTCATCTCATATTCTCATCCACTTTTCTTTTTGCATCTCAAAATATTTCAAGAAATCTATACATCTTTAAACTTTCAAAGTAATGGATCGAGTGAAATTCAATTGCCGTTCGCATATTCCTCTTCTTGGCTGTTTCATGGACGTTCTTTTTCAATTATTTACATCATTCAAGACATCAGATTCTAGTGATGCAGCAAAGAAATTGTTAATACCGCAACGACAGGAAATCTGGCAGCTCAGAAACACTTCAGAAAACTACAGTGTATTAAGCTCAGTTAATTACTCCCAAAACTAAACATGTAGATAATCTCTCAGGTGTATTTTTTTTTTTGTAATTGTGGTAAATCATGTATCGAAATCCAATAATCTCCGAAACATATAGTAAGCTGGGTATCTTGCCACTTAGTCCCTCTACCGTAGCCAAGAGAAATCTCAACGATTTTCATAGATGCTAGGACGTTCACTGGTTTAAACCTACTCGAACAAGCCACGGGCAAACACTTTTGGTTAGGTTATGGTGTATTCAAAATATGGAAAAGCATTTATCTATCGGCAATAGCTTGTAACCATATAATGTGATTGGTCTGTGTATAGGTATATTTATTTTTTATTGGTGTATTGTGGTTAATCATAGGCTTATATGAATAGAAAGAATGAGTATAATCTCCAATATATATCCTTTGTGTCAAAATGCTCTATAAGAATATTAAAAACTCAAATGACTGATCGAAAAAATCTAAGATATGGAGGTTGTTCGATCACTATGTTGAATCAGTGCTATCAATGATCAAATACAACTTCTGTCCATCACTGATCATATCAATATCTGTGAAACGAGCTTCGTCTTCTGATAATATTACAACTGAGGCTTCATCTGATAGCCCGAGCTCTTGCGCAGCGGTTTCTAGGAGTTTCTGGAGATCCCTCGGAATCCAGACCACAACTCCGTGCTTTCTACTACGCACCTCTTTAGCCTCGCGGGGGTGGAAAGGAAAGACCGTGCATTTCCGCCTCTCAATTCTTTCCTCTGTTTTCGATAAAAGTTGATTACAAAATCCAGTTTTTGAGTTGTATAGTCTGAAGAAAATTATTCGAGTACCTTGTAGTTCATGAGAGCTTGACGGGTAGATAGACGACTGAGCAATTTTCGAATCTTGGAGTAACTTAATAAGTTTTTTGTTTCCGCACATCCGGGCTTCATCAAGCGGAGAATTTCCCCACCTTCAAAGATAGGATTTATGAAGTTAATTAAAGTTTAATTTCAAACGATGTAATGATCAATTTCGTATGATTTTTACCGGTCTTTAGCGATAACACTAGCTCCAGCTTCAACCAGCATCTTAGCCATCAAGTATAAGCCTTCAGAAGCAGCGACGTGAAGCGGCGTTCTGTGATCATAATCTTCAGTGTTTGGGTCCATACCGCTTGAGAGCAATCTGTTGAGAAAGTCAGAGTCTCCTTTCACAACTGCCGTGCAAAGAAAGTTTCCCGAATCTTCTAGATTAAATGAAGCTCCTTCTTTGACAAGCAAACCAATCACTCTGTCTTGCCCTGCTTTCACAGCCTCTAACAATGGCGTATTCCCAAATTTATCTGCGCAAAAATATTACCAAAGCGTAAACATAAAACAATTCCATTAGATCGAATATTGATTTCCATTTTTACCTTTTAGATTTATATCGACACCTTCTTGAATAAGAAACAATGTAATGTCTTCGTATCCCCTAGATGCTGCGAGATGCTGCATATGAAGAAGACATTTACAGGTTAAATTAGAATATTTCGTAGCGTAATAGGAAGACTGAAGTAAGTGAAAAACGTACAAGCGGTGATCTGCCATCGTAATCTGTTTTGTTAGGATCGGCTCCAGCTCGGATTAAGCTCTTAAGCTGGTCGAAATCTCCTTGGAAAGCTGCACTGTTTACCTTCAATGCAAGTTCTGCTTCTTGTTTCCCAATGTGAATCATAACATCAGATTCTAGCTTCTTTATCCTCTCATTCGATTCCTTCCCCTGCCAAAACCGCGATCTGAGTTGCAAAATTTTCTCATATCATTGAGTTCAAACCGTAAGAGAGCAAAAAAAGAATTCACCTCCATAAGATTGTTCAAGATTTTGCGTCCGTCTTGAAAATAAATCTCGAGGATGTTCGAGAAAGACTGTTTATCGAGGCGTAAAAGATGACATAGGTCGCAAACCCGAACAGTGAAAGGTTGAGAGATGTTGCAAATGATGGAGATATCTCCAAAAGAATCGTGAGGCCCAAGAAACGTAACACTCTCTTCTGATCCATCTGTTCTTGTAACAAGAGCTTCCTAATAAAAGCCCCAAATTTTTTACAAAGTGTGACATATAAAAAGAGGCAAAGAAACACAATAAGATTTTGCATACCAGTAAGCCTTCACAGACGAAATACAAATGATCCACGACGTTTCCTTGCTCCGTGATTACTTCTCCTGGAAGAAAATACTCTTCATGGAGTCTTATAACTATCTGATTAATAAACTCCGAGGAGCAGTCTTTGAAGAGAGCGATTTTCTTTATGTACGGCAAGTACAACGATTGCGCAATCTGCAAAGAAAAAGTATTCATTGATGAATTTTACAGTTATACACTTGTACTAAACAAAATATATCTTATTATATAAAATTTGATGCGTCAAACATTGTAATTAACACGATCGTGACATGTGGCATCCAATCGATAAGATTTTGATATGTGTAAAAAAAATTTCCAATAAGATTTTGCCACATGTCAAAATAGTTTTATCTATTTTAAGAAACATAATATTATTATATTTTTGAATTAGATTACAAAAAAATTAAAATTTTGTTTTCATTAATTTTTTTAAAAATTTGTTTTGATAATTTTATTTTTGCTAATTAGTAAATCTAAATATATATATATATATAAGTAAATAAATAATAAAAAGTAAACCTAATTCAAATAGGAATAGTAAAAACATAAATAAATAATAAGATTTAACTAAAAACCAATTAATGGAATAAATAGAATCCAAATAAATAAATAATTATTTAGACTTCTCTATCAGTGATGTTATATCGACTTTCTCAATCTTATTTATTTACTTTCATGGTTGATCTAAATTGGTTTTTATAAAAAAAATTATAATAACTTAGATCCCAAATAAGATCTATTATATAAAGTTTAATGTGTTTACTTTGTAATTATTTTATATAATAAGATTCATTTTCCATCAAAAGAAAGATTATATGTCGAGTCAAAAAATAAAATAAAAAGTCAAATATGACTAAAAATGAGTAAATCTAATTCAAATAGAATATGTGATTCAATTCATTAAGATTTTGAATATATATATATGAGTAATTACATAATGAAAGGTAAACTTAATTCAAATAGGAATAGGAAAAACTAATTATTTGGAAATATTTAATTAAAATAAAATAATATAAGAAAAATAAGTGGATCAAAATAAATAATTAATTGTTAGGTTCTCTATAAGTGGTTTCGCATCGATTTTCTATCTTATTTTATTTATTTACACTGGTGATATGATTTTACTTTCCATTTTTTGTGTTTGGTTTTTTTGTTTTACAGATTATCAAATATTAAAAGATTAACAATACTTCAAATAGATATATGATAATTAATTCATCAAATTTTTTTTAAACTAAATTTATATGAACAGCAAAATCGTAAAAATTAAAACTAATTCAAATAGGAATAAAAAAACTAACTATGTTAAAATACGTTGTAGAATTTAATTGAAAATCAAATAATAAAAGAATCAAAATAAATAAATAACTCTTATAATTCTCAATCAGTGGTTTCGCATTAGAGTTCTCAATTTTTGTTTTACGTGAGATTTGATTTTTTTTTTACTTTTTCGTGTTTTATTTCTTTTAACATGATCGTGACACGTGTCAAGTCTGTCAATCAGATTTTGTCACATGTAATTTTTTTTCCAATTAGAGTTTGACACATGTTAAAAAGTTTATTTCTTTTCACAAATCTAATATACCAATTAGATTTTGACTTTAAATCTAATATACAATTATATTTTTTTTTCGCGGATGATTATTTTTTTCTTTTTTTTTCGCTTTTGATTTATCTCACGGATTATAATATTTATTACAAACCCGCGTATATGCGGGTCCTAAATCTAGTATATATATATTATTAGAAGTTAGAACCGAGGGTTAGTAGTTTTGTTTGTGTACTAGCTAGAGGTGTCAAACCGGACAAACCCGATTTAATTAATCCACCCTGCGTTAGATCAAAATATTTTGTGGGTTTTGCGGATCGATCTGTAGGTATTGAAACTTCAATTTTTGTTTAGTATTTTTAGAAAGTAGTAAAAATTATTATAAGAAAGTAAAAATAACACGTGTAAATTGAATAAAAAATATTGTAAATATCAATTTCTGAAATGAAGAAAGTGTTATTCGTTTATGTATTTAAATTGATTTGGAAATCTATTTATGATTTAGAAATCTTTGTAAAATTTATTGTAGATTTCAATTAGTATTTGTAAATCCGTAGGTTTGCCCTCGAATTTAAGTCTTTGTATTTTTAATATGAAAATTCTTCTGAATCCAACTAAAACTATTGCGTAATCAAATTCATACATAAATGGGTTATTGAATTATGAATTTTAATGGATTTAAAAATCCAAACAAAATCACGTGTTATTTGTTCATGTGTTCATTCGTTTTATGGGTTTTAAATAGTAGTTCACATCACATGTTATTCTATGATATTAAATAGTAGTATTGAACAGCAGTATTGAATAGCGCGTGATTTAAACTAGTATTTAAAATTATTTAACGAATAACATACGATTTGATAAATATTTTAAAATGAATGATCCAATAACACGTGATTTTATTTGAATTTTCAAAACAATTAAAATTTATAAACCAATAATCCCACTAATATTTTTATTTATTTTCTATTAAAGTTTCAAGTTCGCGGATTAGTCTGTTGTCCCTATGAGTTTAGCCTGTTTGAGATCGCCTCCAACAGTGAACTAACTCGAAAACCCCAAAAAAAATTGCCTCTAAAACGATATCCCTAAACCGTGAATTCCCGTTCAGGTATGGACTTAGGGAGCCCTTAAAGGAAGAGTTTCTCCAAGTCACCGAGCTGGAGTCATGACAGTGCATGCATAGAAGCTAATTTAATCTACTTTAGTTTCCGGACCGAAAAAAGAAGAAGATGTTATTAGGGTACCTTGGCGCGGATAGAGGCTGGGATATCTTGAAGCATGACAGTGTCGGTGTAGTTACTATCGTACTGCAATCTCACATGACCCGTTATTTGGCTTCGAATGTCTCTTCCGAGTTTTTTCCGGTTCATGAAACTTATGAGATCATTCATTTTATCTCTAAATCTCTCTGTGTTTGATCCTTTCACAATCAAAGCAGTGATGTTACCGATCAGGTACGCACCGAGAACCATATCGAACGAAACATATACCATTACAAATATCATTTCCCTCAGATTCACCGCGTGTATGTCTCCATAACCTGATGAAAAAGGACCCATCAATCTCTTTGTGATATAACTAATCAAACTGAGCATCAAAATTGATTTTTAGTACCGACAGTGGCCATAGTGACAATGGCGAAGTACAGAGACGTGATATAACGTTTCCAAAGATCGATTTCTCGGAAATTCTCGTAGCTATAGTCTCCCAGCTTCAGGCTACCGATCCAAGTGTAACCTTCGTTTTCTGGAGGAAGAGTGGTAGCCAAGTAATAGAAAATGCAAGCAGCAGTGTGAGTACAGTAAACTTCAACGAACAAAAGCTTCAAGATTCTGGTGAAGAGATAGTTGATTCTTGTGTCTTTTTCAAGTCTTTGGAAAAACTCAATCACTTTGCGCACCCGAAATAGCCTTATCCACAATATGTACCTCACTAGCTCGTGTTTCCCTGATGCCTGAAAACAAAACAACATCTCCACAATGTATAAACCAGACCTATCCGAATCGGTTTAAACCACAATGTGTTTATAACCCCCCAAAAACCAGACCTATCCGAATTGGTTTAAACCACAATGTGTTTATAACCCCCAAACCAGACCTATCCGAATCGGTTTAAACCACAATGTGTTTATAACCCCCATTGGTTATTACGAAGAAAAAAAACGAAATGGATGTGAAACTGGTTTTTGTGTAACCGAACCGAAAAACTGAGGTTCATTTGAATTTTTTTTCTTTAAAATATATGAAACTACATTACATAAAAATATATAATTAGTTAACATAAATATTTTTATCTAAAATTTGATTCTCACCAAATTGCATCAAACCGAAAGTCATTTGAATTTTGTATGTTAAAAAAATATATGTAATTATATTATACAGATATAATTAGTTAACTAATTATTTTGTTTATGCTTTTTATTTTTACCTAAAAAATCGAACCGAACCAAACCAGGATACCATCGAAAGCCTAACTAATCCAAACCAAACACCCAACAAGTGGTTTTTATTTGCTTTCAGTTTCTATAAACCCGATAAAAACAAACCAAACCAAACCAAAATTGAATCAAATTGAACCGAAGCAAACCAATTACAATCAATTTATAAAAATCCAATTAACCAAAAAAAAACTGAGCCAAAATGAAACCGTAAATTGGATTGTCCAGACCCGCTAAAGTGTTTTTACAAAGACAATACCTTTTCTTAGAGAACCGAGTAATGCTAAAAAAAAAAAGCAAAGGTAAAATACCTTGTAGATAAGATCCCATGGAAAACAACTGACCAAATCCAGGAAAAAATGCGACTTCAAGTACCTGAAAAACATGATTCGAAAAGACAAGTTTCCTCCGTTAAAAGCACAAATGGATAAATGCGTGCTTGTAAGCGTCTTTATATATAACTCACCGGAAAGCAATATGTGTTGGTTTGTAGTCGGTCCGGTAGGTCTCGCTATCACGGAATGCGACAAAAAATTGAAGAGCAATATCGACTAAGAATGCAATCTGACCAACAATGTCAAGTACAAAGAGATTTTTTGGCAGACCGCGGAAGAAACCAAACTCCATGGGAGTGAACAAAGAGGAGTATATTGCCCACAACAATATAAACATTTCCCATGCCTTGTACCACCTGTTCATTATCAAATCTAAACAAGGATTTTTGAAAACGTAAATACTATTTGCTCTTTGTATAACTGACCACAAAATCGTATAACTCGCATCACATTGGTAATGTACTAATGTGTAGCTAGAAGCAAAAAAACATTAGCTGGACTCGCATTTTAGTATTTTACTATAAAGTTGACATTTTATTACTTATTTTATTAAGATTTTAAGAGAACAGGTACAGGTGGATGAACATCCACGTGTAGCCTCTGGTTACGGCATTTTTTGCGGACCCAATTAATAATCCGATTTCTCTGGTGACTCTTACACAACATATTGCGATTACAAATATAACCCTAGTAAGCATTTTCTCTGAATTTTAAAACACTAATTATTATTATTATTATATATGTTCGTGTAACAGCATTTCCTCAAGTTGTTTAAGTGGGATTCGATTTATAGAAAAATCGATGTAATCTACAATTTGAATCAGTTTTAAATTACCAATTGGTCGGCTGTAAATAAAACAAATGCTTTGATATACATGAGGTGGAAAAAAGAAAAAAAAAAGAACAAAAAGATAAGAATACGAGGCTGTGTTTTCATTTTTTTGTTTTCTTTCCTCCATCAAAAAATATATGAGGCTGTGTCCCACCCAAAAAAAAAAAAAAGAATAAAAATATCTACAACAAATTCACCTAATTTGCATTAAAAATTTGACTTTGGAATAATGTGCTAAAGATTATTCATCTAAATCCTAAACTTTTTTATAAATCTTTTTGTTTTACCTCAATCTAAATCCTATAAAATTTCATATTTAAAAAAGGATTCTTTTATAATAAAATTAACAAAATATAACATATTTTTTGAAATTAATAAAATAATCTAAAACTAATCTAAACCCTGAAACTAAATAATAAGACAAATTTTGAAAAATACCATTTTTGAAATGCCACTTTTCAAAAATGCCACAGTAGCTTTTCAAAAATGCCACAAATACTATATTATTTATTCAAAATACCATTTATATTTGGGCAGGTCCGGCTGTGTGACACAATGCCAAAAAAAAAAAAGTTCAAAAAATATACTATGTTTTAGACTAGGGCCATTTTTACAAAAAAAAATCAAAAAAAAAAAAATTAGTAAAGAATTTTGTTTAAAAAACGCGGGACCCGGTGCAAAAGCACGATTGCACCCTCTAAACCGGACTTGTATTTGGGTTAACTATGTTATGTTAAGGTTTAGTTTTGAGGGTTTAGAGATTTTTATGATTAAAACCCTTTTTAAAGCTTAAAATTTTAGAATTTAAGTATTAAATAATCATTAATTTATGGCATTTTTGAAAATTGACAATTTATGGTGGTATTTTTGCAAAATAATATTTTAAAAGTGACATTTTTGAAATTCTCCCAAATAATAAACTCTAAAAATGAAATGCTAAATCCAAAATTTTAAATCTTAATACAAATATTTAAAGTCTAATCCATAAACCTGAAAATAATGTATTTTTTTTTATTTTGAAAGACGTGTATTTTTAAATTTAGAAAATTTTTAGCTTTTTTTTCTTAATTGTTCCTACTTAAAATAGGAAGAAGCTACTGTAATAATAAGTACCAAATAAAATAGAAAAAGGGAAATATTATGGAGAAATTTTAAAAAATGCCATTTTTCAAAAATGTCATATTTCTAAAAAAAATTTCAAAAATACTACAAATATTATATTATTTATTTAAAATATTATTTATATTTGAATTAACTATGTTATATTAGGATTTAGTTTTTATGGTTTAAGGTTTGTTAGTGTCAAAACATTTTGTTAAATATATAATTTTAAGGTTTAAAGTTAAAAAATCTTTTAATTTGTGGTATTTTTGAAAATGGACGATGACAATTTTACAAAATGATATTTTAAAAATGATATTTTTAAAATTTTCTCCAATATTATGATACGCTATGGTGATTGTAATAAGATATTTTTTTGTCATCAGATATTTTTTTAGATTTTAAGTAAAAGTGTTTTCTACGTTTTTTTATCATCCCAATAGAAACGAAACGACATTTAGAAAGAAGAAAAAAAAGAAGACAAAATACTAATTTTCTGTGTAGAAGAAAGAAAAGAAGATAGCACCTGTTTTTGGGATGGATGATAAATCGATGTTCATTACGGCCATCGGAATCAATTTTTCGATGCTCGGAAGAATCGAGCCACCGAAACGTCTCGGCCAAGCTGAATTTACCTCCTTTTGATGAAACGTCGTCGTTTAATTCATCTTCTTCGTCTATACTCTCTTGCCGTCGCCGGAAACGCCCCATCTTTCCCCAAATCGAATCCAAATTCTCAAATCGATCCAATCTCCGACGATTTCTCCGGTGATTCCCGAGTCAATCGCAAATCTCGAATCCGAAACTGGAAAACTTCGATCCGAGATCCAATGTATTTGGAGTCAAAAGGCGGGAAGATCACGAGAGCTGCTTATTCTCTATTTTTTTTCTCGTCACGTTAAAGCTTTATAATTGATTTTGTTGACAAGAGCGTTAAGAGAAACTGAGGTTTTTAATTTTTCTCGGTTTGTTTTTTTAAGTATAACATAAAGGTTTTGTTGTCTAGAAGAATCGAATTTATATAGAGTACATGTCGGTACATAATAGTTTTTTATTATTTTTAAATAATTAGTCTAATCTAAATTTTTTGCCAATGCTGTCAAAAACAAAAGTATTCCCAATTGATTTACAGAAACAATACCAAGGTTCCGATTAGTAATAGTGCGAAATCGCATATTAGTAGAAAATATATAACTGTAGAATGGAATTAAAGAGGAAAGTTTAATTCTTTTCCGCAAAATTGTGACATGACATATCTGATGTAGCGTTTTCTAATTCATATGTTCAATTATTATACTTTATTTTTGTGAATGGTTGATCATTACTAAACAGAACGGATCAATCAATGACATTTTTGTATGCTATAGTCTGTACTCAAGTCTTCAGCGGATGAAGTCGTACTATATATACAAATGTGTGACCTTGTTTTAAATCGTGAAAAGTGAATGGTATAAAATAAAATGGATTAAAAATAAACTTTTATATTTTTTTCAATAATTTTATAATAACTAATACCAACATGTCTTAAAAAAAATTACAAATCCAAATTTACTACTTCAATTTTTCATTACATATCTACAATACTTTCCTAGATGTTTGTCATATATAGTCTATCTTCTCTCTCAGCTTTTTCCTGCTCATTTGAGTTATTTTCTCGTTTTTCGTATGCATATGTAAAAAATTTTCAAATAAAATATTCATCTAATAGAGATTTTAAGTCAATGTGATTAAATTGAAGTGACTATTAAGCTTTAATCTCTAAGCATAAATCACAAGTGCATGTCAATATCATTGTAGTACTTAGAGGTCATTTTTCCACAAGGAGTATGATTAAGACAATAAGAATACAAGAGGCTAATGAAGCTAAGTGATTCAAGTGATTGTGTTTTAAATAACCAGTCTAACAACCTAATGAAATGATGCCAAACAAACAAGTAAAGAAACTAAGCAAGATTAAAAAACTTAAATGAAAGCAAGCATAAACTAATCAAACTTAAAACCAAGCAATACGAAAAGTCAACCAAAAGTCAACATAATTAAGCTAAACAAGATTGATTCAAACAGATAAAAGTATGAACTTTGAGTAGAGATCATAAATTAGGGATGATTTACTAATGGCCAATGATACTAAATCATATGACAAACCATTGCCAAGACATGGATCATAATAAGTAGATTAGTCAACTTTCATGAATACTAACCCATTCTACTAATCACCTATTTTGACAAATCTTTTGATTCCAATTGACAGGGATTGAAGATCATTAATGAATAAGTCCATATAAGTCACAATTCACCTTGGACATCAAGTGTTAATTGGCTAAGCTATGAAAAGCATGTTTTAGAGTTGGTCTAGACATTTTTACAAACACCTTTCGGGCACAAAAAGATCATAATCAAGAAATTGATTAGCAAGTTCAATCATAGCTTTGGGCTCACTCTAAACATGTGGAAATATAAAGATTTAGACATAAACATCACTAATCATGCATAATCACCCTAATCTACTCTACTCATCATCCACTAAAAGGACTACTTACTCATGCTCAAACAAACCATAAAAGCATAAGTAAAGAAAGACATAATGAAAGATTAAAGAAACCATTAAGGAAAACTTCACTAATTCTACATGAAAAGATCAAACTTTAACATCCAAAATAGCAAAAGATCCAAGGGTTTTTGTTTTTGCCTCTTGGATAAAAGAGATAAGATAAAATTTAGGATTTTAATGTGCTTAAAACTATATATAGGAATAGTAAAATGTACTGGGTCAATCCGGGTTCTTGCCTAAAACGTCAATCCGCAGGGTCCTGGAGATCGACCAAACTAGCAAACTGGATCGATCAAATGGACTTTTTCGTCCCAAGAAGCCTCTGGTGTTACTTTGATCCATCACTTTGATCCATATAAGGAGAGAACTGGATCGATCCAGTTGACACTTCGAAAACTCCTCATTTCGGCTATGTTGTGCGTTTGATCCTCTGGTCTGATCGACCCATCCAACAACCATGATCGATCCAGGCAATGTTTCTCCCTCTTTGGCTTAGGTGTCAGTCTCATCGACCCATTTGATCGATCCAAGGAGCTGCCTTGGTCGATCAAATGGACACAAATGAATTCTTGCGGTTTCTTGCCTCTCCTTGATGCTCTTTGATGCGGATATCAACCTTACCACCACTCAAACCAATGAACCACATCATGTACCAGAAGTCCGAGAAGGCCCTATGACACGTTCAAAGTCTAAACAGCTCAGGAAGAGGTTTAACTTAGCCGTGAAAGATATTGTGAGTTCCCTGGAGCTAGAGGAAGAGCTTGCTGAAGCCTTCACCCAAATGAGCCTTGAACAAACTACTCCCGCAGGTATGGAACCTTCTTTACCAGGACAAGACACACCAAGAAGAACGGAGATGACAATGGAGCCGTTAGATGCGTACGAGACGAGTTTCACATCCAAGAGTGATCAAGAGAGCCAAGATCAAGACCAAGATAACAAGGACGTAGAGGAGCTCCAAGCGACTGATCAAGATACTAATGAGGGACCCCAAGAAGACTTCTACTTCAAGAAACCTACAAACCAACGAGTGGAACAAGAAGTGCCCCGAGGAGCATCAGTTCGGCTTAAACCGCATCCGGGTAAATTTTATTCAATTTATACTATATTTGCAGGTTCAAACAGCCTCAACAACGGCTAGCTCTTCATAAAAAACAACCATAGAATTCGAGCTTAAGTCCACACCATAGTTTCCTTATTTGGTTTAAATGTATTTTGCTCTCAACGTTGAGTTTCGTGTTTTTTTCTTTGTTTCGCATTTTGTTTTGCTTGTTGTTGCGTTTTGCTTTACTTTTGGCCGTAGGGCTAGCTGATGGACTCTTATAAAGTCCCCCTGCAGCAGTTGTAACTTTTCACCTTTGATTATCAATAAAAACGCCGCACTTTCTTCTTCTTGAGAGAGTTCTTGAGAGCAAACCCTAGTTCTTTTTCTTGTGTGTGTGATTCACCAAGGCTGAGTTCTTGTGTTGTATCAAAGATCAATCACAACTCTATGGTGCACCTCAACCCGCCAACACTTCCTCCTAAATCGATCCCACACGAGAGAAGCGTCCGCCATCGTGTTAGATCTTCACCTTCGACCATCTTCTCTTCACAAGGTAGAGCGACCGCCAGTTTGTGAAGCCACCATCTCTATCTCCAGACAAGTCTCACCACCGAGTCTTGTATCATCTGGTATCAGAGCTTAAACGCTCCTCTATCCGATATTATCTATCCTTTTTTGTTTATGTTAATTGCCTTGTGTTTAAGTTAAACCCAGAAAATCAAAAAAAAAAAAGTTTGTGTTTTGTTCCTTTGTTTCGATTATTCTTCACCATAAAAGAAAAACCTATAAAAAGAATTTTTAGTTTCGATTTCTTTGTTACTTGCATTCGGCATTCGTTTGTGTCATTGACTGTAGGTTTGGCATACTTGTCTTTATCCTTCGGTAGACTTGTTCTAGGCAGACTTGTCTATATCCTTTGGCAGATTTGTTTCAGGCAGACTTGTCTTTATCCTTCGGCAGACTTGTTCCAGACAGACTTATTCCAGACAGACTTGTTCTAGGCAGAATTGTCTTTCAAATTTCCTTGGTGCAGTTCAACTTAGGACAAACACGATGGGAGATGATGCAGCAATACAACCGGATGCATTGATGCAAATGGTAGCAACCATGAGGGAGGAGATAAAAGGTTTTGGAGACCGACTAGGCCATTTAGAGCAGCCTCCGACCCGACCTGAGGAGATACGCAATCACGCTCAGAGCCATGTTCGTGAGGAGGAGGAGATGTTACCCGACCCCGGACGAAGATGACTTGCCCCCTGACCCCTTAAGGCGACAACACCAACATAGATAGGACCCCTTGAGAAGAAACTAAACACGAGAGGTAGAAACACATGAACAAAGTCGGGATATTAAACTAATACCTCCTACATTTGCAGGAAAATCCAACCCCGAAGTGTACATGGACTGGGAGAGACGAATGGAATACATCTTCGAATGCTATGGGTATGGAGAAGCTTGAAAGGTATCTCTAGCCGTAGCTCAAATCACTGAGAATGCATTAGCTTAGTGGGACAGAACATTGGTAGAAAGGAGGAGACAAATATTCAGTCCGATCAACAATTGGGGAGGCATGAAATACCTCTTAAGGTTAAGGTATGTCCGTGAACATTATCACCGATACTTACAGAAGCGTTTTAGAAAGTTGTCTCAGGGCACAAGGATCATAGAGGAGTATTTTGAAGAATTTGAGAAGCTCATGAACTCCTTGTAGATAGAAGAGTCCGAGGAATCCATGATGGCTAAATTCATTGATGGCTTACAAGAACGTATAGCACGGAAAGTGGAGAGAACTAACTATCATGGACTTCACGAGTTACTTCACATGGCTGTACAAGTTGAACAACAAATCAAGCGTAAGATGTCACTAAGTAACCGGACCAGAAACAACACGCCT
The DNA here is from genome assembly GCA_900406555.1 of Pseudoturritis turrita. Classification (NCBI taxonomy): domain Eukaryota; kingdom Viridiplantae; phylum Streptophyta; class Magnoliopsida; order Brassicales; family Brassicaceae; genus Pseudoturritis; species Pseudoturritis turrita. The sequence goes on from OVBL01000057.1 coordinate 888,663, forward strand.
TGGAATGCAAACAACAACCGGAGTATGGACAAGGGCAAGGCCGTAGAGAATGATTCTAGATTCAAGAACAAGTCAAACGAAGCACCTAAGACCTCTAAACCTGAACCAGGTAAGTTCCCTAACGCTAATCAATCTCGTTCCTGCGATATTATGTGTTTCAAATGTTAAGTTAGGAGACACATGGCGAGGGAATGTCCGAATCAAAGGGTGATGATTCTCACTTCTAATGGCGAATACGAGTCACAAGATGAGCAAAAAGAGGATTCAGACGGCCATGGTGAGGAAGTTGAGTACCCAGATGTAGGAGAACTCCTTGTGATCCGCAGGACACTGAGTGTGTTTGTTAACCCTAAAGAGAAGGTGCAATGAGAAAACATCTTCCACACTAGATGCACCATCAAGAACAAGGTATGTAACTTAATTATTGATGGAGGTTCATGCACTAACGTGGTTAGCAAGTACATGGTTGACAGGTTAGGTTTTCAAAAGACAAAGCACCCGAGGCCATACAAACTTAGGTGGCTTAATGATGATACCGAGCTGAGGATTGTTGAACAAGTAACCGTGCCATTCAGCGTGGAAAAGTATCAAGACGAAGTTGTTTGTGATGTTGTGCCTCTGAAAGCCGGACATCTTCTCCTTGGAATACCATGGCAATTTGACCGAGTTACAAGCCACAATGGATGCACAAACCACTACTCTTTCACTCATAAGGACCGTAAGTATAGCTTTGCCCCTCTTAGTCCTTCAGAAGTTCATGAGTTACAAAAACACATGAACAAAGAGGAAGAGGTAAGGAATTCGTCTTTACTTAAGAGCTAATGATGTTTGTAAGACCATGAGTGCCAAGGGCCCCGTGCTACTAATGGTTTTCAAAGAGTGTCTAAGTTCAGGTTTAGGTGAAATGGAGCTTCCCGTGGAGATCCAATCAGTTCTAAATCAATACAAGGATGTGTTTCCAGAGGAGATACCACTAGGGCTCCCTCCTATCCATGGGATAGAGCACCAAATAGACCTCGTACCAGGTTCACCTCTACCTAATAAAACGACTTACAGAATGAACCCAAAGGAGTCTAAAGAGCTAAAGAAACAAGTACGTGATATAATGTACAAAGGATACATTAGAGAGAGTCTCAGCCCGTGTGCAGTGCATGTCTTATTAGTTCCCAAGAAAGATGGCACGTGGAGAATGTGTGTGGACTGCCGAGCCATTAACAACATCACCATCAAATATTGGCATCCGATACCAAGGCTAGACGACATGCTAGATGAGCTAGTGGAGCTACCATCTTCTCCAAAGTTGATTTAAGGAGTGGCAACCACCAGGTTAGAATGAGAGAAGGAGACGAGTGGAAGACAGTCTTCAAGACCAAGCAAGATCTCTACGAGTGGCTTGTGATGCCATTCGGGCTGACCAACGCCCCAAGCACTTTCATGCGTTTGATGAACCAGGTTCTAAGGTCCTTTATTGGTAAATTTGTAGTTGTCTATTTTGATGACATACTCATTTACAGTAAATGCTATTCTGATCATGTTAGGCATTTGGAGTTAATTTTGAAAACACTTCGGAAGGAAGGTCTTTATGCCAACCTAAGGAAGTGCACATTTTGTAGTGAGTAAATAGGGATTACAGGTAGATGAGGAGAAAATCAAAGTGATTCGTGAATGGCCTACCCCATCAACAATAGGACATGTCCGAAATTTTCATGGGTTAGCTAGCTTCTACATGAGATTTGTTAGAGATTTCAGCACGGTGGCGGCACCAATGACTGCTGTGATCAAGAAGAATGTACCATTCTCATGGAGAGAAGCTCAAGAACAATCCTTCAACACCCTAAAAGAGAGGCTTACACAAGCGCCGGTCTTGGCCTTACCAGATTTTGATGTCATGTTTGAAGTAGAATGCGGCGCTTCTGGTTTGGGAATTGGAGCTGTTCTACATCAAAGGAAGATACCCGTGGCTTTCTTTAGTGAGAAGCTGAATGGAGCGACCCTAAACTACCCGAGATATGACAAGGAGTTGTATGCGCTGGTCCGAGCTCTTGAGACTTGGCAACACTACTTGTTGTCCAAAGAATTTGTCATCCATACCGACCATGAAACTCTAAAGCATCTCAAGGGCCAGACATCACTTAAGAGAAGGTATGCCAAATGGCTGGAGTTCATTGAGACGTTCCCGTATGTGATTAAATACAAGAAAGGAAATAAGAATGTGGTTGCCGATGCCTTGTCTAGGAGATATGCACTTATAACTACTATGGAGGCTAAGGTGATGGGTTTGAACATATCAAGGAACTCTACAAAGATGACCCGGAGCTAGGAGAATGTTTCCAAGGCCGTGGTCAAGGAGCTTACAAGGTGTTCTACCTGCAAGATGGGGTTCTGTTCAAAGACAAGCGATTGTGCATCCCTCAAGGTTCTATGTGAGAATTGATACTTAGTGAAGTACATGGTGGAGGTTTGATGGGTCATTTCGGCATAGACAAGACTTTGGCCGTAGTAATGGAACACTTCTTTTGGCCTCACCTCAAGAAAGACGTTGAGAGATTTTGTGGCCATTGCATTGTTTGCCACATAGCGAAATCCATGTTACATTCTCATGGTCTTTACTTACCTATGCCTATTCCTAACACCCTTTGGGTAGATGTTTCTATGGACTTTGTCTTAGGATTGCCCAAGAATAGACACAAGGAATCAATTTTTGTTGTTGTGGACCGGTTCTCCAAGATGGCTCATTTTATTCCGTGTGACAAGACCAATGATGCAACTCAAACCGCAGATTTGTTCTTTAAGGAAGTGGTGCACCTCCATGGAATTCCAAGAACCATAGTCTCTGATCATGACACCAAATTTCTAAGTCACTTTTGGAGAACCATTTGGAGAAAGTTAGGTACCAAACTTCTGTTTTCCACAACTTGTCATCCTCAAACGGATGGCCAAACCGAAGTGGTAAATCGCACTCTCTCTACTTTACTTAGAGCCACCCTCGGAAAGAATATGAAAACATGGCTTGATTGCATTCCTTTTATTGAGTTTGCTTATAATCGGTCTGTTCACTCAACTACCAAGCTATCTCCTTTTGAGATAGTCTATGGGATTAACCCCTTGTCTCCCCTAGACCTTGCACCTTTGCCTCAGATTGAACAGGTTAATCAAGATGGTTTAAGCCGAGGAGAAGCCATCAAGAAGCTGCACCTCAAGGCCAAATAAAATTTGGAAAGGAAGTCCACAGAGAACAAATGCAAGGCTGATAGAGGAAGAAAGGAAGTGCTTTTCGAGTCAGGAGATTGGGTATGGCTACATATGAGGCCGGAGAGATTCCCAAAGCAAAGAGCCTCCAAGCTAGCACCAAGAGGCGACGGTCCATTCAAGATCTTCGAGAAGATCAATGACAATGCCTACCGCCTAGAGCTGCCGAATGAGGTAAACGTTTCCCATACTTTTAATGTTGCTGACTTGTCTGCTTATGATCCAGGAGATTCATTTTTGAGGAAAAAATCTTCTGAAGAGAGAGGGGATGATGCAGACATTGACCTTACCACCACTCAAACCAATGAACCACATCATGTACCAGAAGTCCGAGAAGGCCCTATGACACGTTCAAAGTCTAAACAGCTCAGGAAGAGGTTTAACTTAGCCGTGAAAGACATTGTGAGTTCCCTGGAGCTAGAGGAAGAGCTTGCTGAAGCCTTCACCCAAATGAGCCTTGAACAAACTACTCCCGCAGGTATGGAACCTTCTTTAGCAGGTCAAGACACACCAAGAAGAACGGAGACGACAATGGAGCCGTTAGATGCGTACGAGACGAGTTTCACATCCAAGAGTGATCAAGAGAGCCAAGATCAAGATCAAGATAACAAGGACGTAGAGGAGCTCCAAGCGACTGATCAAGATACTAATGAGGGACCCCAAGAAGACTTCTACTTCAAGAAACCTACAAACCAACGAGTGGAACAAGAAGTGCCCCGAGGAGCATCAGTTCGGCTTAAACCGCATCCGGGTAAGTTTTATTCAATTTATACTATATTTGTAGATCCAAACAGCCTCAACAACGGCTAGCTATTCATCAAAAACAACTATAGAATTCGAGCTTAAGTCCACACCATAGTTTCCTTATTTGGTTTAAATGTATTTTGCTTTTGAGTTTTGTGTTTTTTCTTTGTTTCACGTTTTGTTTTGCTTGTTGTTGCATTTTGCTTTACTTTTGGCTCTAGGGCTAGCTGATGGACTCTTATAAAGTCCCCCTGGAGCAGTTGTAACTTTTCACCTTTGATTATCAATAAAAACGCCGCACGTTCTTCTTCTTGAGAGAGTTCTTGAGAGAAAACCCTAGTTCTTTTTCTTGTGTGTGTGATTCACCAAGGCTGAGGTCTTGTGTTGTATTAGAGATCAATCACAACTCCGTGGTGCACCTCAACCCGCCAACACTTCCCCCTGAATCGATCCCACATGCGAAAAGCGTCCGCCATCGTGTTAGATCTTCACATTCGACCATCTTCTCTTCACAAGGTAGAGCGACCACCAGTTTGTGAAGCCACCATCTCTATCTCCATACAAGCCTCACCACCGAGTCTTGTATCACTCTTCCAATTTCATTTGGTTCCTCCCACTCCTTAGCCTCCATTGTATCTGAAAATACTATAAATGCAATGCAAATATACAGAATGAAGACTAGGACTCTAAGAGTCAATCTAAACTAAATGGAACTCAAAATGAAGAGAAATATGTAAAATGGAAGTCAAATAACTTTAAAAGCTAAGAAGAATGCATGCTAATGATGTCCTCAAGCAAACAAGAAAGAACAAATCGAAAAAGAGGCTTGAAAGTGAGAACTCAAAACCAAAGGTAAAACAAAGCATTCAACATCATATCTCAAGATAATTCAATGTCATCACACAAATGAATCCCTACTCAATCAATCTTCTCACATCCATCGCAATTTCAATCTTTTGACTCTAGACTACAAAGTTATGCTTCCACTTGATTCTATCATCCAATTCTTTAACATTCAATTAAGTGTTTAAGTGTCGTCTTGCTTAGAGACTATCAATCAAGTTCAATTGGCATGGTAAGAAAAAGGCTTATAAAACGTAAAGATAAGGCGGTTCAAAATATTTTAGTGACTTAATATTAAAGAATAGTAGTGTAAAACATCATGTAAAAGTAAAGGAGAAATGGAACAATTGATGAATATAAAGAAGAGCTTCCATTCTACCCAATTCCTTTTTATTTTAATCCTAAATTCTACCCATGATCTCACATTCTTTCTTTCTTTTGAGACACACAAAATGGTTGAGAACCAAATCTTATTTTTTCTTTTGCATTTGCAAACTCTTTGGTTTTTTTTGCTATACTCTTTTTATATCTTTCCTTTGCATCCTCCTTGATTTTTAAACACTTTCTAATCTTTGGTTTCAAGCTTATGGAGGGAACTTAGGTTTTTTTGCCTTAAACACTTAGAGTCTTCTTTAAACTTAACCTTTTCCTTGAGCATCCTTTGACTTTTGCTTTTTCAACCTTTAGCTTTCTTATGGATTCTTTTCGAACTCAACCATTCTTTCTTTTCTTGTTCTCTCAAGTCCTTCTCCAAAACCCAACCACAAATGAAAACAACATCAATACCCTCCTAGTTTGCTAGCCTTAAGTACAAGAGACTAGTCTAATGGAAAACCATCTTTGTCGTTCCTATCTTATAAGATTTGCATGTGTATGCACTTTCAAAAAAAGGTCTCACTCAAGCAAACAATGTGGAGTTTGAATAAAAAGACTTAGGCTAAAGTGGGGAAACCATCCTAGAGAGGAGAATGGCCATTCGGGTTAACAAATATAAAAATGAATAAGGAAACTCGAATGTTTTTTTGAAAACCATGAACATGCATATCAAGGCTCTATAGAAGAAGTTTAAATTCAATTAAAGTCAAATATATAGAATTGGCATCAAGTTAAGCAAGCTTCCACATTAGCAATGAGTTTTGAGCGAAGAGATCAAGATGCAAAGAAGAAAGCTTGTCTATGATTCACTTAAGTTGTAGAAATGCATTATCAAGAGATTCACGTTAAATGCTAAGTCAAAAACCTTTACAAGGCAATACTATCATTGTTCTTATATGTACAATGAAAATACAACCTATATGCATCTAGACTAAATCCTAAAAATATAATAAAGCATGAAAGCTATATGAATTTTTTTTTTTTTGAAGTTTTTCAAAATTTTATGGTTTTTGAAAGTTTTATCATGTACAATGCAAATGAGACTCAAAGATGCAAAAGGAAAAAAAAAAAAAAATCAAACGACATTAGCAAACGATTCTCTCCCCCCTCCCCCCCCCCCCCCCCGGACTTACTTATCACCGTCTCGGTGAGAAAGCAAAACCGAAGAGAAAACACAAAAAACACAAGAAAAGCAAACATGAAAACCGAAAATCTAATGGTATGTACAAGGGATTCGCGTGGTACCTTGGATCTAGTAGTGCTCGGAGTGATAGTATTGAGGTGGAGTGAGTTTGAATATGAACCTTTGCGGCATTGAGAATTTGAGGTCTTCAAAACAACTTGTGTTGCAATACCTTGGTCGTGGTAAAAAGCGACATAGGGCGGTTTCATCTTCATTCGTAAACTGGTAAGCGAGGGTGTTGTTGGAGAAGTGCGCCGCCAAAGTGTGCGTTAGCACCAAGTAGTCAAAATCCATCTTTGGCCTCTCTTGTAGAGGCGAGTATAGATCAAGGTTCACTCCAACCCGTTGGAAGAATGGGGTGAGCATTCCCACCTATGTAGATCTTTGGATCATCCTCGGAAGAGACCTTAAAGTGAGTTTGCAAGAGGTTGACGAGGAACATTGAGGCAGCGTCGAGATAAAAGATGGGATCGTATTCGATTGTCATTGATGGATAGAACATTGAGGTGGCGTCGAGATAAAATATCCATTCTGTCATCTTGGTCGATCAAACTGAATTTTTTTTCCCACTTGTGTAGCTTTGATCGACCTATCCAAGGAGAAGGATAAATCCAGTTGACGTTTTTGAAGAAGGCTATTTTCGGCTCTGGTGCTCATTTGACCGATCCATCTGATCGATCCAGTGAGCTGTCTTGGTCGATCAAACTGACATTTTACCTTATCTTGCTTTGTTTGCCTCCTAAACCATCCATGATTGTTCCTCTTGCCTCCTACAAACAAAATTACACAAAAGCACAAATAAAAGTAGCTAAGCATAAGATAAATATGTACAAGGATACCATGGGATTGCCTCCCAAGTACGCTTGTTTAACGTCATTAGCTTGACGTTTTAGGTGATTTTAGGCGGAGGAAGTGTGAGAAGCATCCTTGGTCCCCCAATCATTCAACTCAACCTTGAAACACTCACTCATGGCTCTCTTAGCCCTTTTAACTTCTTCATTGTTTAATCCCGGGGTGAGAATGATCTTTACCTTAGAGAAAAGTTTCAAACCTCCCTTGCATTTCGCCTTGCACTCAAGCTCTCCATCAACCATCTTAATGGGATGCAAGGTCAGAGTAGCTTTTTTCTTCTCACTTGGGGCTTCCTTGATATCAATGGATGCCTTAACCTTTGACACCATTTCTTCATTCTCATTAAAGAGTAAATTCAAACAACTCCCATCAAAGGCCTCTTGCCATTATTCTCATCACACCCTATACCAAGGGTTTCTTTTGCAATATGAGTGGGCTCATCTTTGATATCAATACTCATCAATTGAGCCAACTCTTCTTCACTTGAGATGGTACCACAAAGTCTTGTTGGGGCGGAAAAGCTGAAATTAAAACGAAATTAAAATGAAAAACCAAATGTTGAAAAATATTAACGCAAAAGAAACATGAAATATAAGATCCATAACATAAGTTCACATTATGTTCTAAACATATGAAAAATGCATTTAAAATAAGGGAGATGATGATGAAATATTTGTCTAGGGTGAAATGACAATCGTGGGATCACTATCCTTCAAGTAAGAGACGAGCATCTCCAAGCTTGGGATCTATCGCTGAAACGTCTTCCTTCAATGTCTCTAACAATGTAGAGTTAAGACCTTGTGGATTCTTGAAATCACTACTCCTCGGTCCTCGACAAAGCTCATTGAGCCTATCTGCTTTCTCTTCGCTATAACCACGACCATAATTGAAGCTCCTGGTCTTTCTATAACCATCAACGGGATACCATCCTCGCCCAAGTTTCCAGGAATCATAACCAAAAGTTCCATAAGCATGACCAGAGTCGATTACATTCCCGTAAAGTCCATACAATCCATGGTTATAATACAGATGATCATTATATCCAAATTGGTCAAAACTCGGTGCTTCTTGGGAGTTGTGTGGATTCTGAAAATAAAACGGTTGGAACCAATAGTTAGACGAATAATCCCAAGCCCCAACATAGAGGATATTACTAGTCCTCACATTTCTAGCATTCCTAACCTTCAAAAATATACATTATCTTGACTGCAGAAAGAAATATAAGAGGCTGTAAGGTCTTGTGAAATAACCAACATACCATGAGATGTGAAAAGGTATTGTGATTGTTGCGGTGGTCATAACCAAACCTCGGATACTGGTAGCCACCAAATGAATAGTTTAGTGGAATATAACCCCACAGGTAAGAACCAGTCGTGTCTCTACCATGTAGCAGACTGCCAACATTCATATTAGGCCTTCCTTCCTTCCATGAGAAGATGCACCATAAGGTACATGAGCATACTGGTGCTGAAAAGAACCCTTCTCCATAAAACACAGTCGGTTAACAAAAAGAAAAAGCTCAACCACGGTATATCGAATCTTACATTAACTAAGCAACAAGACCTCCAAAGAACAAATCATGGTTTAAGATCCTTCGCCACAACACAATTTAAGTTACAAGACTCATAATTTCAAAACAGGAGCGATCAAATACCTTATTACGATTCCTAGGGACTTCACTTGCATCTGAACCTAATGACAACTCCTGAAACAAATCTGCTGTTTCTGCACAGATTATATACAAGAGATAAGTTAATAATAACAAAGCCTCAAAATCCAATTGCATAGTCTGAACAAAGCTAATCACTAGTGAAATTCAATCCATAAGAAGAACAAAACTAACTTGCTATCATCTACCTTCCCATATAGACTGTGGGACACCAATATGTCCAAAATAGACAACCTACCAACCCAATACTAACCTCGTTTGTTCATGCTATTGAAGTTCGAAACAGACAATCCAAGTTTACAAATCAATCTCAAGTTTACAAATCAACCGAAACTCGGAGATGAACGAGAGAGAAGACCAAGCTCATGCTGTTCACTCCTTCCGTAATCTCTTCCATTGAATCAGGCTCGAAATCGAAACTTCTTCTCACTGAAACTAGATTTCTCTCCTATTCTCTGTCTCAGAACGATGAAATTGAAAGAAGAGAAAGAGACGATGAAGCTTCTCCGTAAGAAACCAAACCCCTGATTGTTCTCTCTCTCCCTCCACGACGGTTTCCTCCTCGCCGCCGCTGTTGATACCGTCGTAACTCCATCCGATGTCATCACGGAAACCAAAACCAACCACCTCGAAACCTCCGAGAGAGAGAGAGAGAGAGAGAGAGAGAGAGAGAGAGAGAGAGAGAGAGAGAGAGAGAGAGAGAGATAGAGAGAGAGAGAGAGAGAGAGATGAACAGATGCTAGGAAGGAAATCGAGAGAGAGAGATGAAGGGTCAGAAGGAAATCAAGATAGAGGGATGACGAGATGCAGATTCAAACCCAAATCGAGAACGAAAGTTGAAATCGGATGAGAAAGAGGAAGAAAATCGGATGAGAAAGAGGAAGAGAATCAGATGAGATCGAGAGAGAAAGTGAAAAGTTAGGATTTGGACAACTGATTTGGGAATCAGATATTTCCGAGTACTTGTTTTAACTAAGTGTTCCTAAGGAGTCCGTAATTAGTCGCAAAATAGTTTTAGGGGGATTAATTCGCCCCCAAAAACCCAATTTAATTAACCAAAAACCCAAATTATTTAAAACCAAATAGGTTAGCAAATTCAGTTGGTCACAAAATAGTCGCAAATATGTGACGATAGGAGCAACGTAGTCACAAAGTGTGACTGTTTTGTCACACTTTGTTGTGAGTCACAAATTTATACCCTAAACCCTAACAATTTAGACCCATAAAATTGATACACATGTTTAACCAATCAGTCCTTTTATATTTCTTAAGTCTATGCTTCAGTATATAGTGTTAACTAATGCTTATTAAGTAAAGTTTGAAATTTTTTACACTTTAACAATCATTAGATTGCAAACATATGTAATATAAAGTAAAATGTTATGTAAGATGCAAATATTAGATAAGTTGAAGTTTATGAAATTTGAAGTTAAAAGTTTTCACTATTAGATAATATATTTAGTGTAATTAGTAGTTTAAAAGTAATCTATTAACAATTACCTTTTGGTGAATTTCAAAAAAATCATACGGATTAGTCGCAATTCGGTTGGAAAGTAGTGACACTTTCGGAAAAGTAGTCACAAATTAGTGACATTTTTGTGACATTATTTTTGAGTCACAAAGCTATACCCTAAATCCCAAAAATTTAGAACCATATAAGTAGTCCACATGATTAACCAATCAGTCTTTTCCTATTTCATGAACTATATATGAAGATTAAACCCTAAACTAATACTAATTAACTAAATTTTGAAAAAAATTAAACTTAAACAAACTTTATGATAAGAATCTCCCAAGGATTCGTCACTCTAAGTTGCCAAAGGAGATAATCCTTGACTCAAAGAAGCTATTACACTTCAAGAACAAGGTGGTGGATTGAATGGTCGCATAGAAGCTGCGGAAGACTCCTGATATACCGGTTGATCCCTTGGATATGACGCACCAAGACGGATCGGTGGATCAAATGGTCGCACAAGAGTTGCGGAAGGCTCTTGATTTACCGGGTTGATCAATGGATATTACGCACCAAAGATCGGATCAATGGATATTACACACCATTGTCAGAAATGAGAATCACTCTCAAAAGTTCCAAAAATATCAAAAGGGTTCTTAACTTTTATTAATGAGCCTCATTATATAGAGGAAATATATCAAAAACATCCATAAAAATAGCTTAACATGCAGAGCATCTAGGGAAACAAAATTCAAACTATAAACTGTATGTAAGAGAGAGAAAAACACTTAAATAAATGCTGCTTTGAATCTGGATGAAATACTCTCTTTTCTTGTTGTTTATGGGCTGAAAATACTCCAATTAAGATCTACTCTTCTTAAATCCAAGCCCATGAAGTTGCAAGTCCTGGTTAGATGTTTTGCCTCCACATTTAGATTTGATGTCCTCATGCCTTGTCTTTGCTGCTTCCCATGATCATATCATACTCCTCCTCTTGAAAAAGATTTGTCCTCAAATCTTGCTCTTCCAAAGAAAGAACAACTTGAACAAAAATGATCAAGAAGATATTTAGAATTGGAAAACAACAAGAACTTCTTTGATCCTCTTTTTTTTTTCGTTTTTTTTCTTCTGGATTTTCAGAAATGAAAACAAAGCATATTGAAAAACAGAAAACGAAGAAAAGAAGATGAACGGGTAGAAGATGATAGAAAGAAGATGAACATATTAAGAAGATGAAGAGGTGAGAAGATGAATAGATAGAATGATAAAAATAACAAACTTAGAATGGTGCTCTGATACAAAATAATAAAAATCTCCCAAGGATTCGTCACTCTAAGTTAGCAAATGGGATAATCCTTGACTCAAAAAAGCTATTACACTTCAAGAATAAGGTGGTGGATTGAATGGTCGCACAGAAGCTGCGGAAGACTCCTGATATACCGGTTGATCCCTTGGATATGACGCACCAAGATGGATCAATGGATCGAATGGTCGCACAAGAGTTGCGGAAGGCTCTTGATTTACCGGGTTGATCAATGGATATTACGCACCAAAGATCGGATCAATGGATCTTACACACCATTGTCAGAAATGAGAATCACTCTCAAAAGTTCCAAAAATATCAAAAGGGTTCTTAACTTTTATTCATGAAATGAGCCTCATTATATAGAGGAAATACATCAAAAACGTCCATAAAAATAACTTAACATGCAGAGCATCTATGGAAACAAAATTCAAACTATAAACTGCACGTAAGAGAGAGAAAAACACTTAAATAAATATTGCTTTGAATCTGGACGAAATTCTCTCTTTTCTTGTTGTTTCTGGGCTGAAAATACTCCAGTTAAGATCTACTCTTCTTAAATCCAAGCCCATGAAGTTGCAAGCCCTGGTTTTATGTTTTGCTTCCACATTTAGATTTGATGTCCTCATGCCTTGTCTTTGCTGCTTCCCATGATCATATCATACTCCTCCTCTTGAAAAAGATTTGTCCTCAAATCTTGCTCTTCCAAAGAAAGAACAACTTGAATAAAAATGATCAAGAAGATATTTAGAATTGGAAAACAACCAGAACTTCTTTGATCCTCTTTTTTTTTCGTTTTTTTTCTTCTGAATTTTCAGAAATGAAAACAAAGCATATTGAAAAACAGAAAAACGAAGAAAAGAAGATGAACGGGTAGAAGATGATAGAAAGAAGATGAACAGATTAAGAAGATGAAGAGGTGAGAAGATGAATAGATAGAATGATAAAAATAACAAACTTAGAATGGTGCTCTGATACAAAATAATAAGAATCTCCCAAGGATTCGTCACTCTAAGGTAGCAAATGGGATAATCCTTGACTCAAAGAAACTATTACACTTCAAGAACAAGGTGGTGGATTGAATGGTCGTACAGAAGCTGCGGAAGACTCCTGATATACCGGTTGATCCCTTAGATATGACGCACCAAGACGGATCAGTGGATCGAATGGTCGCACAAGAGTTGTGGAAGGCTCTTGATTTACCGGGTTGATCAATGGATATTACGCACCAAAGATCGGATCAATGGATATTACACACCATTGTCAGAAATGAGAATCACTCTCAAAAGTTCCAAAAATATCAAAAGGGTTCTTAACTTTTATTCATGAAATGATCCTTATTATATAGAGGAAATACATCAAAAATATCCATAAAATAGCTTAACATGCAGAGCATTTAGGGAAACAAAATTCAAGCTATAAACTGCATGTAAGAGAGAGAAAAACACTTAAATAAATGCTGCTTTGAATCTGGACGAAATTCTCTCTTTTCTTGTTGTTTCTGGGCTGAAAATACTCCAATTAAGATCTACTCTTCTTAAATCCAAGCCCATGAAGTTGCAAGTCCTGGTTAGATGTTTTGCTTCCACATTCAGATTTGATGTCCTCATGCCTTGTCTTTGCTGCTTTCCATGATCATATCATACTCCTCCTCTTGAAAAAGATTTGTCCTCAAATCTTTCTCTTCCAAAGAAAGAACAACTTGAACACAAATGATCAAGAAGATATTTAGAATTGGAAAACAACCAGAACTTCTTTGATCCTCTTTTTTTTTTTTTCTGGATTTTCAGAAATGAAAACAAAGCATATTGAAAAAAAGAAAAACGAAGAAAAGAAGTTGAACGGGTAGAAGATGAACGGGTAGAAGATGATAGAAAGAAGATGAACAGATTAAGAAGATGAAGAGGTGAGAAGATGAATAAATAGAAGAAGAAATAGTTCAAAATGGTGCGTTTTCTAACTTTAATGTCAAGCGTGGTACCCTCGTAGGGAAAATTGTAGAACTAGTACACTTTTTTGGAAATACCAGCGCTACCCCTTAAGACCAGCAGAGTTAACGCGGACCGGTGGCACACTGTCTGCATGGTGATATTTGCAACGCAAGTAAATGTAGACTACGCAGAGTACAAGTAGAGAGAGAAAAGAGTATGCGCAGTCTCTGCTTTTACTCGAAGAAGAAAAACAAAGCGTTATCAGTCTCTGCCGTTGGAAGCAGAGTATACGCAAACACTGTTTATATTCTACTTTTATTATGCAACAATTTGGTATACACTGCTGTGCTTTTTTACAGTTAGGGTTTCGCAGACCATACCACCTGGTATCAGACTGGTATCAGACTTTAGGATAATTCATTACAAAAAGAGCTGAACATTGACTCCTTCCAATTAGCTTTGCACTTATGTTTCTTCATAATAAAACATAAACTCCCGACAAAAAAAAACAAACAAACATAAACTCATAAACAGTTTTATTAGAAGTGATCAGAGTTGTAATCTTGAAGGGGTGGGAGAAACAACACAAAGGCGTCTCGTCCTCATCCGTGAAGCACTATGCGAGCGTGTTGTTAGGGAGACGGGCCAAAAGTGAGTGAGTATTGGATTGGCCCAACCATGAAGTAGACATATCCATGTCCATTCGCTTCATCCTCAATGAACTTCACCGTGGCAAGGAAATGCATGGTTGGCGCGGGGTAGGTCAAGTAGTCCATATATCCTCCAACTCCTTCAAGTGCTTGAACCCTTCTTGTGTCCACTCCTTAATATCGCATGTGCCTTGAAAAGAATGGTGACTGATTCTTGTTGAAGTGCTCATGGTTGTGAAATAATCCCTAATTTTAGTTATGTTCTAAAATAATTTTGAAAATACTAGCGCTATCCCTTAAGGTCACCAACGGCTGAAGACAATCACCAGTAGTGCATTAACCGGTATAAGCCGAAACCAGAAAACTCGAGAAACTCGGTGAAAACCGAGTGGGTAGGGTATGAAAACCCAGTCGGTAGGGTATCGCAGACTGATTGAATATCACCAATGGCAGACCGAATGCAGATCGCAATCGGAGAATTCGTTTGTAGAGAGTTTTTGTTGATGTATATTTGTATATACTTCCACTTCCTTTATACATTATTTCGTTAATTTCTAACTGTTGTCAAAGTACAACTTATGTTAAAAAAAAAAACTCCACAGTGAAAACCGAGTGGTTAGCGTATCGTAGACTGAATGAATGTCACCAACGGCAGACCGAATGCAGATTGATATAGGATTTGTAGTGATTTTTTGTTGTTGTATGTTTGTATATACTTCCACTACCTTTATACATTATTTCTTACTGGTTTCAAAGTAAAACTTATGTTAAAAAGAACAACTTAGACAAAAAAAATCGTTATCATATGTTTCTTCGTGTATCTTTGTTCAACACGACACTATGTGAAACATTTCCTTGGTATTTACCATGGTTATCGATTTTTCTTCCATTATGTGTTTTTAATGTAAATAAGCTTTTAAACACTTAGATTGAAGATCACTTTGGAGTTATGATGGCTAAACAAATGTTAATCGAAGTTTTTGAAGAGTTTTGAGTGGTTTAGGGTTCCGCAGACTCTATGCCGATGTAGCGCAACGTTTTTGAAGAGTTTCAACTAAAAGAAAAAGGTGGCACTGACTTAACTGTACGACAAAAGGGGGCGCCGTCTTAATTAGGTAATATTAGTTTAAAAATATTTCCACAATATATATTCGGGCCTCAAAGCAGTTGTTTCAGGCCCATGAAGCCCAAAAAGCTTGGAAAACACAACATTGACTCTTCTTCTACTGCCCCTCGGCAACCCTAGAGCAGAGGAGCGTATCTTCAATTTTGTCGATCTCTTTCTTCATTTTCTTCATTTTCTTCATTTCTCCGATAATTCTCCGATCTCTTCATTTTTCCGATATTTCTCCTTCGAATATATCATGTATATGAATGATTACGAGATGGATTTTCCTGCCATTATTTTTTCCAAAGGAAACGAGCCAGATCCAAATACCAGAATAAACTACAGTTCGAAGTTCAATCATCTTTCACTGGTGGAACATGTAGTGGGTGAGGAAGTGTGGGATTATGTCTGCAAGTCACCGCTAGGAGTTATTTGTAAGTTTGAGAAGTTGGGTTTCGGATGGAGTGCAAAATTTGTGCATCACCATCTTATTTGCAAACAATTGGAGTGTGAAAGCCCATTTGAGTTGTGGTTTTTGATCGCGGGGCAGCCAGCACGGTTCTCGCTCTTCGAGTTTGAAGAGATCACAGGTCTTAACTGTAATGAAATTACGCAGTTGGATGGGTTGGTATCTTCTGAAGCTAATCACCAAACCTGGAATCGCTTTTGGGGTCTTCTCAAAATACGCCGTCCTAGCCCTTGTATAGAGGACATAGTGAAATTGTGTATGAAGCATGGTGGAGATATAAGCAAATCTTGGTCAAGGGAAGATAAAATTAGGCTTAGTTACCTAGCTATTATGTCTAACGGTCTGTTGGGTGTTGATCGGCGTACCAAAATTCTCCTTAACCTAGCTAGGTTGGTTATAGATTTGGCAACTTTCGAAGGGTATCCCTGGGGGAGGGTTGCTTACAAAGATCTTGTTGAGCAGGTTAAGTTAGTAACTAAAGAGAAGATATGGCAAGATTCTTATGTTTTGAAGGGGTTCGTGCAAGTTCTACAGGTCTGGGCGTATGCTTATGTGCCCAAAGTGGGAGAAAATTTGGGAACACATATAGCTTTTGAAGGTACACATCTACTAAGATACAAGGGAAAAGTTGGCAGACCCGATATGGAGAAGATCTTCTCGAGTGAAGAGGTATGTATATCTTTGGCATAGTTTGTTGAAGTAAAAATGTAGAGTTTTGGCAGAGTAAGCCACAGTGGCAGCGTCTGCAAAAAGACTCTGCCACAAGTTTACATATTCCCATCGATAGACTTCTGGCAGAGTTACGCTGACTTCTGGCTGACTTCTGGCTGACATTTATGTAACCATATGTTGTTTTGTAGGTGATTGTAACTACTATGTGTGAGAGATCCCGGGCAGAAATCTATCCACGTTGGAAAGGTAACGACGTAATTGATGTCAAGCTTGATAATCTCATCAAATACATTCTCTATGGCCAGCCGTTGTCGGACATCAAATGGAGGGTCTCAAAAACGCCGCCAGTCCCAGAAAATCGCACTGGAAAAAAAAGGAAAGTAGATAATGAAGGAAAAAGAGGAAAAGGGAAAAAGAGGAAAGGAATTGAAGAGCGAGATGGGGAAAAGAGGAAGAGGAAGCGGAAGGGAATTGAATTGAAGAAGCAGCTAAAATCCCATCAACGAACCAGCATGGAACAGCATACTGTTTTGGGTGAAACCTTAAACAAGTTGGCACAGGTCGTTGGAAAGCTGATGGAGAGGATGACTTGTTTCGAGCAAGATACTCGCTTCTCTAACAACAAACTAAAACCTGACAATCGCATGGTATGTCCAACTCAGCAATTGTTGAAATAAAAGCACTGGCATGATATGCGATATCATGCTCTATCAGATGTGGTAAAAAAATAGAGGGGCATGGCATACTCTGCTTGCCTATATTGTATCATTCATTTATGTGAGACATGTAATTGTTACGGAAGACTAATAATGGCATTCAATTCTATTCATCATTGGCATCCCTTAATATCCTATACGGCAGAGTATGCCCTTAAGGTGTAAGAGGTTGAAGCTGAGTTCATGTAACAGTCATTACTTTGAAATTTTGCAGAATGACGAAGAAGAGACGACGGTGGATAACAAAGGAGATGGCAAAGACAACGAAGGAGAAGGAATCAAGGTTGTTGCCTCTGGCTCCTTTTCAAATGAGAAAGCAAGAAAAAGTGACTGATAATGGCATCGAGGCAGAGGATGCCAAACAAGAACAAGTAGGAGATGATGCAAAAATAGATTGCAGTGAAAAGGCAGATGGCATCGAGGCAGAGGATGCCAAACAAGAACATCTTCAAGATATGTTCCATGGGGAAAAAATATACAAATGTGAAAAGGCAGAGGATGCCAAAGAAGAACATCTTCAAGATGATGGTAATGATGGAGATGGATATGCTGAAAAAAGTGATGGGAGTGAAAAGGCAGAGGATGCCAAAGAAGAACATCTTCAAGATGATGGTAGAGTTGGAGATGTTGAAAAAAGTGATGGGAGTGAAAAGGCAGAGGATGCCAAAGAAGAACATCTTCAAGATGATGGTAGAGTTGGAGATGTTGAAAAATTGATGGGAGTGAAAAGGCAGAAGATGCCAAAGAAGAAAAGGAGATAATGATCCCAAAGCATGCCTTCAGGTAGAGGATGCCACTCCCGCATATGAAAGCAATGTCTGCATTAAGGATGCCGCTGTAGCAGATAAAACTAATGTATGCATTAAGGATCCCATTACGGCATTGATAACCAACGTCTGCATGGAGACAGTTGCTTCGATTGCTGAAGATGGTAAAGGCTCAGTGATTGACACTGAAATCATTGAAGAAAGAGGAAGAGGAAGAGGAAGAGGAAGAGGGAGAGGAAAAGGAAACTCCCAGCCAGTTAATATCATTGAACCATCAGTGGATTCAGTCCACCCAACTACATCTCAAATCGAAATATACGAAAGCTCCAGAAATCTTCGCCAGACCAACAAGCTAACAACAAGGAGGAGTGAAAGGTTAAGCAAATCGACTGCGCTTCCTGTTGTACCTAGCAACAACGCAAAACCACTGGCCCAGAAATCTGCTTACGAAATTGTATTTGGAGATGTTGACAAAACACTGGTGGACAAGATGAACGTATTCAGAGCCGATGAGTAAGTACACACAGCATATAAGATCGTCTATTTTATCTTGCAGTCTAACTTGAATGTTGATTTTCTTCGACAGAACAAATATTTATCCATTTGGAGGGAAAACAACGGCCCGTGAATTCTTCAACTTACTTTTGAAGCCGAGGGAATGGTTACACGATACATTCTTCCTCATCAACAGTGGATCTGGCAAAAGTGTTTATTTCATGTTTAGCTGGCAGACCGTTGTTGTTGTGTGTCTAGTAGACTCTACTTTGGTGCCTAACATTTGTCCTTCTTTTATTATCAGCACCTTGACGCAGCACTGAACTTGTATAGACTAAGGCTAAAGAGAAATCCTAGTTCTTTCAAGAGTCCGCGGATTGCTATATTGGATGCAGCATTTCAAATGCTTTGAAAGAATCGGTACAAGGACTGGCGTAAGCTTGAAAGATGGCCTGGTGGTACTTACGAGAATGTACACGGTATTCTTCCAGCTTATGCCGCAACAAATTTGGCTTGGGGCAAAGCGGTTGATACTTTATACTTCGTTCTACACGTGAGCTCGAATCATTGAGTTGGGACGGTCATATCATTGGTTGACCGGGTTGTCTACATATATGATTCCTTAAATACTCCAGAATCAGATATTGTGGCAGCGGCGAGGGCTTTTGCTGAAATGGTTCCTGCCGCAATTCATATGTTCTTTCCTCAAGACTACGATCAAGCAGCTTTTACAATCACAATTGTAAAAGACGTTCCCAAAATGCATCCACAAGTAGGTGATTGTGGAGTATACGCACTCAAATACATTGAGTGTCACATGTTAGGATTGCCGCTATCAGCAAGGGAACTGTGTAATGCCAAAATGATGACCTGGAGGATGAAACTCGCTGTGGAGGTGTTGGATGAGACATCTTCGTATATCGATCAACGCATGTGTGATGAGTCAATTATTGCAAGTATCTACGATCCCTACGACGTTCAAATATAATTGCATGGTTAGTAAATATATGTATATAGTAAATAGGGAGATTTGTTCTAGTATATATGACATTAACCAAACTCTGCGGCGTACATTAATCGAGAATACGCAGCACCAGCTCATACTCTACATCTGCTTTGCTTACACTCAGCATAAACATGGGCAGAATAAGTTCTCTTCTACTAAGGATGAAAAACATAAACTCTGCGGCGTACAAGCAGAATTTATGTTTTTCTTTCCTTAGTAGAAGAGAACTTATTCTGCTTATTCTTTGTTTACACGCATCATAAACTATGCTTATAGAGTGTAAACCGAGAATACGCAGCACCTGCTCATACTCTGCATCTGCTTTCTTACACTTAGCATAAACATGGGCCCATAACTGTTATAAGAGTATGTGTTTGCGTTCCATTTAGTATAATAAAAATCAGCAGAGTTTTATTGAAGTTGGAATATCTAGCGTCATCACTCTTGTGATTTTAAGTGGATTTCGTCAACCACTCTTGTATTTATGAAGTGGGTCCACTCTTGTATTTCGTAACTGGGTCCACTCTTGTATTTATGACGTGGGTTATCTTCAACACTTCTTCTTTATTTGCAGAACACATATAGCCGACTTTTAATGGAGCCATCTGTAGCCTCTGTCTTCAATCCGATGAACGATAATGAATCTTCCGCGAGTTCAACAACTGTATTTGAACGATCCGGATTGAAGATTCCTTCAGTTTTACTCATGAACCATAACCCGATAAGTTTTCAGCAATCCACGGAGTTCATAACTAAGGTAAAGGTGTTGCATATTTTTCAAGAGTTTTCCATTGATGTTCCTTATGTATCTATAATTTATTTTATGCAGCTTAACGAGAAATACCGGCGACCAATCAAGACTCACGAGAAAATCTTGAAGAAAAAGGCTAAACTTCACAAGAAACAGAAGAGAATCGAGAGAATATAAAACGGCTCGAGGCCCATCCTTCAGAATGGGAACAACTTGGATTTGACAAAATATCCCCTATCCCGGAAATTATCCGCCAGGTATTTCACAATGATCAAGACGAATAAGAACATCTACCAGTTTTTGCTCGAATTTTTTTGTAATAAATTTAGAAAAGGAATATGAAGAATCATCCCATTTTCCAGCAGAGAAGTTGATGTTTATTATAAATGTAGAGAAGAAGAAGTACTAAACGCAGAATCTGTAGAAACATACATGGTACGTATATAAACATAAGTTCAAAATCTGCCTAAAATATGCTCCAAACATAAGTCCTCTGCTTGGCATACTTTTTCGTTACTCTGCTTCTATATTTAAGTCTATTTGTACTCTGCACCAAAATCTGCCCGTAGTTTGCATCCAAAACGAGATGTAGATTACTCTGCACCAACCGTAGTTTGCATCCAAAAGGAGATGTAGTTTGAAAGTTTTGAATACACACAGAAACACAAATCGAAGAAAAGAGTACAAACAACAAATCCAAGAAAAGATAAACAACATCAAAACTAAATGTTGTTGAAATTTTAAGAAAAGTAAAATAATTAGGATAACAAGAGTTCTACATAACTTTAGTCCTCCATAAACGAAAGATCAAGTTTTAACCAATCAATACGAGGAACTGTAATTCCTCTCAGCTCCTCCTCAGCAATCATTTATTTCTCTGCTAACTGCTGCCGCCTAGCATCCATGACCACTTGTTCTTCATGCATCATCTTCTCCAACATAGAGCATTTACCGGCTATTCTTTCCAACTTGAGTTTGACGTGGTGAGCTTCGTCCTTCGCTCTCATTTGAGATCGCACCAGCAGAAGAATTGCCCTCAGGCGATCCTTTCCTTCCTTTTCCGCCTCCAAAATTGCATCATTCCGCCTCTTCTCTGCTTCCAACTCCAGGTCTGACATTGGTGCTTTTCTTTTCTTCAAATGATCTGCGGCCATGATGTCTTGAATATGTGCCTGTAAATGAGTAAAATGCAGAGAATGTGCCTATTAAAAATAAAAATCAACTGCGCAGACTAAAAAAAAGATTGAGTAGAAGAGAAGCCGCAAGTTATTTTGAGGGTTCTTCTTTCTTTTATAGACGAGAGGGATAAAGCAAAACCACGTACGTCAGTTTTTTCGCTTAGCTGTCATTTCAACGGTCCACCTACCCATCATTTCAGCGGTCCACCTTCCCATCATTTAACCCGTTATTTCGTAGAGTATATGCAGAGAAGGTGCCTAAGCAGAGTACTGTTAAATTTAGTGCAGAATATAAAAAGAGTAGTCGCAATCACTACCATTACTTATTTAACGTATTGTAGTAGAACAATTAATAATTTACCTTGTTTCTCGTGTTCAATAATGCGATGATCGACACGTGGCACTTCGCATGGCGCAGCATCATCTCAGAGGCGACCAATAATTACTGCAGAGTATAACCTATTAAGGCTTCCATACCGATACGGTTTCCCTTCAACGAGTATAAAAGATCTCTTCTTTCTTTGGGTGTACAAACAAAACAAAGATAATCCAAAAGCTACAGAACGCAAGCGTGTCTTTTATTCTTCTTTTCTACCCATCAGTCTCACCAAACTTCTTTGAATCCGATGTCTGCCTTTTCCTCATCTTCTTCTTCCTATGGCAGGAGCGAACCCAACAGTGTGATTCCTGCTCTGCCAAGGAATTCGGATTGGTTCAAATATCCAGAGGTACAAGATGTGCCCGGGATTCCTCCGGTAGGCTATATCACCGTCTATTGGTCTTCCTTTCGGGCAGGTTTCCGCCATCGCCTATCTTTTTTTATGATGGAGTTTTGTAAAGAACTTCGGATTGCACCCAGCCAGCTTAATGCCCGCTCATGGGGATTGATAAACGCCCTCCAAATACTAATAGATATGAACTTGTTCTTCGTGATGGTTGCAGATCTTCAGTTGAACTTCCCCTCCAAATTGAGGGTGGTGATGATGACAAGATTCACTACTTCTTTGTTCGTCATTCCGGTCCTAACGGACTTCCCCGCCTGTGGTCTGATTCAGGTAATTTCCCTCTTACAAAAAATTCATTAGACTCTGGCGAATTGATCAAGCTAACTCTTTTAACATGCGTTTTCTCTCTGTTGCGCTTCATCAGTTCTAACAAAGCAGAACCATCGCATATATCCCGATTTTCCTAATGCCCTTTTTTTGATTCCACTCCCTTACCGGCGCCCTGAATTTCTTCTCTCCGACGCCGCAGTTGACGGGAGTTCTCTTTGGGCGGATATCGACGAAGCAGAGGTCCGTCCAGGTAGCCTGGATCGCCTTAGGCTTACTTGGCAAAACATGTATCCGTCTCGCATCAGTAATGTTCATTGTCCTCGTTGCGAGGAGTTGGAGTTGGAGGGAGAAGCCCTACGTGCTAAAATATGTGGTTTGGAGACTCGGCTTCGGAATGTGGAGAGGGCTGTGGATTCGGTTAGAGTTATGACAACAACTTTGACCCAGCAGTCAAGGTTCTTGGATCGTATAAGTCACGAGTTTGGATCGGCCGACATTGGCTGCGATGTTCCTGGGAGTTCTAGAGGGATGAAGCGCGACCGTTCCCCGGACACTTCGTAGAATATCACCTGTTTTTTATCTATTTAGTTTTGTAATTGTCACATTTATCTATTTAGTTTTGCTATTGATCTGCCGTTGGTTTGCTATTGATCTGCCATTGGTTTGCTATTGATCTGCCATTGGTTTGCGACTAAAAAATGATGACGTGGTGATATATGTCAAATGGATAGAAATGTAATTAACACTACACCTATACGTTGTCCTTTGATTCTTCTGTTATATAACAAATGCGTGCTTTTTTATCGTTTATTTTCGGCAGTACCATTAGGATTAGTTCTATATATGGGTATGAGCCCGTATTTGCCACGGGCCCACGAGATTGATAATGTTTAAAAATTCAAAGATATTTGAATTTTTAATTTTCCCCCTAAATTGTAGAATTCAAATAGATTTTTTCCAGCCTCTTCTGTAAAATGCTAATTAAAAGCAAACTCACCACATAAATCTGCAGTTTATGCAGCATATTTTTACTGCAAGTTATATCAAATATAACATCTACTGCAACTCAACTTTGATACTAGATGCTACCATTCGGACCCATCAGATGATAGAGCGTCCAGCAAAATGGGCCCCAGAAAGGAATACGCAGATTAAAAATAGATATCTGCGATTATCGACACGTCGTAGGCAGAGTAAGAGCAGTATATGAAGTTTGCTCGTACTCTGCTGTCTTGAAGTTTGAATATTATACTATAATTTTCAACTAATTCTATAAGTTTATTGGGTTCCTGCTAAAAACTTATTTATAAAAGTAGTTCTACGTCGAATCAAAAGGAATTGGCGCAACCCGATCTTGCCATTGATGGCTGCAGAGTATGGCTGTATAAGAGTGCATGAAGTGATGTGAGTTGATATTGCTTTGACTCTTAACATTTTTAATGGAACCGTGAAAAGTAAGTTTCATTTTTACTATATATTCTTAATTTATTATATACGTAATGATTACGTATTCACAATCGTAAATGTTTTTGAGACGATAAAAATACTATTGGTTTTTGGGAAGTTTAATATAAGTTAGGATAAATGCAGAGACAAAAGCAGTACTATGCATAGAGAATTCGCAGCGTCTGTTCGAACTCTGCAGTAGGGAAGTTTGAAATATTTTCCTATAACTTATCTAAAATATTATTTCGGAATAACGGTAATTATACGTTATTGTTTGTTTTACCAATTAAATGCAGAGTAAGTAAATGCATGACACTGGGCATTCTAACAAACGGTTGTTAATGTTATGGTACATTTAGTTAAATAATATCTCTTACTTATCGAATATGCCACTGCTATTCAAGCAAAATGCTATGATCTGCGTAAAATGTGCCATCGTGGCTAAACAACACATTGGAATTCCAAAAAGAGTTAATACTCGGGGTTATGGCTTTCGGTCCTTACGAGTACGGCATAAACAACAGTGATACCACATCTCCAGCATCCAGCGTGAGCTCTAAGGGTCGCCGTGACGGTTATGAATCTTCATGACAGGGTGTTTGGACAAAAGGACATGATCGTGAGGCTAATGATTGGAGTACTTGTTGCTGTTGTTTCGGTCGTCCTCTTCTTCTGTTTTCTACTTGTTTAAGTATTAGTAATTTCTTAACTTGATACTTTATGTTTCGTAGAGGAGCTATAACTCAACAATTATATGCAGAGTAAGAGCAGATTAAAAACTAAACGCGCTTAATTCACACTCTCTAAAGCAAAACTGCATAATCCAAATAGACTTCTCCCACCTTCTCCTGTAAAATGCAGAGTAAAAGAAAACTCACCACATAAATCTGCACTTTCTACAGCATATTTTTACTGCAAGTTATATCAAATATAACATCTACTGCAACTCAACTTTTATACTACATGCTACCAGTCGGACCCATCATTTTTTAGTTTCTTCTTCCTCTGCTGATAGAGCGTCCAGAAAAATGGGCCCCATAAAAGAATACGCAGAATAAAAATAGAGGTCTGTTCTTCTTCTTCTGTCGTAGGCAGAGTAAGACCAAAGTAAATACTAACATTATTTAATAAGCAGATTATAAATATAGAAAGCGCAGTATATTAGTTTGCTCGAACTCTGCTGTGGTGAAGTTTGAAATATTATACTTAACTTTTCTAAATATCTCCAATGACCAATTCAATAAGTTTATTGAGTTGCGTCTAAAAAGTTATTTTTAAAAGTAGTTCTACGTCGAATCAAAAGTTATTGTAGTTTCAATTAAAGAATGTCCATCAATATGGGCCCCATAATAAAGAATCGTAGAAACTAGCAAATAAGTCCCCTTCAGTAATGGAACCGTGAAAAGTAAGTTTCATTTTTACTATATATTCTTAATTTATTATATACCTAATGATTACGTATTTACAATCGTAAATATTTTTGAGATAATAAAAATAATATTGGTTTTTGGGAAGTTTAATATAAGGTTAGGATAAATGCAGAGACAAAGCTGTACTAGGCGTAGAGAATTCGCAGCGTCTGTTCGTACTCTGCAGTAGGGAAGTTTGAAATATTTTCCTATAACTTATCTAAAATATTATTCCGGAATAATGGTAATTATACGTTGTTGTTTGTTTTACCAATTAAATGCAGAGTAAGTAAATGCATGACACTGCGCATTCTAACAATTACGGCAATGCCTTGTTTCTCGTATTGTATCATGCGATTATCGACACGTGGCGCTTAACGAACCAAACTTGTGATGTGATATTGCTTTGACTCTTTAACATTTTTTGGAACCGTAAAAAGTCAGTTTTGATTATTTACCGTTCTTCAATCCAATCATTTCTTCAAAACAATCAAAACTTCTCAGGCTCCAATATTTTTTTCCAAATATTTCAGGCTCAAAACTTTTCTTCCAAACTTTTCTCTAAAACTTTCAGTCTTAAAAAATGGCTCATTTAGATATGGTTCTAGACTTGTCACTCATGAAGAATGGTGGAAGAATCTTGGTTCAAGTTGTAAGAGAATTTGGAGAGCACTATGCACGCTTTCAACCTGAAAGACACTTGCTTCTCGCTGATTATCACGCCGTAAGAAATGCATGCTTTGATGTCCTTATGTTGTCTCTTAGGAATACATGATTTTGTTTAATTTTTAGAGGAATAGATACAATCTTTGGTTTTATGGTTTAGGGTGTTCGGATCTCTGCAACCATTCGAAATCATCTGTTGTCAAAGTTTGAAGACGTGGCTGAAGGGGAATGGTATTTGATTAGGGATTTTGAAGTGACGACGAGGCCGGGTTAGTGGAAACTAACACACCATGAGTTCCATATCTTTTTCCATGAAGAATCGATCATTAAAAAGGTAGCACGAATCTGTGGTAATCATATGGTGTCGTTATCTCCATTTCGCAGAGTTCTAAACGGCTCATTGCATAAGAAGATTAGTGTTGGTAAGTATTGATGGAATATTAGTTGTTTGATTTTCCATTTCACGTCAGATCAAATAATCTATATTCATGTTGCTCTATAACACAGTTGATTTGCTTGGTGCTATTGTGAAAGTCAAGAAATTAGAAATTTATCAAGGCTTCATAGATGACGTTTACGTTGTCCCTGGTCACAAAGTTCTACACTTCACATTGAGAAATTTCAGGTAAGTTAATTATGTATATAGTTTAGGATGTCTTTTGAGAACGAAGTACTATAAATTCGTCTTTGTGAGCTGCAGCGGCGAAAATATCAACTGTATTGCGAAGGGAACATTTGCT
Organism: Pseudoturritis turrita; assembly: GCA_900406555.1. Classification (NCBI taxonomy): domain Eukaryota; kingdom Viridiplantae; phylum Streptophyta; class Magnoliopsida; order Brassicales; family Brassicaceae; genus Pseudoturritis; species Pseudoturritis turrita. The sequence goes on from OVBL01000057.1 coordinate 915,393, forward strand.
GATGAATTTGAGTACTTCTGGCGACTTCAGCCAATTGGGAAGGTCATATTCTGCGTGCTACGAAATTGGAATATGGACTATTTTGGAGGTAGTGTTACTACTTCATTCAACCATAGAGAACTTTTGCAACATATATGACTAGGTGACTCTTTGGCATTGCAGGTGAGATACGTGTCTCGGCTCTCTATCCATTCTCTGAACTCCTCATAAATCCGGCAATTCCTGCCGTTGAAGAAGCAATCCAGCAACTAAGGGTTGTTAAGACCGGTGGTTTCTCAATGGTTGAAGATGCATACATTGATGACCCTATTCGTCGTAACAATACCACCTAGAATAAACCTCATCAACTGTGTTGTTTAATGTTATTGCACTCGATCTTTTGAGACTCGGAGTAACACTTTTGTATGTCTCGTTATAATAGTTCAGTAATTTATGTATACTTTATTTTATTTTGTTAGACCTTTGTGGATGAAAAAAAGTTGAGAAGATGCAGTTTATGCGCAGTGTAAGCGTTTTAGATGCAGCCTAAATGCAGAGTCCGCCCATCATCTGCTTTCAGATGCAGAGTATGCAGAGTACAAGCAGATACTTTGCCTTCGCTCAAAATAACCAATAACCGAATTGATCCGCGAGTTCAAAATGAAACACTTATAGCAAACCAGTCTTCAGAAGATACTAAAGCAAACATAGAAAAGACACTAAAGAACACACAGATGCAGCCTAAATGCAGAGTCCGCCCATCATCTGCTTTCAGATGCAGAGTACAAGCAGATACTACGCCTTCGCTCAAAATAACCAATAACCGAATTGATCAGCGAGTTCAAAATGAAACACTTATAGCAAACCAGTCTTCAGAAGATACTAAAGCAAACATAGAAAAGACACTAAAGAACACACAGATGTAGCCTAAATGCAGAGTCTGCCCATCATCTGCTTTCAGATGCAGAGTACAAGCAGATACTGCGCCTTTGCTCAAAATAACCAATAACCGAATTGATCCGCGAGTTCAAAATGAAACACTATAGCAAACCAGTCTTCAGAAGATACTAAAGCAAACATAGAAAAGACACTAAAGAACACACAGATGCAGCCTAAATGCAGAGTCTGCCCATCATCTGCTTTCAGATGCAGAGTACAAGCAGATATTGCGCCGTCGCTCAAAATAACCAATAACCGAATTGATCCGCGAGTTCAAAATGAAATACTTATAGCAAACCAGTCTTGAGAAGATACTAAAGCAAACATAGAAAACACACTAAAGAACACACAGATGCAGCCTAAATGCAGAGTCGGCCTATCATCTGCTTTCAGATACAGAGTACAAGCAAATACTACGCCTTCGCTCAAAATAACCAATAACCGAATTGATCCGTGAGTTCAAAATGAAACACTTATAGCAAACCAGTCTTCAGAAGATACTAAAGCAAACATAGAAAAGACACTAAAGAACACACAGATGCAGCCTAAATGCAGAGTCTGCCCATCATCTGCTTTCAGATGCAGAGTACAAGCAGATATTGCGCCGTCGCTCAAAATAACCAATAACCGAATTGATCCGCGAGTTCAAAATGATATACTTATAGCAAACCAGTCTTGAGAAGATACTAAAGCAAACATAGAAAATACACTAAAGAACACACAGATGCAGCCTAAATACAGAGTCGGCCTATCATCTGCTTTCAGATACAGAGTACAAGCAGATACTACGCCTTCGCTCAAAATAACCAATAACCGAATTGATCCGCGAGTTCAAAATGAAACACTTATAGCAAACCAGTCTTCAGAAGATACTAAAGCAAACATAGAAAAGACACTAAAGAACACACAGATGCAGCCTAAATGCAGAGTCCGCCCATCATCTACTTTCAGATGCAGAGTACAAGGAGATACTGCACCGTCGCTCAAAATAACCAATAACCGAATTGATCCGCGAGTTCAAAATGAAACACTTATAGCAAACCAGTCTTCAGAAGATACTAAAGCAAACATAGAAAAGACACTAAAGAACACACAGGTGAGACAGCTCCTTTCTTTGCCTCCACCACCTCACTCTGATCCCATGGCATACTGCTCCGTCTAGCTTCGTGCAGTTGACTCGAACCTGGATTTGTCAGTCTTGTAAATATGGGCTACCTCCAGCAGAAAAGGATCATCTAGGATTGGGTCAGTCATCAGCGCGCAAATTGACATCAAAACCTAATTCCATAACAAAAATCCATCCCATTAACACACATGTTTGGCTGAAGTATTTTTTTCGACAAAACTTTGTTAAATCTGAAAAAATTCCAAACCTGGGACATGGTTAAAGCAGGAGACCATTTTTCCCTCAAGATATCATACTCAATCGCTCATTTTGCGTTGATGTTTGGGTGGTAAATCTTTGTTTTGAAAGCCACCTGCATGCAAAGACAAAGAGAATATCAATTAAAAGCAAGATGAAAAGCAAGATGATCAAGAGTGAAGTTTCATCCTGCAACAAATAACAATTAACTGAAAAAGAAAAAAGCAAACCTTTGGCGCCTTTATCGGATAATCCGGAGGAAAATGGATGGTAAGCAAGAAAATCCCTCCGGCATAGGGACTGTCGAAGGGTCCATTGATAGCTGCTTCCCATTCGTAAACACAATCACCAACGGGACCTAAAACATATAAGACTCAACTCAGACATTTAATCTAAAAAATACTACATCCGTAAAGTTCCTATTATCATCCGTAAATAATACTACCTCTAACTATATAAAAGACTTGGGAGTTCTAGATTTTATACCTGCCCTGATGAACTGTGTAGGAACATCTTTCTGGATCCGATTAAGTTCCATTTTAATTCGCCTTACACTATAACCCATGGTCACAAACTTGGTAAGAGAGACGAAGATGATGAATGTTGTGTCTTTGGTAAACAAATAGATGTAGAGACAAACAGACACGATCTCCTATATGAACACGAAGCGTTAATCTAGGGTTTTGGCAGACTAGGGAATGTGTTTTCAACTACTGTAATAAACACATGTTCATTGATGTATACTTTTTAAATGAGTTGTCATTCATCTCCTCATGTGTAAAAAAATGACTTGTCCTTTATTCTTATGGGTGTTCGCGCCATTTATTGCGCGGAAAATTTACGCACTTTCTCTGCCATTTCTTATTAAATTGAGTTGTCTTTTCCAAGGCAGAGTATCTTATGTTATGATAGTTGACCGGTTGCACAGTAATCATCCCGCATGCCTCTCGTTTCGAGCCATTAACTGAGGCGCGTGCAATGACTGTACTAAATGTTTGACCGATGTCCCTGTAAATTGAGTTTTATTTTCCAAGACAATTTAAAGGAAGATCGACCCCTTTCATTTCTTTTCTTATCTATAAAAATAGTAGATTGTTTACGAACAGAGTGCCTGTTAATTATTTTCAAAATCCAAATACCGCATCACATCGTAGGTTAACATGCAAATACCAGAGCTCCCTTCGGACATTATCTCTGTCATTGCACGAAAACTTGGCCGCCTCATCTTGTGGAGAGTCGGACACATCCTCCGAATAGGGCGGATCGGTAGAGATGTAGTGTACAGTGATGAAGTCCTCAAGGAACTTAGTCTTGACGATCTATGTGAGGACACAGATAAAATTCTCCTAGACGGGGCGAATCGCAGCTTTTTTGTAAGATGCTTAAACGCCGGAAACCCAACTGCTATTTATTATGAGGCTACAAGACTCGTGACCGCAGAACAAGACATCAGCGCAGCCATGGAGCTTTTGGAACGGCTTGTCCCTTTCAGTGCTAACGCAACTTATCTCTGTGGAATGCTATGTGTATGTGCTGGACGTACAAAAAGGGCTGCACAACTTCTCAAATTATGTGTCGACGTACACGCTGAAGGTGATTTTGATAAACTCACCAGGCTTGGGGAAGAGGTTCTGGATGCGGTTGTAGCTTTCTATCCACCCATGAACCATTCTTTTGCATCAACGTGGCAATACTCTGATGTCCAGATTTGCCTTTTCCAAATTGTGCCACTGAGCACGAATATCAACCTGGATGCGAAAACTGCTACCTGTATTGGTTCGCAAGACAGCTTTGCCGCATTATATAGGAGATTTGAACTATTTTTTCTAATTTTATTTGTTTATGTATTTATAAATCCTTGAAAAGTTATGATTCCGTAATTCAAGATGTGGATTTTAATTGAATAACATGTTTTACCCTCGGATTTGTTGAGCATATATATTTTTTGAATGAAACTAAAAGTAAAATCTATAGTAGAGCACAGGAAGATTAATAGCAGATTACTGGATGATTCATGCAGATATCAGACACAGACTTCGCGATACTTGATGCAGATGCAGACTCTGCGATAACAGATGCAGACTCTGCGATACCAGATGCACACTCTGCGATACCGACTATTTTATGATACCCACATCAAACTAAAGACTAACATAAAACAACGGAGCACCATAAATAAGGACAAAGAAATAAAGTTATAAACCAAGATTTGTTTCCTTGTTTAAATAAACTTGAAGCCAGAGTGAAGCCAGAGTAAAGCAAGAGTGAAGCCAGAGTCAAGAAAATGGGCATGTTTTTCGATTGTGTCCTGCATTATGGCATTTTGAGCACCTGTGATGAATTTTTGGACTACTCTGGAAAAGACCCTTTTTCATCTGTGGGGGTGGAGCACTCTGCGAAGGTTTAGCTTTCTTATTTGGTGTTTGAGTAGTCGGAGAATTACGAGATCGTTTCCTTCTCACCTTTGGGGATGGAGTAGTGGGTAAAATATTATCGCTGAATGGAGTACTCTGCTTCGTTTTCTTCGTAACGGATGGAGCCCTCTGCTTTGTTTGATTCGTTGTGGATTGAGTCCTCTACTTCGTTTTTTGCTTTGTGGATGGAGTACTCTGCGATGGTTCTGTTTTTTTCTTTTTCCATTGATTACGCTTGAACCGCTTAGTCTTTTCAATAGCAGAAAGGTATCTCTTTGCCTTCGGTCTACCGGAAGGTACTTTTATGACTGGTGGCAGACATTGTTCACTAATTACGTGTGGTGGTAGAATCAAATCTTCGTCTACAGGTTTTATAGGTTCTGAGTACGTTGAATACAAGTAGCCCTTTGTGAAATGATCATCCACCAGGGTAGCTTCATCAGTTTTCCGACTTAATGCTGCTTTAATTGCGTGCTCGCAGGGAATCTTCTCGACATCATATTGTTTACAAGTACAAAGTCTCTGCAATCATAAATTTTAAAAAGGAATCGAACTCAGAGCAGATAAACAAGGCAAACGTTTCCTGAGACTGGCAAACTTTCTCAGGATACGTTTCCTGAAACTGGCAGTGATAAATAGCAAAAAAAAAACTTACATACCTTCTGTAGATCAACCACACAATCATAATCTCCACCTGTAACATGGCTATAATTTGAATCAGTATGATGAACATTTAAAATTTCCAAGCTACCGTGTCTTTCATGCAGTAATTTTTCAACGTTTGGGGGGAAATTTGTTTTTAATGAGGCAGCTTTGTCTCGCCTTTCCACAAACCACCTTGACAACAACTTTCTAATACCGTCCACGAAATGTTTAACAGGAAATGATATGTCTTTCTTAAGCGCGACATTAATGGATTCTGCAATGTTGCTCGTCATTATACTAAATCTATCTCCTGGAAAATGTGCACAAGCCCATAATCGAAATTCCGCATCTTCCAAGTAAACTGCTAATTCACTATTCTGACGACGAATCACACCAAACAATTTTTCAAAATCTATCAGTCGATATGCATATGCAGCACGACACACCAAACTGAGCATTGCGTTCTTTTTGAACTTTAAGATGAGGTTATTTTTGAGGTGATAGTAACATACTCCCCTATCAGCTGTGGGGAAAACCTTCTCAATGGCCTTTGCGATTGATGGATGACGGTCATAAATAATGGCCAAATTTTTATCATCAAGTATCACACCACGCAAATGTGTAAAAAATCATTCCCATGAAGCATCATTCTCTGAGTCTACAATCCCAAAAGCTATAAGAAATATACTCGAATCTGCATCTTGACCTGCAGCTACCAGCATAACACCTCTGTACTTTCCAGTTAGATGTGCTCCATCTACCACAATAACCCTCCTCAAGAACTCAAATCTTTTGATGGAAGCACCAAAATCAATGAACAAATACTTAAACCTTTGTTGAGCATCACGTTCAAGCTTTGTAATCGTACCTGGATTGGCCTGCTCTATTTTGTATAGATAGGAAGGTAAGTCCTGGTAACCCCTCTCAAAAGTGCCTCTAACCAGCTCTCGTGCATATGCCAACGCTTTATGCGCCTTCGTATAGTCTATGTCAAGACAATGTAGTGACTTAATACAGTTCATAACATGCTTAGGCGTGATTTCTTTAAGATCATTACCACCACTAAACCTATCAACATACATATTCCCAATAAATTTTGCATTAGCCTATCGTTGACGAGAATACCTACAGACAGCAGAGCATGTATGAGCTTCTTTATATATCCGAACGAGAAATTCTGGAGATTCAGATGAAACTGACAGAGTTGACGCACGAATCCTCCAAGAACAATTAGGAACAAAACATTTCGCGATAAATAGTTTCTTCCTCGACGTGGCGATTTTGAAATCAAACTTCTCGATGACTGCAATCTTGCGTAATTGCATAATTAATGCTTCCTTGTCATCAAATATTTCGCCAACCTTAATGGATCCAGATTTCTTCATTGGTAATGGCTTCGTAGGCGTCTCATCGAATATATCGCAGAATAAAGGAGGCATCTGCTGTTTCTTCGCATACTGTCGGCAGTCTCTGCTGTTGTTCGGTGGTGGCATCATATGCTCGTCTTTAACATTACCAACATCATCAAAATCCACACCACCATCCTCTTTGACATCACAAGCTTCAGCTTTAGCCGCAACTTCTGCTTTAATTCCATCGTTTCTTTTCCATGACACGCAAAGCCGGATAACCTCTTTTTCTGCCATTGTGATAAAGTTTGCAAGTTGCCTATCGTTATTCAAGAAGATAGGAGGTGTGTCGCTAGGCATTTTCTGCATTCATCTGCGTTTCCAAGTTGTAATCTTCACAAACAATGCGGAGAAATTCCTCATACTTGATTTGGTCTTCAACCGCAAACAACTTGCTTTCTTTGCTTGAATCAACGTCGAAATCCCAACCCATTTTTACCTTCCATTGTCCAAAAACAGTCAACAAATGCAACATTATCTGCAAAAAAGAGAATATTCAAAAGATCCGTAACACACTATCTTAGAAGATTTTTCGCAGAGCTCTACACTTTGGCAGGGTCTTTTAGAAATAGCTCTGCCAAAGACGTACTAGAGCTCAAGACGCAGTTTAGAAGATGGTGGTTTAGATAACTAGTGTAATGTTTTGAAGTGTTACCTGTGTTCGTTCTTCCCGAAAATATGCTCGCCTTCAACCCTTAGAATATCTTTAGATGTAAACGAAGATTGTCTTTCCGAAGAATGTATGTTCTTTCGTTCAAAATCGAAGTCTGTAAACAATCTTATTCTCGGATTTCACTTCCGTCTCTTTGAAAATATAAAATCTCCCTTTGAGGGTGAAATCGAAATAGTAGATCTAGGTTAAAGGTGGAGAGGTTGAAAAGGTTTATAGCAAACTCAAAAAAGTAAGAAGTAATGGCATTCTTGTTATTATTGTGAAAAGAGAGGAGTACTTCAAAATCCGACCGTTTATACAATTTAGTTACGTTGCAAATGTCAAGCAATGCCCTGCGAACAGTATGCTATAGTTTGTCGAGCAATATCTGCCTTATGTCTACAAAAAAGCACACACAACATCTGCCTTAAGTCTACAAAAAAAGCACACACAATATCTGCCTTAAGGCTACCACAACTGACACACTATATCTGCCTTAAGGCTACACAATTAGCAGAGATTAAGAAGAGTCTGTCCAGCCTTAGCCTTAAGGCTACACAATCGACACACTATATCTGCCTTAAGACTACACAATCGACACACTATATCTGCCTTAAGACTACAGAATTAGCAGAGTTTAAGCAGCGTCTATCCAGCTTTAGCCTTAAGGCTACACAATTCACACACTATATCTGCATTAAGGCTACATAATTAGCAGAGTTTAAGCAGAGTTTGTCCAGCCTTAGCCTTAAGGCTACACAATTCACGCAAACTCTGCCAAGCGTAAGGGTATTTTAGACATTTTCAAAAAAGTGTACTAGTTCTACAATTTTCCCTACGAAGGTACCCTGCTTGACATTAAAGTTAGAAAATGCACCATATCAGCAACTGTCCCTAGATAGAATGATAAAAATAACAAACTTAGAATGGTTTGAATTTTGTCTCTCTTACAAGTGATTGAAAGTTGATTTTGTGGATCACCAGAGAGAGACGAGATCGATTATGGTGTTTGTGTAAGAAGAAGAAGAGACAATGAATTAAGGTTTTTCTTTTATTGTTTTTCATTAAAGGTAAAAACGGAAAAATCAAGACCTAATATTGTTAGTCACTATATTTTGATTTATTGTATGTTAGATAATGAATTAGATATCCATTATGTAATATATAGTGCAATTTCCCTAATATTAATGCCAATTTTGAATTAGATATCCATCTGTCAGTTTCATCTGAATCTCCAGAATTTCTCGTTCGGATATATAAAGAAGCTCATACTTGCTCTGCTGTCTGTAGGTATTCTCGTCAACGACAGGCTAATGCAAAATTTATTGGAAATATGTATGTTGATAGGTTTAGTGGAGGTAATGATCTTAAAGGAATCACGCCTAAGCATGTAATGAACTGTATTAAGTCACTACATTGTCTTGACATAGACTATACGAAGGCGCATAAAGCGTTGGCATATGCACGAGAGCTGGTTAGAGGCACTTTTGAGAGGGGTTACCAGGACTTACCTTCCTATCTATACAAAATAGAGCAGGCCAATCCAGGTACGATTACAAAGCTTGAATGTGATGCTCAACAAAGGTTTAAGTATTTGTTCATTGCTTTTGGTGCTTCCATCAAAGGATTTGAGTTCTTGAGGAGGGTTGTTGTGGTAGATGGAGCACATCTGACTGGAAAGTAAAGAGGTGTTATGCTGGTAGCTGCAGGTCAAGATGCAGATTCGAGTATATTTCCTATAGCTTTTGGGATTGTAGACTCAGAGAATGATGCTTCATGGGAATGGTTTTTTACACATTTGCGTGGTGTGATACTTGATGATAAAAATTTGGCCATTATTTCTGACCGTCATCCATCAATCGCAAAGGCCATTGAGAAGGTTTTCCCCGCAGCTGATAGGGGAGTATGTTACTATAACCTCAAAAATAACCTCATCTTAAAGTTCAAAAAGAACGCAATGCTCAGTTTGGTGTGTCGTGCTGCATATGCATATCGACTGATAGATTTTGAAAAATTGTTTGGTGTGATTCGTCGTCAGAATAGTGAATTAGCAGTTTACTTTGAAGAGGCGGAATTTCGATTATGGGCTTGTGCACATTTTTCAGGAGATAGATTTGGTATAATGACGAGCAACATTGCAGAATCCATTAATGCCGCGCTTAAGGAAGACAGATCATTTCCTGTTAAATATTTCATGGAGGGTATTAGAAAGTTGTTGTCAAGGTGGTTTGTGGAAAGGCGAGACAAAGCTGCCTCATTAAAAACAAATTTCTCCCCAAACGTTGAAAAGTTACTGGATGAAAGACACGGTAGCTTGGAAATTTTAAATGTTCATCATACTGATTCAAATTGTAGCCATGTTACAGGTGGAGATTATGATTGTGTGGTTGATCTACAGAAGGTATGTAAGTTTTTTTTTGCTATTTATCACTGCCAGTTTCAGGAAACGTATCCTGAGAAAGTCTGCCAGTCTCAGGAAATGTTTGCCTTGTTTATCTGCTCTGAGTTCGATTCCTTTTTAAAATTTATGATTGCAGAGACTTTGTACTTGTAAACAATATGATGTCGAGAAGATTCCCTGCGAGCACGCAATTAAAGCAGCATTAAGTCGGAAAACTGATGAAGCTACCTTGGTGGATGATCATTTCACAAAGGGCTACTTGTATTCAACGTACTCAGAACCTATAAAACATGTAGACGAAGATTTGATTCTACCACCACACGTAATTAGTGAACAATGTCTGCCACCAGTCATAAAAGTACCTTCTGATAGACCGAAGGCAAAGAGATACCTTTCTGCTATTGAAAAGGCTAAGCAGTTCAAGCGTAATCAATGGAAAAAGAAAAAAACAGAACCTTCGCAGAGTACTCCATCCACAAAGCAAAAAACGAAGCAGAGGACTCAATCCACAATGAATCAAACGAAGCAGAGGACTCCATCCGTTACGAAGAAAACAAAGCAGAGTATTCCATTCAGCGATAATATTTTACCCACTACTCCATCCCCAAAGGTGAGAAGGAAACAATCTCGTAATTCTCCGACTACTCAAACACCAAATAAGAAAGCTAAACCTTCGCAGAGTACTCCACCCCCACAGATGAAAAAGAGTCTTTTCCAGAGTAGCCCAAAAATTCATCACAGGTGCTCAAAATGCCATAATGCAGGACACAATCGAAAAACATGCCCATTTTCTTGACTCTGGCTTCACTCTGGCTTTACTCTGGCTTCACTCTGGCTTTACTCTGGCTTCACTCTGGCTTCAAGTTTATTTAAACAAGGAAACAAATCTTGGTTTATAACTTTATTTATTTGTCCTTATTTATGGTGCTCCGTTGTTTTATGTTAGTCTTTAGTTTGATGTGGGTATCATAAAATAGTCGGTATCGCAGAGTGTGCATCTGGTATCGCAGAGTCTGCATCTGTTATCGCAGAGTCTGCATCTGCATCAAGTATCGCAAAGTCTCCGTCTGATATCTGCATGAATCATCCAGTAATCTGGTATTAATCTTCCTGTGCTCTACTATAGATTTTAGTTTTAGTTTCATTCAAAAAATATATATGCTCAACAAATCCGAGGGTAAAACATGTTATTCAATTAAAATCCACATCTTGAATTACGGAATCATAACTTTTCAAGAATTTATAAATACATAAACAAATAAAATTAGAAAAAATAGTTCAAATCTCCTATATAATGCGGCAAAGCTGTCTTGCGAACCAATACAGGTAGCAGTTTTCGCATCCAGGTTGATATTCGTGCTCAGTGGCACAATTTGGAAAAGGCAAATCTGGACATCAGGGTATTGCCACGTTGATGCAAAAGAATGGTTCATGGGTGGATAGAAAGCTACAACCGCATCCAGAACCTCTTCCCCAAGCCTGGTGAGTTTATCAAAATCACCTTCAGCGTGTACGTCGACACTTAATTTGAGAAGTTGTGCAGCCCTTTTTGTACGTCCAGCACATACACATAGCATTCCACAGAGATAAGTTGCGTTAGTACTGAAAGGGACAAGCCGTTCCAAAAGCTCCATGGCTGCGCTGATGTCTTGTTCTGCGGTCACGAGTCTTGTAGCCTCATAATAAATAGCAGTTGGGTTTCCGGCGTTTAAGAATCTTACAAAAAAGCTGCGATTCGCCCCGTCTAGGAGAATTTTATCTGTGTCCTCACATAGATCGTCAAGACTAAGTTCCTTGAGGACTTCATCACTGTACACTACATCTCTACCGATCCGCCCTATTCGGAGGATGTGTCCGACTCTCCACAAGGTGAGGCGGCCAAGTTTTCGTGCAATAACAGAGATAATGTCCGAAGGGAGCTATGGTATTTGCATGTTAATCTACGATGTGATGCGGTATTTGGATTTTGAAAATAATTAACAGGCACTCTGTTCGTAAATAATCTACTATTTTTATAGATAAGAAAAGAAATGAAAGGGGTCGATCTTCCTTTAAATTGTCTTGGAAAATAAAACTCAATTTACAGGGACATCGGTCAAACATTTAGTACAGTCATTGCACGCGCCTCAGTTAATGGCTTGAAACGAGAGGCATGCGGGATGATTACTGTGCAACCGGTCAACTATCATAACATAAGATACTCTGCCTTGGAAAAGACAACTCAATTTAATAAGAAATGGCAGAGAAAGCGCGTAAATTTGTCGCGCAATAAATGGCGCGAACACCCATAAGAATAAAGGACAAGTCATTTTTTTACACATGAAGAGATGAATGACAACTCATTTAAAAAGTATACATCAATGAACATGTGTTTATTGCAGTAGTTGAAAACACATTCCCTAGTCTGCCAAAACCCTAGATTAATGCTTCGTGTTCATATAGGAGAAAGTCGTGTCTGTTTGTCTCTACATCTATTTGTTTACCAAAGACACAACATTCATCATCTTCGTCTCTCTTACCAAGTTTGTGACCATGGGTTATAGTGTAAGGCGAATTAAAATGGAACTTAATCGGATCCAGAAGGATGTTCCTACACAGTTCATCAGGGCAGGTATAAAATCTAGAACTCCCAAGTCTTTTATGCAGTTAGAGGTAGTATTATTTACGGATGATAATAGGAACTTTACGGATGTAGTATTTTTTAGATTAAATGTCTGAGTTGAGTCATATATGTTTTAGGTCCCGTTGGTGATTATGTTTACGAATGGGAAGCAGCTATCAATGGACCCTTCGACAGTCCCTATGCCGGAGGGATTTTCTTGCTTACCATCCATTTTCCTCCGGATTAAACGATAAAGGCGCCAAAGGTTTGCTTTTTGCTCTTTCAGTTAATTGTTATTTGTTGCAGGATGAAACTTCACTCTTCATCATCTTACTTTTCATCTTGCTTTTAATTGATATTCTCTTTGTCTTTGCATGCAGGTGGCTTTCAAAACAAAGATTTACCACCCAAATATCAACGCAAAAGGAGCGATTGAGTATGATATCTTGAGGGAAAAATGGTCTCCTGCTTTAACCATGTCCCAGGTTTGGAATTTTTTTCAGATTTAACAAAGTTTTGTCGAAAAAAATACTTCACCCAAACATGTGTGTTAATGGGATGGATTTTTGTTATGGAATTAGGTTTTGATGTCAATTTGCGCGCTGATGACTGACCCAATCCTAGATGATCCTTTTCTGCCGGAGGTAGCCCATATTTACAAGACTGACAAATCCAGGTTCGAGTCAACTGCGCGAAGCTGGACGGAGCAGTATGCCATGGGATCAGAGTGAGGTGGTGGAGGCAAAGAAAGGAGCTGTCTCACCTGTGTGTTCTTTAGTGTCTTTTCTATGTTTGCTTTAGTATCTTCTGAAGACTGGTTTGCTATAAGTGTTTCATTTTGAACTCGCGGATCAATTCGGTTATTGGTTATTTTGAGCGACGGTGCAGTATCTCCTTGTACTCTGCATCTGAAAGCAGATGATGGGCGGACTCTGCATTTAGGCTGCATCTGTGTGTTCTTTAGTGTCTTTTCTATGTTTGCTTTAGTATCTTCTGAAGACTGGTTTGCTATAAGTGTTTCATTTTCAACTCGCGGAGCAATTCGGTTATTGGTTATTTTGAGCGAAGGCGTAGTATCTGCTTGTACTCTGCATCTGAAAGGAGATGATGGGCGGACTCTGCATTTAGGCTGTATCTGTGTGTTCTTTAGTGTATTTTCTATGTTTGCTTTAGTATCTTCTGAAGACTGGTTTGCTATAAGTATTTCATTTTGAACTCGCGGATCAATTCGGTTATTGGTTATTTTGAGTGACGGCACAATATCTGCTTGTACTCTGCATCTGAAAGCAGATGATGGGCAGACTCTGCATTTATGCTGCATCTGTGTGTTCTTTAGTGCCTTTTCTATGTTTGCTTTAGTATCTTCTGAAGACTGGTTTGCTATAAGTGTTTCATTTTGAACTCGCGGATCAATTCGGTTATTGGTTATTTTGAGCGAAGGCGCAGTATCTGCTTGTACTCTGCATCTGAAAGCAGATGATGGGCAAACTCTGCATTCAGGCTACATCTGTGTGTTCTTTAGTGTCTTTTCTATGTTTGCTTTAGTATCTTCTGAAGACTGGTTTGCTATAAGTGTTTCATTTTGAACTCGCGGATCAATTCGGTTATTGGTTATTTTGAGCGAAGGCGCAGTATCTGCTTGTACTCTGCATACTCTGCATCTGAAAGCAGATGATGGGTGGACTCTGCATTTAGGCTGCATCTAAAACGCTTACACTGCGCATAAATTTGCTCTTCTCAACTTGTTTTCATCCACAAAGGTCTAACAAAAAAAAAATAAAGTATACATAAATTACTGAACTATTATAACAAGACATACAAAAGTGTTACTCTGAGTCTCAAAAGATCGAGTGCAATAACATTAAACAACATAGTTGACGAGATTTATTCTAGGTGGTATTGTTACGATGAATATGGTCATCAATGTATGCATCTTCAACCATTGAGAAACCACCGGTCTTAACAACCCTTAGTTGCTGGATTGCTTCTTCAACGGCAGGAATTGCCGGATTTATGAGGAGTTCAGAGAATGGGTAGAGAGCCGAAACACGTATCTCACCTGCAATGCCAAAGAGTCACCTAGTCATATATGTTGCAAAAGTTCTCTATGGTTGAATGAAGTAGTAACACTACCTCCAAAATAGTCCATATTCCAATTTCGTAGCACGCAGAATATGACCTTCCCAATTGGCTGAAGTCGCCAGAAGTACTCAAATTCATCAGCAAATGTTCCCTTCGCAATACAGTTGATATTTTCGCCGCTGCAGCTCACAAAGACGAATTTATAGTACAAAAGTTCTCTAAGTGTTTTATTTTGAACTCGCGGATCAATTCGGTTATTGGTTATTTTGAGCGACGGTGCAGTATCTCCTTGTACTCTGCATCTGAAAGCAGATGATGGGCGGACTCTGCATTTAGGCTGCATCTGTGTGTTCTTTAGTGTCTTTTCTATGTTTGCTTTAGTATCTTCTGAAGACTGGTTTGCTATAAGTGTTTCATTTTGAACTCGCGGATCAATTCGGTTATTGGTTATTTTGAGCGAAGGCGCAGTATCTGCTTGTACTCTGCATCTGAAAGCAGATGATGGGCGGACTCTGCATTTAGGCTGCATCTGTGTGTTCTTTAGTATATTTTCTATGTTTGCTTTAGTATCTTCTCAAGACTGGTTTGCTATAAGTATTTCATTTTTAACTCGCGGATCAATTCGGTTATTGGTTATTTTGAGCGACGGGCAATATCTGCTTGTACTCTGCATCTGAAAGCAGATGATGGGCAGACTCTGCATTTAGGCTGCATCTGTGTGTTCTTTAGTGTCTTTTCTATGTTTGCTTTAGTATCTTCTGAAGACTGGTTTGCTATAGTGTTTCATTTTGAACTCGCGGATCAATTCGGTTATTGGTTATTTGGAGCAAAGGCGTAGTATCTGCTTGTACTCTGCATCTGAAAGCAGATGATGGGCAGACTCTGCATTTAGGCTACATCTGTGTGTTCTTTAGTGTCTTTTCTATGTTTGCTTAGTATCTTCTAAAGACTGGTTTGCTATAAGTGTTTCATTTTGAACTCGGGATCAATTCGGTTATTGGTTATTTTGAGCGAAGGCGCAGTATCTGCTTGTACTCTGCATCTGAAAGCAGATGATGGGCGGACTCTGCATTTAGGCTGCATCTGTGTTTCTTTAGTGTCTTTTCTATGTTTGCTTTAGTATCTTCTGAAGACTGGTTTGCTATAAGTGTTTCATTTTGAACTCGCGGATCAATTCGGTTATTGGTTATTTTGAGCGAAGGTGCAGTATCTGCTTGTACTCTACATACTCTGCATCTGAAAGCAGATGATGGGCGGACTCTGCATTTAGGCTGCATCTAAAACGCTTACACTGCGCATAAACTGCATCTTCTCAACTTGTTTTCATCCACAAAGGTCTAACAAAACAAAATAAAGTATACATAAATTACTGAACTATTATAACGAAACATACAAAAGTGTTACTCCGAGTCTCAAAAGATCGAGTGCAATAACATTAAACAACACAGTTGACGAGGTTTATTCTAGGTGGTATTGTTACGACGAATAGGGTCATCAATGTATGCATCTTCAACCATTGAGAAACCACCGGTCTTAACAACCCTTAGTTGCTGGATTGCTTCTTCAACGGCAGGAATTGCCGGATTTATGAGGAGTTCAGAGAATGGATAGAGAGCCGAGACACGTATTTCACCTACAATGCCAAAGAGTCACCTAGTCATATATGTTGCAAAAGTTCTCTATGGTTGAATGAAGTAGTAACACTACCTCCAAAATAGTCCATATTCCAATTTCGTAGCACGCAGAATATGACCTTCCCAATTGGCTGAAGTCACCAGAAGTACTTAAATTCATCAGCAAATGTTCCCTTCGCAATACAGTTGATATTTTCGCCACTGCAGCTCACAAAGACGAATTTATAGTACTTCGTTGTCAAAAGACATCCTAAACTATAAACATAATTAACTTACCTGAAATTCCTCAATGTGAAGTGTAGAACTTTGTGACCAGGGACAACGTAAACGTCATCTGTGAAGCCTTGATAAATTTATAATTTCTTGACTTTCACAATAGCACCAAGCAAATCAACTGTGTTATAGAGCAACATGAATATAGATTATTTGATCTGACGTGAAATGGAAAATCAAACAACTAATATTCCATCAATACTTACCAACACTAATCTTCTTATGCAATGAGCCGTTTAGAACTCTGCGAAATGGAGATAAGGACACCATATGATTACCACAGATTCGTGCTACCTTTTTAATGATCGATTCTTCATGGAAAAAGATATGGAACTCATGGTGTGTTAGTTTCCACTGACCCGGCCTCGTCGTCACTTCAAAATCCCTAATCAAATACCATTCCCCTTCAACCACGTCTTCAAAATTTGACAACAGATGATTTCGAATGGTTGCAGAGATCCGAACACCCTAAACCATAAAACCAAAGATTGTATCTATTCCTCTAAAAATTAAACAAAATCATGTATTCCTAAGAGACAACATAAGGACATCAAAGCATGCATTTCTTACGGCGTGATAATCAGTGAGAAGCAAGTGTCTTTCAGGTTGAAAGCGTGCATAGTGCTCTCCAAATTCTCTTACAACTTGAACCAAGATTCTTCCACCATTCTTCATGAGTGACAAGTCTAGAACCATATCTAAATGAGCCATTTTTTAAGACTGAAAGTTTTAGAGAAAAGTTTGGAAGAAAAGTTTTGAGCCTGAAATGCTTGGAAAAAAGTGTTGGAGCCTGAGAAGTTTTGATTGTTTTGAAGAAACGATTGGATTGAAGAACGGTAAATAATCAAAACTGACTTTTACGGTTCCAAAAAATGTTAAAGAGTCAAAGCAATATCACATCACAAGTTTGGTTCGTGAAGCGCCACGTGTCGATAATCGCATGATACAATACGAGAAACAAGGCATTGCCGTAATTGTTAGAATGCGCAGTGTCATGCATTTACTTACTCTGCATTTAATTGGTAAAACAAACAACAATGTATAATTACCATTATTCCGGAATAATATTTTAGATAAGTTATAGGAAAATATTTCAAACTTCCCTACTGCAGAGTACGAACAGACGCTGCGAATTCTCTACGCCTAGTACAGCTTTGTCTCTGCATTTATCCTAACCTTATATTAAACTTCCCAAAAACCAATATTATTTTTATTATCTCAAAAACATTTACGATTGTAAATACGTAATCATTAGGTATATAATAAATTAAGAATATATAGTAAAAATGAAACTTACTTTTCACGGTTCCATTACTGAAGGGGACTTATTTGCTAGTTTCTACGATTCTTTATTATGGGGCCCATATTGATGGACATTCTTTAATTGATACTACAATAACTTTTGATTCGACGTAGAACTACTTTTAAAAATAACTTTTTAGACGCAACTCAATAAACTTATTGAATTGGTCATTGGAGATATTTAGAAAAGTTAAGTATAATATTTCAAACTTCACCACAGCAGAGTTCGAGCAAACTAATATACTGCGCTTTCTATATTTATAATCTGCTTATTAAATAATGTTAGTATTTACTTTGGTCTTACTCTGCCTACGACAGAAGAAGAAGAACAGACCTCTATTTTTATTCTGCGTATTCTTTTATGGGGCCCATTTTTCTGGACGCTCTATCAGCAGAGGAAGAAGAAACTAAAAAATGATGGGTCCGACTGGTAGCATGTAGTATAAAAGTTGAGTTGCAGTAGATGTTATATTTGATATAACTTGCAGTAAAAATATGCTGTAGAAAGTGCAGATTTATGTGGTGAGTTTTCTTTTACTCTGCATTTTACAGGAGAAGGTGGGAGAAGTCTATTTGGATTATGCAGTTTTGCTTTAGAGAGTGTGAATTAAGCGCGTTTAGTTTTTAATCTGCTCTTACTCTGCATATAATTGTTGAGTTATAGCTCCTCTACGAAACATAAAGTATCAAGTTAAGAAATTACTAATACTTAAACAAGTAGAAAACAGAAGAAGAGGACGACCGAAACAACAGCAACAAGTACTCCAATCATTAGCCTCACGATCATGTCCTTTTGTCCAAACACCCTGTCATGAAGATTCATAACTGTCACGGCGACCCTTAGAGCTCACGCTGGATGCTAGAGATGTGGTATCACTGTTGTTTATGCCGTACTCGTAAGGACCGAAAGCCATAACCCCGAGTATTAACTTTTTTGGAATTCCAATGTGTTGTTTAGCCACGACGGCACATTTTACGCAGATCATAGCATTTTGCTTGAATAGCAGTGGCATATTCGATAAGTAAGAGATATTATTTAACTAAATGTACCATAACATTAACAACCGTTTGTTAGAATGCCCAGTGTCATGCATTTACTTACTCTGCATTTAATTGGTAAAACAAACAATAACGTATAATTACCGTTATTCCGAAATAATATTTTAGATAAGTTATAGGAAAATATTTCAAACTTCCCTACTGCAGAGTTCGAACAGACGCTGCGAATTCTCTATGCATAGTACTGCTTTTGTCTCTGCATTTATCCTAACCTTATATTAAACTTCCCAAAAGCCAATAGTATTTTTATCGTCTCAAAAACATTTACGATTGTGAATACGTAATCATTACGTATATAATAAATTAAGAATATATAGTAAAAATGAAACTTACTTTTCACGGTTCCATTAAAAATGTTAAGAGTCAAAGCAATATCAACTCACATCACATCATGCACTCTTATACGGCCATACTCTGTAGCCATCAATGGCAAGATCGGGTTGCGCCAATTACTTTTGATTCGATGTAGAACTACTTTTATAAATATGTTTTTAGCAGGAACCCAATAAACTTATAGAATTAGTTGAAAATTATAGTATAATATTCAAACTTCAAGACAGCAGAGTACGAGCAAACTTCATATACTGCTCTTACTCTGCCTACGACGTGTCGATAATCGTAGACATCAATTTTTAATCTGCGTATTCCTTTCTGGGGCCCATTTTGCTGGACGCTCTATCATCTGATGGGTCCGAATGGTAGCATCTAGTATCAAAGTTGAGTTGCAGTAGATGTTATATTTGATATAACTTGCAGTAAAAATATGCTGCATAAACTGCAGATTTATGTGGTGAGTTTGCTTTTACTTAGCATTTTATAGAAGAGGCTGGGAAAAGTCTATTTGAATTCTATGGTTTAGGGGGAAAATTAAAAATTCAAATATCTTTGAATTTTTAAACATTATCAATCTCGTGGGCCCGTGGCAAATACGGGCTCATACCCATATATAGAACTGATCCTAATGGTACTGCCGAAAATAAACGATAAAAAAGCACGCATTTGTTATATAACAGAAGAATCAAAGGACAACGTATAGGTGTAGTGTTAATTATATTTCTATCCATTTGGCATATCTCGCCACGTCATCATTTTTTAGTCGCAAACCAATGGCAGATCAATAGCAAACCAATGGCAGATCAATAGCAAACCAACGGCAAATCAATAGCAAAACTAAATAGATAAATATGACAATTACAAAACTAAATAGATAAATGTGACAATTACAAAACAAAATAGATAAAAATCAGGTGATATTCTACGAAGTGTCCGGGGAACGGTCGCGCTTCATCCCTCTAGAACTCCCAGGAACATCGCAGCCAACATCGGCCGATCCCAACTCGTGACTTATACGATCCAAGAACCTTGACTGCTGGGTCAAAGTTGTTGCCACAACCCTAACTGAATCCACAGCCCTCTCCACATTCCGAAGCCGAGTCTCCAAACCACATATTTTAGCACGTTGGGCTTCTCCCTCCAACTCCAACTCCTCGCAACGAGGACAATGAACATTACTGATGTGAGACGGATACACGTTTTGCCAAGTAAGCCTAAGGCGATCCAGGCTACCTGGACGGACCTCTGCTTCGTCGATATCCGCCCGAAGAGAACTCCCGTCAACTGCGGCGTTGGAGAGAAGAAACCCAGGGTGCCGGTAAGGGAGTGGAATAAAAAAAAGGCATTAGGAAAATCGGGATATGTGCGACGGTTCTGCTTTGTTAGAACTGATGAAGCGCAACAGAGAGAAAACGCATGTTAAAAGAGTTAGCTTGATCAATTCGCCAGAGTCTAATGAATTTTTTGTAAGAGGGAAATTACCTGAATCAGACCACAAGCGGGGAAGTCCGTCAGGACCGGAATGACGAACAAAGAAGTAGTGAATCTTGTCATCATCACCACCCTCAATTTGGAGGGGAAGTTCAACTGGAGATCTGCAACCGTCACGAAGAACAAGTTCATATCTATTAGACCAGGGGTCTATACTCCTAACCTCAAAAGCCCCAAAAATCATAGCACTGGAAACAGTGATTCCAGATAAATCCGACAGTATTTGGAGGGCATTTATCAACCCCCATGAGCGGGCATTAAGCTGGCTGGGTGCAATCCAAAGTTCTTTACAAAACTCCATCATAAAAAAAGACAGGCGATGGCGGTAACCTGCCCGAAAGGAAGACCAATAGACGGTGATATAGCCTACCGGAGGAATCCCGGGCACATCTTGTACCTCTGGATATTTGAACCAATCCGAATTCCTTGGCAGAGCAGGAATCACACTGTTGGGTTCGCTCCCGCCAGAGGAAGAAGAAGATGAGGAAAAGGCAGATATCGGATTCAAAGAAGATTGGTGAGACTGATGGGTAGAAAAGAAGAATAAAAGATACGCTTGCGTTCTGTAGCTTTTGGATTATCTTTGTTTTGTTTGTACACCCAAAGAAAGAAGAGATCTTTTATACTCGTTGAAGGGAAACCGTATCGGTATGGAAGCCCTAATAGGTCATACTCTGCAGTAATTACTGGACACCTCTGAGATGATGCTGCGCCATGCGAAGTGCCACGTGTCGATCATCACATTATTGAACACGAGAAACAAGGTAAATTATTAATTGTTCTACTACAATACGTTAAATAAGTAATGGCAGTGATTGCGACTACTCTTTTTATATTCTGCAATAAATTTAATAGTACTCTGCTTAGGCACCTTCTCTGCATATACTCTACGAAATAACGGGTTAAATGATGGGAAGGTGGACCGCTGAAATGATGGGTAGGTGGACCGTTGAAATGACAACTAAGCAAAAAAACTGACGTACATGGTTTTGTTTTATCCCTCTCATCTATAAAAGAAAGAAGAACCCTCAAAATAACTTGCGGCTTCTCTTCTACTCAATCTTTTTTTTAGTCTGCGCAGTTGATTTTTATTTTTAATAGGCACATTCTCTGCATTTTACTCATTTACAGGCACATATTCAAGACATCATGGCCGCAGATCATTCGAAGAAAAGAAAAGCACCAATGTCAGACCTAGAGTTGGAAGCAGAAGAGAAGCGGAATGATGCAGTTATGGAGGCGGAAAAGGAAGGAAAGGATCGCCTGAGGGCAATTCTTCTGCTGGTGCGATCTCAAATGAGAGCGAAGGACGAAGCTCACCGCGTCAAACTCAAGTTGGAAAGAATAGCCGGTAAACGCTCTATGTTGGAGAAGATGATGCATGAAGAACAAGTGGTCATGGATGCTAGGCGGCAGCAGTTAGCAGAGAAAGAAATGATTGCTGAGGAGGAGCTGAGAGGAATTACAGTTCCTCGTATTGATTGGTTAAAACTTGATCTTCCGTTTATGGAGGACTAAAGTTATGTAGAACTCTTGTTATCCTAATTATTTTACTTAAAATTTCAACAACATTTAGTTTTGATGTTTTTTATCTTTTCTTGGATTTGTTGTTTGTACTCTTTTCTTCGATTTGTGTTTCTGTGTGTATTCAAAACTTTCAAACTACATCTCCTTTTGGATGCAAACTACGGTTGGTGCAGAGTAATCTACATCTCGTTTTGGATGCAAACTACGGGCATATTTTGGTGCAGAGTACAAATAGACTTAAATATAGAAGCAGAGTAACGAAAAAGTATGCCAAGTAGAGGACTTAGGTTTGGAGCATATTTTAGGCAGATTTTGAACTTATGTTTATATACGTACCATGTATGTTTCTGCAGATTCTGCGTTTACTACTTCTTCTTCTCTGCATTTATAATAAACATCAACTTCTCTGCTGGAAAATGGGATGATTCTTCATATTCTTTTTCTAAATTTATTACAAAAAATTTCGAGCAAAAACAGGTACATGTTCTTATTCGTCTTGATCATTGTGAAATACCTGGCGGATAATTTCCGGGATAGGGGATATTTTATCAAATCCAAGCTGTTCCCATTCTGAAGGATGGGCCTCGAGCCGTTTTATAATCTTCTCGATTCTCTTCTGTTTCTTGTGAAGTTTAGCCTTTTTCTTCAAGATTTTCTCGTGAGTCTTGATTGCTCGCCGGTACTTCTCGTTAAGCTGCATAAAATAAATTATAGATACATAAGGAACAGTAATGGAAAACTCTTGAAAACCATGCAACACCTTTACCTTAGTTATGAACTCCGTGGATTGCTGAAAACTTATCGGGTTATGGTTCATGAGTAAAACTGAAGGAATCTTCAATCCGGATCGTTCAAATACAGTTGTTGAACTCGCGGAAGATTCATTATCGTTTATCGGATTGAAGACAGAGGCTACAGATGGCTCCATTAAAAGTCGGCTATATGTGTTCTGCAAATAAAGAAGAAATGTTGAAGATAACCCACGTCATAAATACAAGAGTGGACCCAGTTACGAAATACAAGAGTGGACCCACTTCATAAATACAAGAGTGGTTGACGAAATCCACTTAAAATCACAAGAGTGATGACGCTAGATATTCCAACTTCAATGAAACTCTGCTGATTTTTATTATACTAAATGGAACGCAAACACATACTCTTATAACAGTTATGGGCCCATGTTTATGCTGAGTGTAAGAAAGCAGATGCAGAGTATGAGCAGGTGCTGCGTATTCTCGGTTTACACTCTATAAGTGTAGTTTATGATGCGTGTAAACGAAGAATAAGCAGAATAAGTTCTCTTCTACTAAGGAAGAAAAAACATAAATTCTGCTTGTACGCCGCAGAGTTTATGTTTTTCATCCTTAGTAGAAGAGAACTTATTCTGCCCATGTTTATGTTGAGTGTAAGCAAAGCAGATGTAGAGTATGAGCTGGTGCTACGTATTCTCAGTTAATGTACGCCGCAGAGTTTGGTTAATGTAATATTTACTAGAACAAATCTCCCTATTTACTATATACATATATTTACTAACCATGGAATTAAATTTGAACGTCGTAGGGATCGTGAATACTTGCAATAATTGACTCATCACACATGCGTTGATCGGTATACGAAGATGTCTCATCCAACACCTCCGTAGCGAGCTTCGTCCTCCAAGTCATCATTT
This sequence comes from Pseudoturritis turrita, assembly GCA_900406555.1. Lineage (NCBI taxonomy): Eukaryota > Viridiplantae > Streptophyta > Magnoliopsida > Brassicales > Brassicaceae > Pseudoturritis > Pseudoturritis turrita. The sequence continues at coordinate 939,167 of OVBL01000057.1, forward strand.
TGGCATTACACAGTTCTCTTGCTGATAGCGGCAATCCTAACATTTGACACTCAATGTATTTGAGTGCGTATACTCCACAATCACCTACTTGTGGATGCATTTTGGGAACGTCTTTTACAATTGTGATTGTAAAAGCTTCTTGATCAGTCTTGAGGAAAGAACATATGAATTGCGGCAGGAACCATTTCAGCAAAAGCCCTCGCCACTGCCATAATATCTGATTCTGGAGTGTTCCAACCCAATGATTCGAGCTCACGTGTAGAACGAAGTATAACGTATCAACGTCTTTGCCCCAGGCCAAATTTGTTGCGGCATAAGCTGGAAGAATACCGTGTACATTTTCGTAAGTACCACCAGGCCATCTTTCAAGCTTACGCCAGTCCTTGTACCGATTCTTCCAAAGCATTTGAAATGCTGCATCCTATACAGCAATCCGCAGACTCTTGAAAGAACTAGGATTTCTCTTTAGCCTTAGTCTATACAAGTTCAGTGCTGCGTCAAGGTGCTGATAATAAAAGAAGGACAAATGTTAGGCACCAAAGCAGAGTTTACTAGACACACAACAACAACGGTCTGCCAGCTAAACATGAAATAAACACTTTTGCCAGATCCATTGTTGACGAGGAAGAATGTACTTACCATATCGTGTAACCATTCCCTCGGCTTCAAAAGTAAGTTGAAGAATTCACGGGCCGTTGTTTTCCCTCCAAATGGATATATATTTGTTCTGTCGAAGAAAATCAACATTCAAGTTAGACTGCAAGATAAAATAGACGATCTTATATGCTGTGTGTACTTACTCATCGGCTCTGAATACGTTCATCTTATCCACCAGTGTTTTGTCAACATCTCCAAATACAATTTCGTAAGCAGATTTCTGGGCCACTGGTTTTGCGTTGTTGCTAGGTACAACACGAAGCACAGTCGATTTGCTTAACCTTTCACTCCTCCTTGTTGTTAGCTTGTTGGTCTGGCGAAGATTTATGGAGCTTTCGTATATTTTGATTTGAGATGTAGTTGGGTGGACTGAATCCACTGATGGTTCAATGATATTAACTGGCTGGGAGTTTCCTTTCCCTCTCCCTCTTCCTCTTCCTCTTCCTCTTCCTTTTCCTCTTTCTTCAATGATTTCAGTGTCAATCACTGAGCCTTTACCATCTTCAGCAGTCGAAGTAACTGTCTCCATGCAGACGTTGGTTATCAATGCCGTAATGGGATCCTTAATGCATACATTAGTTTCATCTGCTGCAGCGGCATCCTTAATGCAGACATTGCTTTCATATGCGGGAGTGGCATCCTCTGCCTGAAGGCATGCTTTGGGATCATTATCTCCTTTTTCTTCTTTGGCATCTTCTGCCTTTTCACTCCCATCAATTTTTTTAACATCTCCAACTCTACCATCATCTTGAAGATGTTCTTCTTTGGCATCCTCTGCCTTTTCAATCCCATCATTTTTTTCAACATCTCCAACTCTACCATCATCTTGAAGATGTTCTTCTTTGGCATCCTCTGCCTTTTCACTCCCATCACTTTTTTCAACATCTCCAACTCTACCATCATCTTGAAGATGTTCTTCTTTGGCATCCTCTGCCTTTTCACTCACATCACTTTTTTCAGCATCTCCAACTCTACCATCATCTTGAAGATGTTCTTCTTTGGCATCCTCTGCCTTTTCACATTTGTATATTTTTTCCCCAGGGAACATATCTTGAAGATGTTCTTGTTTGGCATCCTCTGCCTCGATGCCATCTGCCTTTTCACTGCAATCTATTTTTGCATCATCTCCTACTTGTTCTTGTTTGGCATCCTCTGCCTCGATGCCATTATCAGTTACTTTTTCTTACTTTCTCATTTGAAAAGGAGCCAGAGGCAACAACCTTGATTCCTTCTCCTTCGTTGTCTTTGCCATCTCCTTTGTTATCCACCGTCGTCTCTTCTTCGTCATTCTGCAAAATTTCAAAGTAATGACTGTTACATGAACTCAGCTTCAACCTCTTACACCTTAAGGGCACACTCTGCCGTATAGGATATTAAGGGATGCCAATGATGAATAGAATTGAATGCCATTATTAGTCTACCGTAACAATTACATGTCTCACATAAATGAATGATACAACGTAGGCACGCAGAGTATGCCATGCCCCTCTATTGTTTTACCACATTTGATAGAGCATGATATCGCATATCATGCCAGTGCTTTTATTTCAACAATTGCTGAGTTGGACATACCAAGCGATTGTCAGGTTTTAGTTTGTTGTTAGAGAAGCGAGTATCTTGCTCGAAACAAGTCATCCTCTCCATCAGCTTTCCAACGACCTGTGCCAACTTGTTTAAGGTTTCACCCAAAACAGTATGCTGGTTCGTTGCTGTTCCAAATTTACTCGTTGCTGCTCAAGTCTGGCGTTTTTAATTCTACCTACAACTACGTCAAACTTGGTCTGCTGTTTATCCAGGACAAATTCAATGATGTCGACGACATCTGTTGAACCAGTAGATGGGATTTTAGCTACAGAGAACTTCGGTTTCATGACATACCGTCCGTCATCTTCTTCTTCTTCAATTCTCTTCCGCTTCCTCTTCCTCTTTTCCCCATCTCGCTCTTCAATTCCCTTCCTCTTTTCCCCATCTCGCTCTTCAATTCCCTTCCTCTTTTTCCTTTTTCCTCTCTGTCCTTCATTATCTACTTTCCTTTTTTTCGAGTGCGGTTTTCTGGGACTGGCGGCATTTTTGAGATCCTCCATTTGATGTCCGACAACGGCTGGCCAGAGAGAATGTATTTGATGAGATTATCAAGCTTGACATCTATCACGTCGTTACCTTTCCAATGTGGATAGATTTCTGCCCGGGATCTCTCACACATGGTAGTTACAATCACCTACAAAACAACATATGGTTACATAAATGTCAGCCAGAAGTCAGCCAGAAGTCTAGCGATGGGAATATGTAAACTTGTGGTAGAGTCTTTTTGCAGACGCTGCCACTGTGGCTTACTCTGCCAAAACTCTACATTTTTACTTCAACAAACTATGCCAAAGATATACATACCTCTTCACTCGAGAAGATCTTCTCCATATCGGGTCTGCCAACTTTTCCCTTGTATCTTAGCAGATGTGTACCTTCAAAAGCTATAGGTGTTCCCAAATTTTCTCCCACTTTGGGCACATAAGCATACGCCCAGACCTGTAGAACTTGCACGAACCCCTTCAAAACATAAGAGTCTTACCATATCTTCTCTTTAGTTCCTAACTTAACCTGCTCAACAAGATCTTTGTAAGCAACCCTCCCCCAGGGATACCCTTCGAAAGTTGCCAAATCTATCACCAACCTAGCTAGGTTAAGGGGAATTTCGGTACACCGATCAACACCCAACAGACCGTTAGACAGAATAGCTAGGTAACTAAGCCTAATTTTATATTCCCTGGACCAAGATTTGCTTATATCTCCACCATGTTTCATACACAATTTCACTATGTCCTCAATACAAGGGCTAGGACGGCGTATTTTGAGAAGACCCCGAAAGCGATTCCAGGTTTGGTGATTAGCTTCAGAAGATACCAACCCATCCAACTGCGTAATTTCATTACAGTTAAGACCTGTGATCTCTTCAAACTCGAAGAGCGAGAACCGTGCTGGCTGCCCCGCGATCAAAAACCACAACTCAAATGGGCTTTCACACTCCAATTGTTTGCAAATAAGATGGTGATGCACTAATTTCGCACTCCATCCGAAACCCAACTTCTCAAACTTACTAATAACTCCTACCGGTGATTTGCGGACATAATCCCACACTTCCTCACCCACTACACCTTCCACCAGTGAAAGATGATTGAACTTCGAACTGTAGTTTATTTTGGTATTTGGATCTGGCTCATTTCCTTTGGAAAAAATAATGGCAGGAAAATCCATCTCGTAATCATTCATATACATGATATATTCGAAGGAGAAATATCGGAAAAATGAAGAGATCGGAGAATTATCGGAGAAATGAAGAAAATGAAGAAAATGAAGAAAGAGATCGACAAAATTGAAGATACGCTCCTTTGCTCTAGGGTTGCCGAGGGAAAGTAGAAGAAGAGTCAATGTTGTGTTTTCCAAGCTTTCTGGGCTTCATGGGCCTGAAACAACTGCTTTGAGGCCCGAATATATATTGTGAAAATATTTTTAAACTAATATTACCTAATTAAGACGGTGCCCCCTTTTGTCGTACAGTTAAGTCAGCGCCGCCTTTTTCTTTTAGTTGAAACTCTTCAAAAACGCTGCGCTACATCGGCATACAGTCTGCGAAACCTTAAACCACTCAAAACTCTTCAAAAACTTCGATTAACATTTGTTTAGCCGTCATAACTCTAAAGTGATCTTCAATCTAAGTGTTTAAGAGCTTATTTACATTGAAAACATAGAATGGAAGAAAAATCGATAACCATGGTAAATACCAAGGAAATGTTTCACATAGTGTCGTGTTGAACAAAGATACACGAAGAAACATATGATACCGATTTTTTTTGTCTGAGTTGTTCTTTTTAACATAAGTTTTACTTTGAAACCAGTAAGAAATAATGTATAAAGGTAGTGGAAGTATATACAAACATACAACAACAAAAAATCACTACAAATCCTATATCAATCTGCATTCGGTCTGCCGTTGGTGACATTCATTTAGTCTGCGATACCCTAACCACTCGGTTTTCACTGTGGATTTTTTCTTTTTAACATAAGTTGTACTTTGACAACAGTTAGAAATTAATGAAATAATGTATAAAGGAAGTGGAAGTATATACAAATATACATCAACAAAAACTCTCTACAAACAAATTCTCCGATTGCGATCTGCATTCGGTCTGCCGTTGGTGATATTCAGTCAGTCTGCGATACCCTACCCACTCGATTTTCATACCCTACCCACTCGGTTTTCACCGAGTTTCTCGAGTTTTCTGGTTTTGGCTTATACCGGTTAATGCACTACTGGTGATTGTCTTCGGCCGTTGGTGACCTTAAGTGGTAGCGCTAGTATTTTCAAAATTATTTTAGAACATAACTAAAATTAGGGATTATTTCACAACCACGAGCACTTCAACAAGAATCAGTCACCATTCTTTTCAAGGCACCTGCGATTTTGAGGAGTGGACACAAGAAGGGTTCAAGCACTTGAAGGAGTTGGAGGATATATGGACTACTTGACCTACCCGCGCCAACCATGCATTTCCTTGCCACGGTGAAGTTCATTGAGGATGAAGCGAATGGACATGGATATGTCTACTTCATGGTTGGGCCAATCCAATACTCACTCACTTTCGGCCCGTTTCCCTAACAACACGCTCGCATAGTGCTTCATGGATGAGGACGAGACGCCTTTGTGTTGTTTCTTCCACCCCTTCAAGATTACAACTCTGATCACTTCTAATAAAACTGTTTATGAGTTTATGTTTGTTTGTTTTTTTGTCCAGAGTTTATGTTTTATTATGAAGAAACATAAGTGCAAAGCTAATTGGAAGGAGGTAATGTTCAGCTCTTTTTTGTAATGAATTATCCTAAAGTCTGATACCATCTGGCTTTGGTCTACCGTTAGGTGGTTTGGTCTGCGAAACCCTAACTGTAAAAAAGCACAGCAATGTATACCAAATTTTTGCATAATACAAGTAGAATATAAACAGTGTTTGCGTATACTCTGCTTCCAATGGTAGAGACTGATAACGCTTTGTTTTTCTTCTGCGAGTAAAAGCAGAGACTGCGCATACTCTTTTCTCTCTCTACTTGTACTCTGCGTAGTCTACATTTACTTGCGTTGCAAATATCACCATGCAGACAGTGTGCCACCGGTCCGCGTTAACTCTGCTGGTCTTAAGGGGTAGCGCTGGTATTTCCAAAAAAGTGTACTAGTTCTACAATTTTCCCTACGAGGGTACCACGCTTGACATTAAAGTTAGAAAACACACCATTTTGAACTATTTCTTCTTAAGATATACTCTTCTTAAATCCAAGCCCATGAAGTTGCAAGTCCTGGTATGATGTTTTGCTTCCACATTCAGATTTGATGTCCTCATGCCTTGTCTTTGCGGCTTCCCATGATCATATCACTTTACCATAGAAAACATATGTAATATATGGTAAGATGTTTTGTAAGATGCAAAGATGTTTCATCAAATCTAAAGTTATAAGTTTTCAAGAAGTATATTATCTATTTAGTGTAACAACTAGTGAAATCTATCTAGATACTTAAAACTACATATGTTCACAATTTTCTTTTGTTGGTTTTTTCAAAATCACACGGATGAGTTGGTAAATAGAAGCAAATCAATCACACTTTAATAGCATCGTCGCAAATTAGTCGCTTGTTAGTGGGTATTTAATTATGGTTTTGTGACTATTTGTAAAAATAGGTGAAAATCTAAAAACCGATTTTGTGACTAATTTGGGACTACGCTTCCTGACTAATAAAAGAGTCGCTAATTCGTCACACTTTGCGACTCTTTTCCGACTATCGTTACATAGTCAAATAGTAGTCTTAATTTAGTCACTAATTTACGACGACTATACTTTTTCATCGTAAATATGTGACTATTTTGCTTCCAGATATTCCGTAGTAACTAAGTAGTCGCAAAATGGTCACAAAGCAGTCACAAAGTTTTGCGAAAAAAAAACAGTCACAAAAAGTAGTCACTCATCTAGTGTTTTCTTGTAGTGTCCGTCGGGATAACACAATTTCCAATCTTAAGGGGTAATTTTCGAGAATTCGCATGGACACTTTGAAGACGCATCCGGAAACATTATGGAGTAAGTGTTGCCCTTCAATTCCTTGATGTCTAGAGTCTTCACCATTTCATAAGAAATAACGTTCACACTTAAACCCAAGTCACACAAAGCGTCATCTATCTTCACATCTCCTTAAAAACATGATATAGAGAATCTACCCGGATCTCCTTACTTTGTGAGAGCCTTTTGTTCTAGTGCTTCTCCACATCTTTGTTCATAATTCTTCATCACATCCATGACTTTCCCATGGTTAGCCAACACATCCTTAATGAGCTTTCTTTGGATGGGGATTTGAGAAAATCATCTCCCTTGGGAAAAGTTACTCCTATTTAATCTATATCCTTCTTGAAGCTAGTGAGAATCCTCTTGAGAGTCTTGGTAAATACCGGACGAGAGACTGGAAGTTTAGATTCATAGGGAGAGGGTTCAAAGCTAGGAACTTTCTCTCTTTGCATCTTCTTTGGTGCTTTTACCTTAAGCTCCTCATCATTCGTTACCATGTTTTCAACATAGGGGCATTCAAGAAGCATATCCAACTCTTCCAAGTAATGCTCATCCTCTTCATACACTTCCCTTGTCAAAGGTCCATGATGAGCTCCCCAAACTTCTTCCTCATCCAAAATAACAACATTGCAAAAAGACTTTGGGTTAGATTCGGATTTATCCGGCAAAGTATCACTTGGAGCCTTAGATTTAGAGGCGACTTGAGTTAATTGAAAATCAATGGTCTTCACGTGGGAATCCAAGATTGTTATCTTTCCATCTAGCTCATGGTACATCCCATCATTCTTGTTGGGGACCTCTAGGAATTTCTTTCTAATATCCACGATATTCTTGATTTGACCCTCCAAAACTCTTTGAACCAAAGCTTTGATCTCTTGATCTTGGGGTGATAGTTGAGTAGAAGTACTAGCTTGTCCTTGAAATTTGGGAGTAACTTGGTTTGGAAAGGTGTATTGTTGCTTAGGAACAAACCCTTGTTGTTGTTGTTGTGGGACAAATCCTTGACTTTGTTGTTGTGTTACAAATCTTTGTGGCTTTTGTGGGTAGACTTGGTCTTGTAGGTTCTCCACATTTTTGCTCCGATAGGACAAGTTAGGATGGTTCTTATAGTTGGGGTTGAAATCCTTTTGATAGTACCCTCCTTGGTCTTGTACATAGCATATATATTCTTGTCCATCTTGACAAGTCTCAACCACTAACTCTTGATTCCCATCAAACTCCCCAACAAATTGGACTTGCCTTTTGTTGGCCATAATTTATTTGTCAACCTTGTCACTCAACTCCTTGATCTTTGGATCTTCTCCTTTAGGTTCTCTTATGGTCCTATCATATTCTCCCCCCATAGCATTGATCGCTTTGCGCCAAATTTTCAACTAATTTCTCTCTTTGATCCACGGTTAAGCTTGCGAAATTACCATTACTCGCCGTGTTCAATGCTATGTGAAACTTTTCGTGAATTCCTCGATGAAAGATCCCAAGTAATTAAAACTTCCATGGGACTCCATGATGAGGGCATGAACGTGTGTATCCTTTCAATCGCTCCCAAGCCTCATACAAAAATTCATTGTCGCTTTGCTTAAATCACGTGATGTCATTCCGGATCTTTGTCGTTTTTTGGTTAGAGAAAAATGTTGCAAGGAAGTGTTTCTTGCATTTTTCCCACGTTGTAATCGATGAAGTGATCACGCTCTTTTCCCAAGAGAGCGGCACTGATAGAGATTTTAAGTCAATGTGATTAAACTCAAGATGACTAATAAGCTTTAATCTCTAAGCATAAACCACAGTGCATGGCAATATCATTGTAGTCCTTAGGGGTCATTCTTCCACAAGGAGTATGATTACGACAATAAGAATGCAAGAGACTAATGATGCTAAGTGATTCAAGTGGTTGCGTTTTGAGTAACCAATCTAACAACCTAATAAAATGATCCAAACAAACAAGTAAAGAAACTAAGTAAGATTAAGAAACTTAAATGAAAGCAAGCATAAACTAATCAAAATTAAAACCAAGCAAATAGAAAGCAATATAAAAAGTCAACCAAAAGTCAACACAATTAAGCTAAATAAGATTGATTCAAATAGATAAAAGCATGGACTTTGGGTAGAGATCATAAACTATGGATGATTTACTAATGGCTAATGATGCTAAATCATATGACCATTTCCAAGACATGGATCCTAACAAGTAGGTTTGTCCACTTTCATGAATACTAACTCATTCTACTAATCACCCAATTTGACAAATCTTTCGATTCCAATTGATAGAGATTAGAGATCATTAGTGCATAAGTCCATATAAGTCATAATTCACCTTAAACATCAAGTATTAATTGGCTAAGATATGAAAAACATGTTTTAGAGTTGGTCTAGACATTTTTGCAAACACCTTTCGGGCACAAAAGACCATGATCAAAAAATTGATTAGTAAGTTCAATCCTAGCTTTGGCCTCACTCTAAACATGTGGAAATATAAAGATTTAGACCTAACCATCACTAATCATGCATCAATCACCCTAATATACTCTATCCATCATCCACTAAAAGGACTACTCAATCATGCTCAAACAAAACATAAAAACATAAGTAAAGAAAGACATAATGAAAAATTAAAGAAAAGATTAAGGAAAACTTTACTAATGTTGCATGAAAAGATCAAACTTTAACATCCAAAATAACAAAAGATCCAAGGGTTTTTGTTTTTGCATCTTGGATAAAAGAGATAAGATAAAGCTTAGGGTTTTAAAATGCTTAAAACTATATATATAAAATAGTAAAATATACCCGGGTTAACCCGGGACAAACCGGGTTAAACCCGGGTTCTTGCCTAAAACGTCAATCTGTAGGGTCTTGGAGATCGACCAAACTAGCACACTGGGTCGATCAAATGAAAGTTTTTCATCCCAAGAAGCCTCTGGTGTCACTTTGATCGATCACTTTGATCGACCTAGGGAGGGAACTGGATCGATCCAGTTGACATTTCAAGAACTCCTCATTTCTGCTCTGTTGTGTGTTTCATCGACTGGTCTTGTCGACCCATCCAGCAACAAGGATTGATCCAGGCGATGTTTCTCCCTCTTTGGCTCTGGTGTCAGTCTGATTGACCCATTTGATCGATCCAGGGAGCTGATTTGGTCGATTAAATGGGCACATACGGATTCTTGTGGTTTTTTGACTCTCCTTGATGCTCTTCCAACTTCATTTGGTTCCTCCCACTCCATAGCCTCCATTGTACCTGAAAAAGACTATAAATGCAATGCAAATGCATAGAATGGAGAATAGGACTCTAAGACTCAATCTAAACTAAATGAAACTCAAAATGAAGAGAAATATGCAAAATGCAAGTCAAATGACTTTAAAAGGTAAGAAAAATGCATTCTAAGAATGCTAAAATACGAACACATCATCATCTTTTTTTTTTGAAATTATGATAAAATTATGAGTTCCATCGTGGAGATAATCACTATCTTCTGCACCCCCCAAATCATATCTAGGATCATCCCTAAGAATCCTCCACTTCTTCTTTCATATTCTGAAAGTTCGTTCAATTAATGGAACTTAAAGTTGCATGGGACTTGTTGGACAACTCTTCCTTATTTCTTGGAGAAGGACTATTATGAATTATGACAGGTGGTACCTCACACATGTGTAAATCATGCCCCAACCACCAAGGCAAAAACACCATCCAAGTCTCACACACACACACACTTTTTTAAGAGAATTTTGAAAATACCATTTTTGTGATATCCCTTTTCAAAAATACCCCTATTTAAAAACATTTTCAAAAATATCCATTTTCAACTTAGCATATAAACGTTTATAATTTTTTCCATGTTAAAACATAACTTATAAATATTTATAAACATTCTTTATTACCATAACTACGTTATTATGAATGTTTAAAATTTTGAATCTTTATATATGAACTTATGAAAATGTATAAAAATGGTATTTTTGAAAATTGTCAACAAGTGGTATTTTTGAAAAGTGGCATCATAAAAGAAGTATTTTTAATGAAATCTCTAATTTTCTTACATATACTCATATACAATTTTTACCAACACTAGTTTTAATTTTTTGGTTTAGATTTGAGTTTATAGAAAACACATGATTTGTGATTTTTCCATATATTTTTAAATTATTATTAACAAGATAAATTTTCTCATTTAAAAAAACTTTAACAAAATCCGAAAAAACATAAATAAATGTAGGTAGTCTCTGCTGCAGAGCAGAGTCTGTTCAGCATATGCTGTCCTTAGAAGAGTACTAGCAGAGTACATGCAACATCTGCTACTCCTAAGAAATTCAGTCTTCATCATATGGTCTGTGACCAAATTATGTAACCAAAAATTCTAAATGTAAACCGCAGAGTAACCTACTCTAAATGTAAAACACACAGTTTACCTGATCTGAAATATTGTGAGGCCCAAAATATATTATAGAAAAAATAATTTTTTTTTAAATAATTAAGACAGAGTTTAAAAAGTCAGCGTCTTCTTTTTTCGTATAGTTAAGATAGTTAAGATAGTTAAGACAGTACCGTATTTTCTTTTAGTCAAACTTCTTCCAAAGCGTTGCTTTAGATATGCAGTCAGTTGCTTTAGATATGCAATCAGTCTACGAAACCCTAAACCATTTAAAACGAAGAAAAAACTATGATTAACATTTGTTTATACATTATAACTCCAAAATAATCTTAAATTTTAGTGTTTAAGAACTTATTTACCTTGAAAAAATAGAATGAAAGAAAAAACAATAGTCATGGTTTATAAAAGAGTACAATTCCAAGAGAATACTTGACATATTGTCACTGTTGAACAAAGAAACACATGATAACAAATTGTTTTCGATTTTTTTTTTTAAATTAAATTCGTACTAAACTGTATAAAAGAAGTGGCAGTAAATAAACAAGAACAAATTAAGGGAAAAAACTGTAAAAGTGAATTTTCCCAAAGTCTGATATCAGTCTGTCTTCGGTCTACCATTAGGTGGTCTGTGAAACCCTAAATGTAAAAAGCATAATTTACCAAATTTTTGCATAGTACAAGTAGAAGCTCATCAGTGTTTGCTTCTACTCTGCTTTCAACGGCAAAGTCTGAGAACTCTCTATATCTTCTCTGCAAGTAAAAGTATAGACTGCGCCTACTCTTTTTTTTATCTCTACTTGTACTCTGCTTAGTCTACATTTACTTACGTTGTAAATGTCAACCTGCAGAGCCTGCAAACAGTGTTCCACCATTCCGCGTTAACTCTGCTAGTGCGTTAGGGTAGCGCTGGTATTTTTTTAAAAAGTGTACCCTTTCTACAATTTTCCCTACAAGCACCATTTTTTATATTATTTTTTCTTTTTGTACCATTTTGGACAATTTCTTCTTGCATGATTCTCTACGAATATCCTAATGCCTAACGATTTTTTTCCATTGAATTAATTTATATTTTAATTACTTGCTTATGTATTTAGTTTATTTGCCAATCACCATCAAATTTTTTTATTTTGTTCTACCTTGATTTAATTCCTTACAACTTGTAGTTGTCAAGTCCTTGTGGATTCGATCCCATCTATACTAATTGTGATTGATGTACACTTCCAACTAGTTTCTAGTTGGGTAATTAAAACTCTCACACAGCAATTTTTTAGCGCCGTTGCCAGGAACTTGATTAATATTTCCTGGAAATTTTGGACTAGGATCTAGTCTAGAACGTTTATTTTCTGATTTTATTTTCTCTTTTAAGAATCTTATTTTGTTCTTTCTTCTGTATGTTTCAGGTAAATGACTATAAGATCAAACTCTGAAAAACTAGTTGAGCCCGATCAAGAAATAGACAAACTCCAACAAACTCTTCGAAAGCAAAGACAACAAAGGATGATTAAACTAGAAAATCAAAACCAACTTACCGAAGAAGAACGAGCTACGGCTGCGCCCAAGAACTAGTTCACGCTAATTATGCTCTCCTGCAACAACCTCGTGGTGAAGCTCATGATGACCAGCCTACCCGTGATGGTATCCAAAACCCACCTCCCTTGAACGTTTTTCGAAATCCTCTAGCACGTGTAGATGATCAGCTTTTAATCCCTCCGGTGAACCTTGCAAATCAGCAACATGTTCAACAATTTCCTTACCAATGAATGCCTCACTTCCAGAAACCTAATTTTCAAACACAAGTACCATTCGCTCAGCATCGTCAACATCAAACCGTCTGTGATTTCGACTCTTTAAAGGTTTTTTCTTGGAAAGGAACCTCTCCCTCAAATGAATGATTTTGAGATCAAACCTCAAATTATTGCCTTGATGAATCAAAACCAATTCCATGGTTTGTCCACTGAGCATCCACTTGACCATATCAATACCTTTGAGGAGATTTGTAGCACAACGTGCACTAATGAAGTTCTTGCTGACTACTTCAACTTCAAGTTGTTCACTTTCTCTTTAAGTGGCAAAGCACTTAGATGGATGAAGTCTCTGCCCAATTAGTCCATCACTACTTGGGACGAGTACAAGGGTGTCTTCTTGAACCAGTTTTACACCAAACAGAGATCAAACTCTATAAGGAGCAAGATTTCGGGTTTTAAACAAGGACTAACTGAGTCTTTCTACGATGTGCTAGAAAATTTCAAGGAATACGCTAGAGATTGTCCCAATCATGGCTTCTCAAAAGGAAATATATGGAACATCTTCTACAATGGAATTGATCACAAGATAAGCTTTTTCTAAACACTGCAAGTGATGGGAACTTTATGATAAAGTCTGTGCCAGAAGCCAAGATTTTGATCGAGAACCTCACTGCTAGTGATGTCAATAGCTTCCCCGACTACAATAGAAATATGTGCACCACTAATTCATCTCAGACTCAGCGCATATTTTGGAACTCAAGACGATGGATTCGCAACTACTTAAGATCCATCGTGGAGTTAATACTGTTGAGGACTTGGTAGATCCAAACAGTGAGCCTCTCATGGAGTATATTGGAGATGGTACAGAGGATAATCAAGAAGAAGTGAACTACATCACTGGAAATTTTGGAAATAAAAGTTTTAACAATAACTTTCGGTCTCATCCAAATATGTCCTATCAGAATATTAATGTTAAAAAACTCCAAGACCATGTCTACCCTGAACAAAATGCCCAATAAGGAACTCAATACCAACCTTAGCAACCATTCTACTCAAATGGAGTCTATCAAGTGAAGCCACCAGTAAGTTTCCCTCAAGTTGTTGCGCCGGTTTCACGAGAGAGTAAACTTGAAACAATGATGAAGCAATGCCTTGAAGGATTGAAGAAAAACAATAAGGAAATCCATGAGAATATGGATAAAATGTACAATGATCTCAATAAAAAGTATGAGTCTATCGCCACAAACGTTTTGAAGTTAAATGTCCAAGTTTCTCAGAAAATGGAGGCCGTGAAGAAACAAGCCAAAGAGAAAGTAAATAAGGTTTGTAATGTTTTCTACACCAAGGAAGATGAGCTCCTGCCTATCCCTAAACCACCTCACAAGGATTTTAACTTAGGCACCAGAACAGAACAAGAACCTCTCCCGAAAGAATCAAAGAGATCCCAAAAGAGAAGGCTTAAGATGAAGCCACACGAGAAAGTCGAAAGCTCAGAAATTTTGTTGTCCCTTGCTATGTCAATAGAGTTGAAATCTATGATTAACTATGTGATACATAAGTTAATATCTGTTTCATGTCATTGTCATTGGCAAAGGAGATAGGGCTCTCTAATTTTTGGCCTTCTCAAGTCTACATAGAGTATACAGATTTATCATTTTCTACGCCTTATGGAGTCTTAGAAAATGTGGTACTTCAAGTGGGTAATGGTCTCCCTACTAACTTCCAAGTTGTGGTCATGAAAGACAGTAAGAGTCTACATGTTGTTTGATCGATATTCCTTCGATGAGACCAAACACTTTAGATACTAAAAGAGCCAGCAATGGAGATTCCAGGTAACTTTAAGAGATTGGTGGTCGGCTTTGGAATGATTGCTAAGTTTACGGTGAAGTACATGGAAGGGATCTCTAATGTCGATCATGTTCTATGTGGCTTACAAGAGTAATGGTCAATACGACATTCTAAAGGATATGTAAGTTTCTGCATTTTCAAACCTCTTTTCTATTCCTAGATTTTCTGTTTTTCTTGAGGACAAGCAAAAATCTAAGTTTGTGAGAGTTGATATACTCTATATTTTACAGTTTTACTAGTTTATTTAAGTGTATTATACGGTTTTGTGTCTTTAGAGGTAATTTTCTCGTATTTGTAGTCTTTAGAGTCTTTGCACGTCAAATCATCAAAAATGATGTAAAATGTAGAAAAAGGTTTAAATCATGCCCCAACCATTTCCCCAAGTCAAAAGCACCATCCAAGTCTCTTAACTCACAAGATATGCATCCTTTCAAATTGGACTGCAAATAAGCACTCATAAGTTTTCCCTTCGTTGGAGGTTTTCTAGAACTTGCAATTGAACAAATTTTGGTTCGAAGATAGCTTTTGAGATACCTTTCATATGGAAGGGGTTTGAAGTAATTTAGAGAAGTGGTTTAGAAGATACACCTTATTTACTGAAGATATGTCCGTCTGACTCGCAAGAGAAACATGTGCAGAAATGGCACCAACATCGGCCTTGGGAGCATCGGTTTAAGGCCTTCTATAACTCACACCCATTGCCCAACTTCGGTCCCTTCCCATACTCGATGCTCGTGTCCAGTGCCATACTATCTAAACCTGAATTTCTTTTTTGCCATAAACTTAACCCTAGATGACTTTAGGCCTATATATATTTGTTGTTAGACACAACCTCATAATAATAAACACAACAACCGCCCCCTTTTAGAGAAAATTTCGTCCCCTTTCTTTGTTCTTCAAAGTGTTTGATTCCTAAGAGATTCAAGGAGAAGATCTCACTTTGTACTCGCTATAGAGAAGATTTCTAAACCTTTACTCTTTTAAATCCAGTTTATGTATAATGTTTTTTACTTATACTTGCTGCCTGTTTACTTGCACCATGTGTGAGTAGTCATATAGTTAGGTTTTAAGGTTTCAATGAGTTTCATAATTCGATATTGATTTGATGATTGTTTAGGAATATCTATAGAGTCTTCATCTTTATTTATTCTCAATGCCTGATTGCTTGATCCTGCATCTTGTGATATGATCTTAGGAGAATAGAACCTTGAAAGTGTTTAATCTATTAGACTAAACTAGTATTTGATGAGCTAGATGTCTTAACCTACAAAAGTTGAGTTAAGTAGTCTAGTGAACTTTATCAGAACTTGAACGGTTTAATGCATGCTTTCTTCTTGTAATAACCTGCAAAAGTTGATTCTATTAGGTTCTTAATATAGTGATCGGATCCACGAAAGAGAAAAGAATATATATTCGTGTTCCGTGTTCAAGACGGTTCTTACTTACTTCCCTGAAATTCATCTATCTTATGGTTACATGATTCTCTGCGGATATCCTAATGCCTAATGCTTTTCTCCTATTGAATTAATCTCTGTTTTAATTACTTGCTTATTTATTTAGTTTATTTTTCAATCACCATCGATAACCTTTATTTTGTTCTAGCCTGATTTAATTCCTTACAATTCGTAGCATATTTGCTAAGTCAATCTACCACATAATACTTGTTTCTGGGAGGCACTGAAATTTCATACTCGCTATCTTGCGCGAATGTCAGCACTTTTCTGTTGTGACATGAACTTTGTGGGAGTCGGAACTCGTACAACTAAATTTGGTTAGGAAATTTAGGGGAACCGAAACTTCTAAAGGTAAAACCACAAGAACAGAGATCCAAAGATGGTGTTTGGTTGCTGTTTTATTAAGCTTGTGATACAAGAAAAATGCTAAGTAAAAGATAAGTGTTTAGCTAGGTAAAACTGCGGATCCATTTTCTGAATGACTTCTTCTCCTTTTATAGATGTGTTTTGCCGCCTCACCGAGAATATTGGAAGATATTCTCCCTAGATTTACTTCCATTTTCTCCATTTGGCCGACTTCATGTGATTCGTCTCTATCTACTAGGGCGAACAATAATCCGGATCGGCCCATGGACTATCGCCTCGGCCCATATGTGGTGACTCGGCCCACCGAAGACTCGGCTTGTCGCCTTAGCCCATGGAGATCGATTAGGCCCGCATCATTCCACCGTGTTTGGCTATGCTCACGTCATGCCGCGATGTTCGGCTAGGCTCGCGTCGCGTCGCGTCATCGCCTAGGCTCGCGTCGTGCCGCGTCGTCGCCTAGGCTCGCGTCGTGCCGCGTCGTCGCCTAGGCTCGCGTCGTGCCGTGTCGTCACCTAATAAAGGATAAATGAGAAATTAAAAAAAGATACTCAGGGATGGAAAAGTGGGAATATTGTTAAGAATAATGAATTACTATTCTCATTAATAGCATTTAACCAGCCATGCAGCCATGTGCCGCGTCATCGCCTATGCTCGCATCGTGCCATGTCGTAGCCTAGGCTCGCGTCGTGCCGCATCATCGCCTAGGCTCACGTCATCGGCTAGCCTCACGTCGTGCCACAACGTCGCCTAGGTTCGTGTCGTGCCCCGGGATACGCTTAGGTTTACGTCATTCTCAGACTTTCGCCTAGGCCCACAGAGTTTGGCTAGGCCCATTTTGTTTAGCTTCGTCTTTCTCTGCCGAGCCCAACTCCGTGGAGGTCCAATGTACTTATTCATTTTTGAACGTTGATCTTGGCTAGGTGAAACCTAGCCCCAACTCCAATACATGGCTTGCAATTCATGCTTAATTTTAACGCACACATGAATGTCATCCATTACGCCAACAAATCCACTAAAAGTGGCCAATATCGTAGATCCACTTGGAGAAGTTGCAGAATCCTATGTAGTTGTTATGTCATTGGTGTCTTTATGTAATCAAGCTCTCAACACTTCACCAAATTTTCTCTTAACCATCTTTTGATCACGTCTAAATCGTAAACCAATAACAAGTTGAACTTCATTGTGCCCACACATTAAAAAAAGCATAGCGACACTCTCCTCCACACTAACGTTCAAAGTAGGTTGTAATACGTAACTCTGATTGAAAAAATTGCGCAATTATGTAAAAGCATCAAATGATATTTTTAATAGTTGAAGACATGAATCGTAGTCACTTTGTATACTATTTCAAAGATTCTGCCACCCCAACCCTACACATGTCTGGTATGGTCCTCTATTGAAATACCGCTCATAATAATCCAAAGTGAGTTGTATATATAAATCTTCATCTACTCATTTTTTAAAGTTCATAGCTGAAATCTTTCTGCATCAGATAAATTGTGGATTCTTTGTGATTGTAACTCACAAATCCGAAAAATTCATATATCAAATCCATCAATTGTAACAATAGTAATTATTTAATTAATAATATAAATTCAAAAATAAACAAAAAAGTTTTAAAAACATAATTTGAAAACGAGTCTAATGAAACTCGTGTCATATTCTTAACTTTTTTTTCATAGCATTCTCATGTTAAAACCATTAATTATAACAATAATGATTTTTTCGGCTTATTCGTGCCCCAACTCTAGGCAACTGTGAAAATACCTTCCTAAATTCTGAAACAGTGAACGTGCATACCCAAACTCAAAAAAATTCAAATTTTCATACCCAAACTTATAAAAATAGTCGTACACATACATTGAGTGTTACGATGTTAGTTATCCCGTTAAACCTACTGGCTGTGATGCTTAGTCATCGTTTACTGTGTTGACTGGGATGCTTGTGGGAGTGTAAATCCACACAATTAAATTTGGTTATGAATTTTTAAGGGATCTAAAATTTTTGAGATTAAAACCACACAAACGAAGATCCAAAGATGGTTTTTATTAAGTTGTCTTGTAAACCTTTTCGTATGAGAGCAAAAGTACAGAGTTTCTGCTAGATGAAATTGTCCTTCTCTTTTTCAGAGATTTACATAAATATATATAGAAGTTTAAGTCGGCTAGGGTTTCTTCCAAACGAATAAGGAGATTTTCCTTATTTTTCGCCTCGTCCACTTCTTTATGTTTATCTTTTGCCTTTATTCGCCGACTTCTTACGTTGATGGGCCGAGCCTTCTCCCTCATAAGGTGGGCCGAGCCCCCTTGGTAAATATGATGATTCGGCTTGGGGGGCATTTGTCTTTCGGATGGCTCGGGTGCCTTTCACCTTTGGCTCGGGTGTCACGCGGCTTTTAGGTGAAATCATCACAATGGCACCAAGCCGTTTGGCATGGGACGAGATGGATCCGAGCTGTTTTGTCTTGCGGACGGCTCGGGTGGCATTCACCTTTGGCTCAGGTGTCACGTGGCTTTAGGTGAAATCATCACCATGACACCGAGCCGTTTGGCAATGGACGAGATGGTCCCGAGGCGTTTTGTCTTGCGAACAGCTTGGATGTCACGCAGCTTTAGGTGAGATCATCACCATGACACCGAGCCATTTGGCAATGGATGTGATGGACCCGAGCCGTTTTGTCTTAGACCCATTATGTTTTGTGGCTCGTTCTTACCTGTTAATCTTCAGAGGGGTGAAATTAACCCCAACAGTTACCCCCAGCTCGTCAGTTTCAGTTCTGAAAAGTGTCGAGGTAATGAGCATTCTGAAATTAACGTCTCTAGCTGAATTTGTTGTGAAAACGCCGAACCGTTGGAGTGATTCTGTTAAGCCCCCGAGCCGTTTTATTTTGCAATATGACATCAAGCAGTTATGTCAAGAGTTTGGCTCGGGATTACAGATTTATAGATGTTCCCTGACCCATTTGCGATGTAACCGTAACCGTAGTTTTGAAGAAAATTGGCTCGGGGTTTGCTGTATAGAATAAATTATGCTCGGGGCCTCCAAAGACTGACATACTTTTCTCAGGGAGTCTAAACGTTTATGCTGATTCTCGAGGCGTATGATGTCACTACTTGCCTATATAAACTGTCATACCTCTTAATCCTTCACAACTTCACTCTTCCGAAAAATTCTCCAAAACATATAACCTCTCTCTCTCTCTCTTTTTGCTTAAGGTATTTTAGCTAGGGCCTCCATTATTCCTCCTTCGTCGCCGACCCGTTTTGAGTTCCCCAATTCATCTTCAATCAGCTCTGCCGCTGTTCTTGAATTCTCCGGTGATTTGTTTGAAGATTTAGATCTGATTTTTAATTTATTTAGAGGATCTTGATCTGTTCTTCAACTCTTAGAAGGCTTCAATCTGTTTTGATAAGCTATTGAGAGCCCCGATTCATTTTCAAATTCTTCGAAGACTTAGATCCTTTCTCCTGAGCTATTAGGGATCCCGATCTGTTTGTCTGTCTTCCAAAGATCCCGATCCATTTCTAAACCCAAGGGATGTCTTAGTTGTCTGCGTCTATATCACCCGAGCCGTATGCCATGTTATTCGATAGCCCTGGCCAGTCTTCATTTCCCAAGCCGGCTCTCTCCACCGAACTGTTTTTTAGCCGAGCATATTCTTCAGGTGCGAATGCTTTAGAGAATTTGGACGACTCAAATGGATCGGGGTAGGCCCTTCTACTCTTGGAAGGAAAGTTGTGCTTTCGGAATCCTCAAAAGCCAAAAGCAATGCCAAAAATCCTTTGGAATTTGACGTGCCTCAACTTCGCGACTCTCCTTTTGACGAGACGGTAAATCCTTTTGTCGATACAGTGGATCCCGAGCAGGCAAAATTTAAACCAGAGGATTGGTTCTACGATCCTATCGTGGCAAGGTAAGAGCTGGAGAATCTGGTAGGACCTATTCAACAAGCCCCAAGGAAGAGGAAAGCTAAGAAGCGACCCGATCCTCCTGGTTCAACTCTCTCCACCTTAGATTCTTTAACAGCCCTTAGGTGGAGATCTAATATCTCGGAAGAAATTGAATTCGTTCTTCCCTCAACTACGGACCGAGCCAATAATCCTCCCCCGATCACTTTACTCTCTTCGAGAGCTTCTTTTACCGCTGCTTACTATGGTTTCCAATCCCCGAAGTGATTTTGCGGTTCTTATGGAAGCATAATTTGGCCATTGACCAAATCAACGCTCGGGGGATCAGACATCTGGTCAGTATTCTAGTCAGGAGTTGTGAATGCGGCGTTGAGGTTGGGGTCGAACACTTGAGAAGCCTACTCGAATTCAGACGTCGTAATAAGAGAGAATTGAAGTACTATGTGTCTGGTGAAGCCAAGAGGAAGATCATAGTAGGATTCCCGAGCAAAGACGATAACTGGGAGATTACTTTTTCTTTGTTCCTATCACCGAGGCGTCAGTGGGCTCAAGATGTCTTTGCTCCATTATGACGAGCTGGGCAGAACTTGGTAGCCGACCCATAGCTTCTTTTGGGCTACGACTCGGTTTTCTTTTTATATGTTAATTTTGTTTTAGGTTTCTTACTTTGTTTCCCTTTTTTGCAGCACACCATCTCCAACTCTCGTTGTTGCCCCCCGATCTGTCTACGGTCCATGAAGCGCTTTCGGCTCGAAAGTGTAATTGGAAGAGAGATTTTAATCTTCAGCGAGTGGAGAGAGGCCGAGCCCTCTTTGAAGGTCATTCTGTCGGACAATCATCTTCCTCTAACTCTTCAGCCGACCCCATGGGTAGACCAACGTTTAGAGACAGAGCCGCAGCTAAAGCCAAAGCAGAGGTAGAAGTTAGAGAGAGGGCGAGGCAAGCCGAGGCGATGGGTCAAATCCGACCCCCGAATCCTCAGACTAATGCAACTCTCCTTCCTGAGCTGATCCCTTCCTGTAACCCCTCCCCCCCCCCTCCTCCGAGCAGATTTCTGAGCCCTTAGCTCCTCAAGGGGTCGTAGGGCTTCGTCCTGCGGATTTACAGATGTTGCCACCTAAGGACAAAGACAAAGGGAAGGCCAAATAGAGGAAAGGCCCAAGCAGAAAATGCCAGTCATCGATAGATGAAGGGTGAAGGGTTATCCGAGGCGTCAAAACGGCAACGACGCACCAAAGTACCTCAAATTATCCCCGAAAAAATTCCTCTTTATGCCGTGCCCATTAATGCTGACGGAGCTTACAATGATGCTACGACATATGCGGCTATCTTCTCTAAGATCACCTACCCGGGTGATCGTTTCCCTCCATCTGATACCTTGCTTAGGGACAAGTCCTATAACGAGGTGTCTCTTCGTGGCGTCAAGGTATGCCGCTTGTCATTGTTTGAGTTTGTCTTGTCGCCAAAACCCGAGCCATTTTAGCTTATCTCGTCGTTAAATAATATCTTTATTTCTGCTTAGTTCATAGCCCATCTTAACAGGATGGTTCTGGGGTATGAATCCGACGCTCGCAAGGACAGGGAGAGAGCTGACGATGCTAAAAAAAAAGCTATTGATCTCGATGGGAAGCTCAGAGAAGTCGAGGTGAGTCAAGCCTCCGAACGGGAAATGGTTCTTAAGAGAATCAAGAATCTTGAGGCCAAAACGGAGGGGCACAAAAACCATCGCAAAGAAGCCGATGATCGGATTATGCGGCTGGAATCTTGCAAGGCAAATCGGGATGCTCACATAGCCAGCTTAACGAGGCAGCTGAAAGCGGCGAACAAGCTCCACGAGAGTAAGGTTGAGCAAGTCGTACTAGAGGCCAAGCGGGAGATGATGACAATGTTTGAAGACAGAGTCTCCCGAGCCAAAAAACTTCTCAGCAAGATCGAAGGCGAGCCAAAAGAAGATATGCTTGATCTTACTCAGATCGAAGGCAATCTTCAGTTAATAGGTTTGCTTCAAAGCGATGAGCCACCATCTCTTCACTCCAAGGCGAAGAATTTGGCCGAACATAAGTGAGACCTAGAAGTAGCCCACGAGGCATTTTCTAAGCTCGTAGCCGAGACGAGAGAGATCCTAAGGTTGTCTCCTGTACGTTCTAACATCCTGAAGGAGCTCAATGATGGTGAGCCTATGGAAACGGTTGCTGCGACCGTCGGTGTTCAGGATTTTTCTGGTTCGAATAGGGGAATGTCGGGCTTAGCTTTTCTAAGTTCGAAGAAATCTTCGGAAGATTCCACGTCTTCAGATTCAGACGAAGGCAACTCCTCTCCGAAGATGAACCCCGAGCCGTCTCCCAAGAAAAGCACCGAGCCAGAGAAAGTCACAGATCTTGTCAAAGAGCCAGAGTAGTTTGCCGAGAAAGTGCCTGAAGAACGCGAAGGAGATGAAGATGCAGCAGAGCACCCCACTGATCTGGAGCAGGAGAAGACTGTGAACCCTGAAGAGACAGAAATCTATGATCCTTTCTTTTTGTGTAGTTTAAAACTTTGTTTTGTGCCTGGATGGCTTTATCATTGTTGTAGTCCTTTTTCGAACTACTACTTTTGTATTGTTGTCGATTGAGCATATAATTGTAGGATGTCATTTTAAGAAAACGCTTTGGTGTTGATGAATGTATCTACGAGAAATGTCAAGTGTTCTTCTATTATTTGGCAATAGATCTCAATGCTTTGCTTGTATTGCCTTGATAAACGTGACCATTTTGATCATGTACCTGTGTAGTTTGAGATGTTTATTTGGTTTATCCGTTTTGACAATGAACACATGTTTGCATAGTTTAGTTTGAGATGATCATTTCGGTTTACAAATATGTTACCATTAACTTATCTGCTCCGATATGAATCATATGTTTGCATAGTTTAGTTTGAACATTTCGGTTTACGGATACATTACCGTAAACGCATTCGTTCTGACAATAGACATATGCTTTGTTTTAGTTTGAGATGAATATTTCGGTTTACGGATACGTTATCGTACACATATCCGCTCAGACAATGAACAACTTATTTGTATAGCGCGTTTTTAATCCTGAGAAAGATGTAGTAGTTCGTTGTTGTGGCCAGCAGCACCGAAAGTGAGATGAGATGTCTGTTTAGTTAAGACTCGAATAATCCGTAGAGGATGTAAGTAGGATATGTACCATTTGCAAGGATTAAATCCGTAGAGGATGTAAGTAGGATATGTACCACCCGAAGATGGGCTGCCTATGTACCATTTGCAAGGATTAAGTCACCCCATAGTTAGTGTGAAATAGTTTAGTGATAGTATTTCTTGAGATGCATTGCATTCCATGATCTTGGTACTGGAATATTGGTCATGCTGGCGAGTTTGTAAACACTTGGTTTGATACCTCTATGATTCTGTAAGGTCATTCCCAGTTTGCTCACAGTTTTGCGGCATTTATTTCCGCCGTGTTTTGAAAAACTTTCCGCAAAAGTAAGTCTCCTTCGTAAAATCTTTGTCTTCGAATGTTAGAGTTGTAGTACTTTGCTGCTGCGTTCTGGTAGTTTTGGATCCTGATCAAGGCCTGATCCAGTCTTTCAGTAATAGGTGATTGAGTCCTTCTTGTTCCGGAAGAAGTCTGCGGCAAACTCCAGGAAAATGTATTTTTGGCGGAATGACACACTTCATCCCGTAGACAAGGGCAAATGGGGTTTCACTAGTTGCTCGTCTTGGAGTTGTACGGTGAGACCACAACACTCCCTCTAATTTGTCTGCCCAACATCCTTTCTTTTCATCGAGATACTTTTTCAAACCGTCAAGGATTGTTTGATTGATTGCTTTTGCTTGACCGTTTCCTTGTGGATACCGTGGAGTGGACTTGCTAAGTCTGATCTTCCATTTTTTGCAGAAAGCTTCAAAATGATTAAAATGAACGGCGAGCCATTGTCCATTACAATCCGTATGGTACTCCATGCCGACATATTATATTCTTCCAGACAAAGGGCCTCCACTTGTGCGTGTTTGATGCTAGCGTAGGAGTCTGCTTCGACCCATTTCGAAAAGTAATATGTCAGAACCAATAGGAATCGCTTCTGCTTCGAGGGTTGCAACGGCCCGATGATATCCATGGACTACCGCATGAATGTGTACGGTGACGAAATGGATGAGAGTACTTCGGTCGGTTGGTGAATCATTGGCATGTGGCGTTGACATTTCTCGCACTTGGCTGAAAACGTCTTGCAGTCTTTGATCATAGTTGGCCAATAATAGCTGTGACGTTTGACTTTTATTGCCAGTGCTCTCCCTCCTGAATGATTGCCGCATGAACCGTTGTGAACTTCTTCCATGAAGATTTAATAAAGATAAAGAAGCGAGCGGCACTCGTCGAGGTATTTATGCAAACAGATATAATCCATGTAATCGAAAAAACTATCAAAATGAAATAATTTACTTCTTTTCAAGTGGTATTAATGCATTTCCGCTTCTTCCAAAGCATCCCAATCTTCACATGAATTTCAATCTGGTTTCAGGCAATGAATTATTTTACTTTAAATTGCCTACCACATCGAAATAGAACGAAATTCATTTGATTTATACATGTACTCAACAATTTTACTACGCGGATGACTATACTCCCACTGCCAGACAAAACTATCTCAGTGAATTTGAATTTACTGATTCATCTTTTACAGAATCGATTCCCTACGAATATATCTGGAGTTCCTTCCTTGCGTCCTTTCTTTCTACGCAACTTAACAAGGGTCCTGAGAATCTCCACTTAAAGACGTTCCCATCGAGTAAGACGTACCGAGCTGCCTGGGCTCGGAGTTTACGAGCCGCCCATTTCTCAGTTGGTAAGACTCCGTCGTATATATATTCTCTGATCGTGTTGACCCAATTTTTGTCGCAGCCTTATTCTGCTTCTTGTGAATCACCAATGAGATGGTTTATTTCTTCAGTGGGGTTTGATTCGGCGACTGGATCGTTATTGTTTTCGACGATTTCAGATTCTTCAGAGTGTTTTTTTCCATTAGAGTAATGTTTGGTTCGATTGACGGCAAGTTTACCGGTCCCTCCTGCATCTTAGTAGTCTATTCCTGCCCGTTTGTGACTTATGTTGCTTGCCTAGCTGCTTGGGAACGAGTTACGGCATTTACTGTATCGAAAAGATTGATGCTTGGGTGTCGAATGAATTTTACCGGGATAATTCTCTTGAGGTCAGGATCAGAGGTCGATGCAAGAGCTGCGAGTGCGTCGGCTGAAGTATTTTCCCTTGTGGAATGCGTGTTAGTACGAATTATTTGAATCACGCAGCTAGTTCCTTGACAATTTTAAGGTAAGCTTCCATTCGATCATCCTTTGCTGCATACTCGCCATTGAATTGAATTGCGACTAATTGGGAATCGCAGAATACGTGAAGCTGCTCAATCTTTAGGCCACCAGCGAGTTTCATCCCCGCGATAAAGGTTTCGTACTCTGCTTCATTGTTGGATGCGCGAGAACCTAAGCGAAACGACTGCTCCAGCAGTTTGCCAATTGGAGAGGTTAGTCGTATCCCTACTCCTGAGCCCTTTTTGGAGGATGAGCCATCGACGTGAAGCTTCCAGGGCGGGCTCTGTGTTTCATTGTCAATGCTCTCTTCGTGGAGCTCGATCAGGAAATCGGCCAGGACTTGAGATTTTGCACATGTGCGTCCGCGATACTCGATGTCATATTCACTTAGCTCATTGCCCATTTTGCCAATTTTCATGATTGACTCGGGTTGTGCAAAATGGATCTTAATGGGAAGGTACTCAGGACCACGATTGAGTGGGATTGGAAGAAAGGCCTCAGTTTTCTTGCAAACATTACGACAAATAGTGCCAATTTTTCCATTTGTGGATACCTCGTCTCAGCTTCTGTCAGGGTTTTGCTGACGTAAAAGAGTGGCTTCTGTTTTCTGCGTTCATCTCGAATCAGCATGCCGCTTACTGCTGTGGTGGAGATTGCAGTGTACAGAAAAGGCGGCTCTCCCGCTACTGGTTTTGCGAGAACGGGAGGGGTAGCCAGGTAAGTCTTAAGCTGTGGAAAAGCTTCTTCGCATTTTTCAGTCCATTGGAACTTCTTGTTTCCCCGCAAAGTATCATAGAAAGGCAAACATTTGTTGGTGGATCGCCAGATGAATCTGTTGAGCGCGGCTACTCTCCCGGTAAGTCTTTGTACTTCTCTTTTCATCTTTGGTGAAGCCATCTGAATGAGTGCGTCGATCTTCTTAGGGTTTGCTTTGATACCATGATGACTAACCAAGTATCCAAGGAATTCTCCCGATGTGACCGCGAATCTGCATTTGGTTGGATTCAACTTCATGTTATGACAATTCAATCGCGCGAAGCATTCCTCGAGGTGAGATATGTGATCTTGCTATCCTAGTGACTTCACCAGCATGTCATCTATATAAACCTCCATCGTATTTCCGAGTTGATTGGCGAATATTTTGTTCACCAGCTGCTGATACGTTGCTCCGACATTTTTTAGACCGAATGGCATCACCTTGTAGCAGTATATTCCATGATCTGTTATGAAGGCTGTCTTCTCTCGGTTGTCTGGGTTCATCAAGATCTGGTTGTATCCCGAGAAGGCATCCATGAATGAGAGGAGCATGTTCCCTGCTGTTGATTCGACAAGGCGATCGATGTGTGGCAGAGGAAAGCTGTCTTTTGGACAGGCTTTGTTCAAGTCTGTGAAGTCTATGCACACGTGCCATTTTTCATTCTTTTTCTTAACTAAACAGGATTAGCCAGCCAGTCGGGGTATTTTACTTCGATTATCGACCCGACACGAAAAGGAGTCTTTCTACCTCGTCATTGACTGCTTTGGCTCTTTTTGGTCCAAGCTTTCTCCTTTCCTGCTTCACGGGTTTGAATGTTCGATCGATATTCAATTCATGACTTGTTACGCCGATATCGATTACGGACATATCTTCTGCTGTCGATGCGAAAGTGTTCACATTCTTTTACAGGAATGAAATGAGTTCTTCCTTGATGTTTCCGTCGAGCTTGGCTCCAACTTCCACGCACCGCTCCGGATGTTCGTCGTCAACGCAAACTGATATTATGGGGTCACATGTAGGTTTAACTACTTCTTCTTTGCGATCCTCCGCAATATATAACTGCTATAAGAGTTTGGAGAGTTCTTTGGTCGGCTCTCTGTCTGTCTTCATCTTCTTGCGCTTCGAATTTGCTACCGGATCGGTGACCGGGTTCCTAAGGTTGTGTGCGGCCAGGAAGCAGACGCGAGACTCCTTTTGGTTCCCACGAATTATTTTTACTCTGTTTGGGGTAAGGAACTTCAAACAGAGGTGATATGTTGAAAGCGCAGCGTGCATAGAATTCAACCAATGGGTTCCCATAATGACATTGGAGATTGCTGGGTGATCAGCTACGGAGAATTCGACGATTTTGGTCACCTCTCCAGCTTGGACAGGAAGTTTGATCGTCCCGGCAGTCATTGTAGTTTTCCTGGAAAATTTAGTCAATGGTTTCAGGGTTGATACCACTTCGGATAAACCGACATTCATTCTTCTGAGTATCTCGAGGAAGATTACATCCACCGTGCTTCCAGTATCCACCAATACGCGGGCTACATCACAATCATTCACGATTAACTTGATTAGGAGGGGGTCATCGTGTGGCCTGTCAATTCCAATTGTTTCATTTTCTTCGAATGAGATCACATCATTTGGAAACTTTGAGGGCTTGGACCAGTTAATGCTGACATCTGCCCATCGCTGGAATGCTTTAATTGACGAGCTATAGTATCCGAGCAATAATAAGATCCCCCATTATCATGCTTATCCTCCTCCTCGATCCGGAAGATGGCACCTTGTCATCCCGTCTATCATGTTTAGACTGGTTTTCTTTTGGCTGGTCGAGTTTGTATGCGTTCACGTCTATCTCGAAATTCTTAAGGCTGATGTTTCCTCTAAGCTCGCCAAATACTAGTTTTTGGCAATTTTCAGGCCGAGAATGCGACAGTTCGCGGTGGAATGTCCATAGATGTGATGGTGTTTGCAGTAAACTGTTTTGTCATAAGAACTGTCGCTCTTGGTCCATGTGCTCCACGAAATCCTCCCGCGGCCTCGGCCTCTTCCTTGTCCATATTGAGGGGTGTCATTTTGATAATTGTGAGCTCCTTGAAAGCCTCCCTCGTGCTGGACATAGCCGAAACTTTGGTTATTTCTCTTATTATTTGAAGAATTTGAAGCCTGGGAGGATGGCTTGGTGGTTTTGCCTTTCCATACTTCTTGGTGAGGATCTTCATCTCCTCTTCTTCGGTTATAAAATTTGCATCTCAGTGCATTACATCATGTATCGTTGTGGGGGCGTTCAGCGTGATCTCTTTGCGGAAGTCGGAATTAAACCAAAGTGCTCGTTTTAGGACCAGCAGAGCCGCTTTGTTGCTTAAGCCTTCCACTTTGGACATGACCGCTTTGAATCTTCCGACGAAACTTCGGAGTGTTTCCTTGTGCCCCTGAGCTAGGGTCCATAGCTTGACATCTGAAGTTCTGGGATCCATGAATATGGAGTAATGCTTGAGGAATGCTACGGATAGCTAATTGTAGTTGTCGATGGAGTTCCTCTCAAGTCTGGAAAACCATTAGAGTGTCGGACCTTTAAGCTTTTCCATGAAAATGATATGATCATGGGAAGCAGCAACTTCATGGGCTTGGATTTAAGAAGAGTAAATCTTAATTGGAGTATTTTCAGCCCAGAAACAACAAGAAAAGGGAGAATTTCGTCCAGATTCAAATCAGCATTTATTTAAGTGTTTTTCTCTCTCTTACATGCAGTTTTGAGTCAAATTTTGTTTTCCAAGATACTCTGCATGTTAGGTTCTTATTAAGGACGAAATGAGTTGTATGTCTATATATAGAGACCCAAAATTATGAATAAAAATAAGTTTTATTTTCAGTAAAATCATAGAAGTTTCTCTTTTAAAGATGTGATATCTTGTTATTTTTGGAACTCCATGTTCATGGTGTGTCATATCTATGTTCATGGCTGGTTTAGACTTATCATAGATCCTTTCACAGATCTTTGTGGCGTCTCTTGATCCATCTTCTATCCATCCCTTGTTGGTGCGTCATATCCAGCAAGCTTGTCGATTCCCTTTGGTGTGTAATATCCATAGAATCGATCCGCCGGTAAATCAGGAGTCTTCCGCAGCTTTTGTGCGACCTTTCAATCCACTGCCTTGTTCTTGAAGTGTAACAGTTTCTTTGAGTCAAGGATTATCCCCTTTGCCAACTTAGAGTGATGAATCCTTGGGAGATTCTTATAATTTGGTATCAGAGCACCATTCTAAGTTGGTATTTTTATCATTCTATCTTTTCTATTCATCTTCTCATCTTTTCATCTTCTTTCATCCATCTTCTATGTTTTCATCTTTTTTTCTTCTATAGTCTATTTATTTTCGTAACCAGAGGAAAAAAAAAAAGGATCAAAGAAGTTCTGGTTGTTTTCCAAATCTTTAATATCATCTTGATCATTTGTGTTCAAGTTGTTCATTCTTTGGAAGAGCAAGATTTGAGGACAAATCTTTTTTCAAGAGGAGTATGATATGATCATGGGAAGCAGCAACTTCATGGGCTTGGATTTAAGAAGAGTAAATCTTAATTGGAGTATTTTCAGCCCAGAAACAACAAGAAAATAGAGAATTTCGTCCAGATTCAAATCAGCATTTATTTAAGTGTTTTTCTCTCTCTTACATGCAGTTTTGAGTCAAATTTTGTTTTCCAAGATACTCTGCATGTTAAGTTCTTATTAAGGACGAAAATGAGTTGTATTTCTTTATATATAGAGACCCAAAATCATGAATAAAAATAAGTTTTGTTTTCAGTAAAATCAGAGAAGTTTCTCTTTTCAAGATGTGATACCTTGTTATTTTTGGAACTCCATGTTCATGGTGTGTCATATCTATGTTCATGGCTGGTTTAGACTTATCATAGATCCTTTCACAGATCTTTGTGGCATCTCTCGATCCATCTTCTATCCTTCCCTTGTTGGTGTGTCATATTAAGCAAGCTTGTCGATTCCCTTTGGTGTGTAATATCCATAGAATCGATCCGCCGGTAAATCAGGAGTCTTCCGCAGCTTCTGTGCGACCTTTCAATCCACTGCCTTGTTCTTGAAGTGTAACAACTTCTTTGAGTCAAGGATTATCCCCTTTGCCAACTTAGAGTGACGAATCCTTGGGAGATTCTTATCAGAAAAGGAGGCACTATCCCGCATTCTTTTCACTTTCTTTGAAGTTGAAGCGACACATGGCTATGGCAAAAGCTATTAGAGGCTCCTTTGGGTCGGTTTTTCCTTCGTAAATTGGACATTCATCTTCCCTGGGTCGGGAATTCTCGCACTGGTGATCCGTGCCATGATCAGAGTGTTTTATGCTACCTCCAATACGCGATCTATTTCGGGCACCTTGCTAGTTGCCTTGTCCATCATTGATCGGACAGCCTTTATATCTACGGCGGCTCGGTCCATGTCCACGTGCATCGCAGCCATCTCCTCTTTCTGGGCTCAGATCCTGCTCTTCGCTCTCCATCGATCCGTGCTTGCTCAGCCCAGAGGATGTTCTCTTCCTCTTCGGCCAGTCTTGATCTCCTTCTCCGATGGCTTCACGTCGTTCGGTTTGGATTTGGCTAACTGCTGGGAGCTCGGGGTCATCGCGGCTCTCCGTGTTGCGCTCCACTTGATTCTCCTATTCTAGATTGATGAGTGGGGCTGGCTCGTCCTCCTTTAGTGCATCGTCTTCTCCTTGCGTTCTGGAGGTTAGATTTACTGACTTTTAATGGAACGGTGGCAATCTTCCACTGGTTCTCAGCACATCGAGAGGTGTCAAGAAATCTAGGGCTGTTGGGTTAACGCGCCTGACGCCGTGTTCGATCGGGTTTGAGATCCTGCTACTGACTCGGGTCTCCATCGCCAGGGCTTCCAACTTTTGTGTCATTGTGCCGTTCAGCTTGTCTTGCTCGTCAGCCTTTTTGAGAAGCTTCTCCAACATATTCTTCATCTCCGTGAGTGTTCTTGAAGCATCCTCGGCGTTTTCCGGTCGGTTCGTCTGATCCTCCACGCCGGTGTTTCTGGTGTCAGCAGCGTCATGTTCTCCGTCGTTGGCCATCGTCCTTCAGATCGGTTTTGCGGTGGTTTTTGGTGTAAGAAAATTTCGATTTCCCCACAGACAGTGCCAAATTATGGGAGTGTAAATCCACGCAATTAAATTTGGTTATGACTTTTTAAGGGATCTGAAACTTCTGAGATTAAAACCACACAAACGAAGATCCAAAGATGGTTTTTATTAAGCTGTCTTGTAAAGCTTTACGTATGAGAGCAAAAGTACAGAGTTTCTGCTAGATGAAATTGTCCTCCTCTTTTTCAGAGATTTACATAGGTATATATAGAAGTTTAAGTCGGCTAGGGTTTCTTCCAAACTAATAAAGAGATTTTCCTTATTTTTCGCCTCCTCCACTTCTTTATGTTTATCTTTTGCCTTTATTCACCGACTTCTTACGTTGATGGGCCGAGCCTTCTCCCTCCTAAGGTAAGCCGAGCCCCCTTGGTAAATATGTTGATTTGGCTCGGGGGCATTTGTCTTTCGGATGGCTCGGGTGGCATTCACCTTTGGCTCGGGTGTCACGCAGCTTTTAGGTGAAATCATCACCATGACACCGAGCCGTTTGGCATGGGACGAGATGGACCGAGCTGTTTTGTCTTGCGGACGGCTCGAGTGGCATTCACCTTTGGCTCGGGTGGCACACGACTTTAGGTGAAATCATCACCATGACACTGAGCCGTTTGGTAATGGACGAGATGGTCCCGGGCCGTTTTGTCTTGCGGACGGCTCGGGTGTCACGCGGCTTTAGGTGATATCATCACCATGACACCGAGCCATTTGGAATTGGATGTGATGGATCCGAGCCATTATGTTTCATGGCTCGTTCTTATCCGTTAATCTTCAGAGGGGTAAAATTGACCCCAACAATGCTTAGTAAATTGTATGACATTGTTTTGATGAATAAAACAAAAAAAAGAAGAAGATAGAAACGATGTCGTTTTGCTTATAAGACAAAAACCCTTATTCGTGCCTCATCTTCTTCCTTACTTACGATTCTGAAGCAGAGAAAGAGAGTTTACATGGGTAATCTTTAGGATAGTAATTTTCAAAAAGTGAGTAGAAAAGACTATGAAATCGTGTTTGTTTCTCGAATTTGGCATATGGGTTCTTTGATTTCTCGGAAAAATGAGGTAAGAATCGAATTTTTTTGGGCTTTTTTCAACTAGGCCAAATTTGTGTTGATTTCAGCTTAGATTATAGAATTAATGCATGCGACATTTGTGTTGATTTGGCCTAGATTATAGGCCTATTATCACTCAGAAGTGAATATGTATAGTTTATATTACGATTTATATGAGTATATAGTATGAATAAATGTCTCAGTGAGTTAAATCTTGGAATTTATGGTCATTTTTGGTTCTTTCGGCTGTGACGAAGACACCAACTTCCAAGTTTACTACAATGGGAAGTTTGTGACTCATGAACAAGGTGAAGTTACTTACAATGGTTGAGAGATACATATCCATCAATCACCGGTTGAAGCATTGTTTAAGGGGTTAGGTAGCGGGTTGAAAATGTCTTTATATGGGCAGAGGATATGGTATAAATTGTCGTTTGAAGATTTAAAAGACTTGAAGCTTTTGTGTAATGGTAGTGACAATTTCCATAGGAGGATTCAAGCTGCACTTTGAACGAAATATGTTGATATATATTTGGAAGCTGAAAATGCTCATGATGATGTTCATGAGGATATAGTGGATGAAGGCATGGAAGGCGAGCAAAATCAGTTTGGAACTTAATGTACCAATGATGTCGAGAGAGAGATGTGTGAAGAGGAAGCTCGTGTAGGAGAAATTGTGGCTGAGATTGTTGATGATGAAGAGCAAAATGATGCTTATCAAAATACTCCACCTCAATCGGATTGTGAGGAAGAAGATGAAGGAATACATTACGAGAGATGGAGAATAGGAAGTGGCCAGTTAAAGATAAGGCAAGTATTTGAGAGTTTAAAAGAGTTCAAAGAAGCTATCTTGGAGTATGCTTTGAAAGAAGGAAGGAATATTAAATTTAGTAGATGGGGAGAGATAAAATCAGAAGCTATATGTGGAGTAGAAAATGGGGTCAGTGAGTGTCCTTGGAGGATATATTGTTTTTATGATCCAACTACGGGCAAATGGATGGTGAAGACGTTTCAGGACAAGCATACTTGTTTCAAAGATGGTCATTGCAAAATATTGTCTGACAATGTCATTGCTACGATGTTCCTAAACGATGTAAGAAATTATCCAAGTTTAAGGCCAAAAGTCATGCAAGAACAAATTCAAGAGCATTATAATTTGATTGCTTCATATGAAAAATATAGAAAGACAAAGAACAATGCATTGGATCTCATCCAAGTTGAATTTGATGAACAATATTCAAGGGTAAAAGACTACGAAATTGAAATCTTCAGGTAAGTATTTTTTTTTAAACTCTGTTTTTATATGATATAGTAATTGTCTTACTTCGAACTTTGTATTT
This sequence comes from Pseudoturritis turrita, assembly GCA_900406555.1. NCBI lineage: Eukaryota > Viridiplantae > Streptophyta > Magnoliopsida > Brassicales > Brassicaceae > Pseudoturritis > Pseudoturritis turrita. Next base: position 973,208 of record OVBL01000057.1, read on the forward strand.
TCCTTCAACAAGTCTAATCTTGGTTCCACAGTTGAGTGTGGAGATGGAGTGGAAAAACTAGATAGGTTTTATGTTTGTTTTGATGCATTACGAAAGGTATGGTTGAGTTACTGTCGACCAATCTTTGGGATAAATGGTTGCTTTCTCAAATCCAGTGCAAAATGACAACTATTGACAGCCGTTGGAAGATGCAAACAACCGAATCTACCCCATTGCTTGGCATTTGTGCAAGTAGAGAACAGAGACACATGGGTGTGGTTCATTCAAAAACTCAAAACAGATTTACAACTTAGAGATGGTGATGGTTTCACCCTCAAAAACAGCTTCTTTTAATTTCTTATTATTGTTCCATATTCAAATATTCTTATCATTGTTTCATCATTTATCGGGGTTTGCTAAAGGCAGTTGGTCAAGAATGGCTGAATTGGAGGCATTTGATATTGGTGTTCATGAAGCGTTGATGGCTAAGAACCCTTCAAGTTGCAGCTGTGCCTTCTTCCAGACCACATCGTGTTGTGAAGATGCTCAGAATCATTTTTCAGAGTCTTATAACAGTGCAATTGAGAAAGTACATGCATTACCTTTGGTAGAGATGTTGGAGACCATGAGAAGACAACCCATGGTCCGAATAGACCAAAGGAAGACAAAGACAATGAAGCATAAAGATAAATTCAGTCTAAAGGTTAGTAAGATGATTGCTTTAGAAGAAAAAGAAAGAAAGCGGTGTAAGACAATTCCTAGACCAGCTCATATTTTTGAAGTGAATGAGAAAGGTACATCTTATAATGTGAATATGAGGTTGAAGACATGTAGCTGCAAGAGCTGGGATTTGACAGGGATTCCATGCCGTCATGTTTTGCGTGTTATCTTGGATAGGAAGATGTATAAAACAAATGATTTGGTCTCTGATTGGTATCTTACTTCATCTTGTATATAGGAAGCAATACAATGATTCCATAAAGACCCTTAAATTGTTTGAAGTTTTGGAAAAATTCGGATCAATCAACAATTCAAGCTCTACCAAGAGAGATATCAAAGGGTCGGAAGAAGAATCCTCAAAAAAGAATGAAGGACATAAATGAGTCTCCAAAGAAAGGCAAAAGGGTTACACAACATGGAAGAACTATGAATTATTCCAATCCTAGAATTCCATTTAGGCATATGCCTCCTAAAAAAACCAAAACTTAGTCTCAACATGGAGTGGCTGACACTTTAACAGTTGAATGTGGAAAATGACCAAGTCAAAGCCCACCAATTCAACCTTATGGTCATGATTAAATTCACGTTTTTTATTTTCTCTCCTTCATTGTCTTGCTTGTCGTAGGGACTGTTTTGTCTATTATGGTTCTTTGGTTATAGTGCAGGTTCATGTTTATGGAGATGGTGAAGGTTGGTGATGATGGTGAAGCATGATGCTGCTGTTTTTCTCTTGATGTTGTTGCTGTTTTTTCATTTTTGTAAAACCTTGCTTTTGGTACTCTTATTAGAGCATATGATCTGTCCAAAATAAACTTTGCTTTTCTGATTTTCTAACAACAACAAACCTTGCTTTTCTGATTTTGTAACTGCCACAAATCATATCCAAAACATATCCATAACTCATTCATTGCATTTGTCTTAAAAACCAAAACACTACAAATCCATAACTCATTGATTTGTCTTTAAAAATCATCTTACAATATAACCTACTACAAAGGTAAATACTCTCAATAACCAACACACTAAAAATGCATAACTCATTTTATTTTTATGATACTTATGCCACAAAGTAATAATAAAAGACAGCCATGACAAATCCACATACAAGTATCTGCTTCAAGCTATGTATCTCGCTTACGACTTCTTTGACATCTTTCTCACAACCATGAACCACATTTTTTATTTCTTCTATTATTTCTCACATCCAAGAACACTCGCTTTTACATCTTTGATCTCCTTCTCAAAGCAACTTACGACAGCTTCACAAGTTATTGTCTCAAATTGCAAGTTTTCCATCTCTTCTTTAAGCTCACCTATCATTTGCTTAAAATCTTCAACCTCTTCTACAATAGCTTCATCGGTCCATTTGAACAAATGGTATTTATCCTTCAAAAAGATATCCATAGCTCAGTTTTAAGTTCTTATAGCTCAGTTTTAAGTTCTTATCACAACAGTAATTAAGAAAGATTATTGAATTCTTTACCCCTTCCGATCCATTTGGGAAACAATGAAAAAGTCTTCCCGAATTTTGGATGGTTTTGGAAGTTCTAGTCACTGAATCTTCTCCACACCTCTAAGTTCTCGGCATTCCTCTCTCTCTCTCTCTCTACCACAACCACAGCGTCTCCAATTACCATTGCCTGGAAAATTTTAGATCTAATTCATGTTTTCAACAATACATACCACAACCACGACTACTTATGAATTAATATTCTGAAAAAGTACCTACTATCTACATACTTGAAGAAGACAAGGATATTGGATTCGATTGAGACATTTTACTCGCCATCGTCGATAACCCGAATCCCTCCAAATCAATTTCGCCTAATTATCCTATTTTTTTCTGCTTCATACTCGTCGTAAAGAAGAAGCACGATAAGGATTTTTGATTTACAGAGTAAACGACGTCGTTTTGCTGTGTCTTTTTCCATCTAAAACATCAAAACGACGTCGTTTTGCTCCTACAAAAATACTTTAAAAAAATTAATACTATCTGACTCATAACTTCGTTCAGATGACTAAGCATCCTAGTCAGCAGGTTTAACGGGATAACTAATGCTGTAACATGCAATGTATGTGTATGACTATCTTTATAAGTTTAGGTTTGAAAATTTGAATTTTTTTTGAATTTGGGTATGCATATGCACTTTTTCAGAATTTGGAAAGGTATTTTCATAGTTGCCTAGAGTTGGGGCACGATTAAGTCGAAAGTCCAACAAATCTATATATCATAGTTATCAAATAAGTTAACCAAATTAAGGAAAGCCAAACGTTATAAGAAAGATAAATTTATGAAATTTTACTTCGTGAAGTGGTGGATGAATGTGATTTTTGAAAGGATAAAATTTTTTATTTTTTATCAGTAGTTTTTTTTTAGAAGAGATGTGATTTTAACAAAATTATGTGTGTATGATGATATATTTATACACAAATGCATTTTGTTGGGAAATCATCTCAACCAATAAAGGAAAGCACTCGGATCGCAAAAATAAAACACATTTTAATCCGTTTTGGTCTGCTTGGCTTCGCAGTGAACAAGAAAAGTGGATCAGCAAGACAATTTTTGATACGCATATACTGTTCAGGATTTTTTTTTTTTGGATCCGCATCTTACCGGATGAAACTGTGAATGGTAAAAAAAAAATCAGACGAGTCCAACTTGCATCTAATCCGGAATATACTGTGCAACCATTCACAACTTATGGTTGGTTGGGATTTTTCTCTCTCTTTTTTTGGGTGTTTTTGTATTTGTCCAACACCCTCTGGTTTTGCCTCTACATATTAATACACTGTTTGAGGAGGATTATGAAGACGATACTAATATGTTTGTTGAGGATCACGATTCAACAATGTCAACAAGCTCCGATAATGTTTCACGGAATTGACAATTACATGTGTGAATATGGTTTTTTTTGTTTTTGGATAAAGATGTGTGAATGTGGTTTCAAGTTAGATCTACCTGATTTTCACAAGAGTTTGTAACCGAGAGAGTTGTTGGATTGACTCAATTCTATTGAAGAACTTTTGATGTTTAAACAAATACCGGATGAGGTGTGTGTGTCTTTCGTGATAGTGCAGATCAAAGAGCATATGTGGGTACGAAGGCAAACAGCTGAAAAAGCAATGCCCATGCACATGAAAACATAATAATGGCCATGAATGTTTGTAGCTTTTGGCCTAGATTTTTTGTTTTTACCTATATTTTTTTTTAGTATTGTTTTTCAAAACTTGAATTTTAAGATTAAATTTTATGTTTTTTTTTTAGTTTTAGTTTTCGGTGTTTAAAATTACTAAACTAAATATATAACTTTTATTAATAAGAAAATATTATCTTTTATAAAAAAAACTGGATTCGACATGATTAGAGACAAAGTAAAAGCTTTGGACAAGATTTTTCACATAAAATGGCTTAGTTTATGAGGTATCCACTACAAAGAAACCACAAAATAGTGACAAAAATTGAAGATTTATGACTAAATGGAGTATTGGCGAAAGACGGCAACATATTGTATAAGCTCATTACTATTTTATATTCATGGCTAGTCGTGACCAAACGATGAGACTATACATCGATAAAAATATCCTCATAATGGTTGCTAGCATTATGTAGCCACAATGGCAGAACATAATTTGTTACCAAAAATATTGTCACAAAAAGATTGAATGGGCCACGAAATTGCGGTTGTTAATTAGTAGCCACGTAGACGATAGATTGTTAGTGGTAAATTTTCATTTTTTATTTTAAATTTATTAATAAATTAAATATCTTCAAAAAAAAAATAGTAGTAAAAGACTATTGAAATTAAATTAAATCTATTGTTAAAACAAACAAAATGTTTTCAAATTCTCTAGCAAGAAACATCGGTCATGAAGTAGTAAAAAAGGCCAATCGTTCCCGTAAAATTTTTCCAACCCCAACCCTAGCCGTCGACGACAAAGCTTGCTCGATTTCCCTCTCCGGTGGTCGGTTTTTCTCACCGCCACTATGAGCGGGTTTTCTCTGCAGATTGAAAGTAGATCTGGATTCCCTTGAGGTTGAAAGAGGCTTTGTTGGTGTTGGGTTCTTGGTGTTCGTCTCTGGAGTTTCAGTCCGGCAATGAGTTTCTCGGCCTCCTCTCTTTTATCCCGTCTCATATGCTCAAAGACGATGGTTTGGTTCAGGTCCAGGGTTTGGGAGGAGTTGGGTTCCTCAACTTGCTCTCTGTCAAAGCTCCTCTGATATCTCTAGGTTCCAGTCCCGAAGCTTTGTAGTTGTAGTCCCGATTAGGTCTTCATGTATAGGGTTGAGGTTATGTCGCCGGTGAAACTTTTGAGGATGAGTTCCACTGGTTGGCTCGCCTCTTCTCCTCTGCATCGATTTCCCATCTCGACTTCTAGCGGCGACTCCTCTCTATTCCTCCTCTGGTTTGGACCTGGTGTGTATCTTTTGGTAGGCTCATCTCCTTTACCTGATTTGAGTCCCCTTGTCTTCCACTGTTCCGGTCAAAGCTTGGTTGTTGTGTCCCCTGTTTATGTGTTGAGTTGTTGTTCCGGTTCAGAAGCTTCGTCCTTGCTCTGCTTGGTTGTTGGTTTCGGTCTTTGTAGGTGTTTCACATGTTGCCTCTCTAGATGATTCTCTTCTTTTCTCTGCATCTTCGGTAGGTTGTGTGAGGTTTGAGTTCTCTGGGGGCTCGGATAATTCAGGTTTGAGTTCTCTGGGGGCTCGGATAATTTAGGTTTGGTTTTCCTTTTCTATCCCTATCTCCTTGCCTGATGCGTTTGAGTTCCGGTGTTCTCTTCCTTTCATTAGGCTGATGCCGCTTCCTTGATGAGTTGCTGGTGTAGTATTAGCTACTACGGCCCGTGAAGTAAAGGTGTTATATGATATCTCTATAGGGATTAGTCTTCTTCGACATTGTATATGTCTCCTTCTTTCTCGATGCAGGACTGGGCTAATGTCGTCTATAGGTACTGGATATGTCTCCATCTATCTGGTTGTATGTCGCTTTTTCCATGACAGTTAGTGAGGTTGAAGCTTCAGTACCTTGTTCTCGAGGTATGTTCAGTTAGGATTAGAGATGCTCTTATGTGTTGCTCTCTTCTGGCTTGGGTGTGGAATCGATTTTTTGGATTGTTGATGTGTTATGCCTATCTACATCGTTCGGAGGATCTGTTTGAGTCCTTCGGTTGGCCCTCTTCTTGGTCTAGTTGCTCTCTCGGCATGTTGGGATCTCTGGGTTATTTAGAGAGGATCGTCTAGACAATACCCTTTCTATGCCGTCGTTCGTTGTTGGTTTGTCTTGGCACTTCCTTCTTCTCTGGTTTCGGTGAAGGTCTTAGGTCAAGTTGAAGTATATGTCTTTTTGTATCCTTTATTGTTAGCTTTCTTCTATTGTTGCTCTTATGTAATATTTTCTCATGCTATAACACTCCACCTGCACATGTTTTTTAATAGAAAGCCTTTTAGCAAAATAAAAGAAAAATAAACTCTGTAGCAAGGCAAGAAAACTAGTGTGTATCCTATGGATCGTGCATGAAAATAATATCTTTCATTTCAGTGAGTTCCTACGGACAGAGCAGAGACCATGGTCTTAGATCTGTTTTGATTTTGGATAATTTACATATATACAAAAGTTTAACATGTACTGTCTAGATAAGACCACATAAATTTTTGAGTAGGACATTTATACAAATTTTTACAAAAGTACTTAAAACTTTAACATGTACTTTTGTAAAACTTTTAAAATCTATTTGTTAAACTTTATAATTTCATATTAAAATTATCAACATTTATGGTCAATACAAGACTCATAAATCTTTTTTTCCGACATATGAACTCGTAATTTTTACTAACTCTAGATCGCTAAATTTATATTCAATCCCAAAATTCTACCTCTGAAACTAATATAAGTAACAAATAGATCTCGATATAATCATAAAATCTGAGTTTGAAATACGAAAAATCGAGACTATAATTAAACTACAATATCAAAAAGTGACACCATAATGATAGGTTAGGAGAGTGAGTCGATTTCGATCTCGAGTTAAATAATTATAACAACAAAACAAATTAAACAAATTAAAATAAACTCATCATGTCTGCCTGTAACGTAAGTAGATAATATATAAAAGCTGATGTGATTTTTTTGTTTGTCAATTCAAAACTTGAATTAATAATTATACCTAATGAAACTTACACGTAAACCTAAACAAATGGGCAAACATATAAACTGCAACTAATTCTTCCACGTGTTTTAACGAAATGCAGCATAAGTATTTGATAATCCTTTATTTCTTTTATCTAAAATACAGTGTTTTAAAAATAGAGGATGTTGAGATGTTAAACAGTCATAAATTTTTAACGATTTTCATTTATCTAAAACTACAATGTTTAAATAGACAACGTTGACCTAAAAACCTTTGGTTCAATGGATGATTAAAGGTTTAAAATTACACTATATCTGAAGTTGGATTTCTAATGTGACAAAAAAAGATTTAGATTTTCAAATAGTGTATTTTATTCTTCTTACTGATTATACATATAAAGTTTTTCAGAAATTTCAGCGTTTTATATGTAGAACAATCTATTATGATATGATTAAGAATATATTCTATATCTTAATAAATGGTTATATCGTATGTTATGATTTTATTAAAAATTATATTTTGTTCTTTTCATTTCAAAATATAAAATATTTTAGTTAAAAATGTGAAGATTAAAAACTTTATTTTTTCTATAAAAAATATCATTTAATATATAAATAAAAATAATTTAAGCAATCATCAAAAAGATTGTAGAATATAAAAGATCACAAACTCTCAAATGGATTTAAAAGTGGCATAGAAATATGAGAACATCTTATATATTAAAACAAAACAAAAATCTCTAAAACATCTTATATTTTGAAACGAAAAAGTATATCTTAATAAATGGTCATAATTAATACAAGCTAAATAGATATCCTGAATTTAGTCAACGAATTCCTACAGATAGGAAAGTTTGATCGTAAATTAAACATGTCAAATATATGTTTAATTCCAAAGACAGCTTGGCCCATTCGAAGGGTGACTTGCGGATAATCCCGAACCATTTCTTTGATAGTGACCCCGAACCGTCACTTGCGGATGACCCCAAACTGTCACTAAGTGGTATTGCCGTATTATCAATTTGGAGGGATCTAGTTCGGGTTTGCTATGTCACACAAACTTTGCTCGGGGTTTTCGTTAATCTAATACGTCATCACCTTTATCAGGGAGTGCAAACATTTTTGCTGATTTCCGAGGCGAACGACGTCATCATTTGCCTATATAATTTGAGATACTTCCCATTTCCTCACTACTTCATTTCTCCGAAAACCTCTCCAAGCAGGTAACTTCTCTCTTCTTTCTCTCTCTAGTCTCTTTTGCTTAAGTTTAAATTTTTAGTTTTGAGGCTCCGTTGTTCTTCCTTCACCGCCGATCCGTTTAAATTTCCCGATCCATCTTCAACTAGCGCCGCCGCTATCTTTGAATTTCCATCAGTTTGTTTGAAGATTTGGATCTGACTCTCAATCTTTTTGGAAGGATCTCAACTTGTTCTTCAATTTTTTAAAGGCTTTGATCTGTTTTGATAGGCTGCTGAGAACTCCGATCCGTCCTCTGAATCTTAGAAAACCTAGATTTTTTCTCGCGAGCTGTTAGGGATCCCGATCTGTTATATCTTCTAAGGACCCCGATCCATCTTCAAATTCAAAAAGGATGTCTCAGTCATCTGTTTCTGCGTCTCCCGATCCGTATACCCGCTTGTTTGGCATTTCAAGACAGTCTTTGCTTCCCGAACTATCTCTCTCTTCTGATCCGTTTCTCGCCCAAAGCTGTAGCCGGGAAGATTCTTCTGGTGCACATATTTCAGACGATCTGGATGATCCAAGTTATTCGGGGGTAGGACCCTCTGTCCTTGGCAGGAAAATGGTGCTTTCCGAATCCTCGAGAGCTGGCAGCAATTCCGGGGGATCCTTCGAAATTCGAAGTGTCTCACCTTCACGATCTCCTTTTGACGAGGCGGTGAACCCTTTTACTGATGTAATGGATCCCGATCTGCCAAAAGTTGAACCAGAAGATTGGTTTTTTGATCCAGCTGTGGCCAGATAGGAATTGAAGTGTTTGATGGGTCCTAACCGTCAAACTCAAAGGAAGAAGAAAACCAAGAAGCGACCCGATCCACCTGGTTCAACCCTTTCAACCCTGGATTCGTTATCAGCCCTTAGACATAGGTTTGGCATTTCGGAGGAAGTCGAGCTTGTTCTTCCCTCGCCATAGACCGAGCCAGCAATCCTCCCCCTAACCATTTCACTCTCTACGAAAGCTTCTTCTACCGCTGCCTGTTGTGGTTCCCGATCCCTGAAGTTATTCTACAGTTTCTTTGGAAGTACAACTTGGCCATTTCTCAAATCAACGCTCGGGGAATCAGGCATATGGTTGGCATTCTGACCAGGAGTTATGAATTCGATGTGGAAGTTGGCGTCGAACACCTGATACACTTGCTCGAATTCAAGCATCGTAACAAGAGAGAGCTGGAGTATTATGTGTCGGGTAAAGTCAGGAGAAATATTATAAGAGGTTTCCCGACCAAAGACGATAATTGGGAAGACTACTTCTTTTTTGTCCCTATCACCGAAGCGTCGGTGGGTTCGAAGTGCCTTCAATTTGTCAAATCTGGCTGGGGAGAAATTGGTAGCTGATCCATTGCTCGACTTGGGCCACGGCTAGGGTTTCTATTATTTAGCAATTTTCCTTTTTAGGTTTTTCTGACCTTGCATAAATACTTTTGTTTTGCAGTGCGTCATCTCTGTATTTCATTGTCTCCAGATCTGTCTGAGGTTGACGAAGCACTTTTAGCTCGTAAGTGTAATTGGTCCAGAGATTTCAATCTTCGATGAGTGGAGAGAGCCCGAGCCCTTTCGAAAGACAATCAGTTGAGCAATCATCTCCTTCTCATTCTTCGAGAGATACCATGGGAAGACCTACTTTCAGGGATCGGACTGCTGCGAAAGCCAAAGAGGAGGTAAGGCAAAAGAGAGGGCGAAGCAAGCAAAGGCGTTGAGTCAGTCTCGTCCCCCGAATCCCCAGCTTGCCACTGCACTCGTCCCCGAATCAAACTCCACTGATAATCTTCCCGAACCGACTCTTTCCTCCCTGGCTCCACAAGGAGCCATCCTCGGGCTTCGTCCGGCTCATTCTCAAATATTGCCGCACAAAGACAAGGGCAAAGGAAAACCCAAGGAAAGAAAAGGCCCGAGAAAGAAAAGGAAATCATCATCAGCTGACTGAGTTGATCGAAGCGTCAAAATGACAACGGCGCGCTGATGTGCCTAAGATTATTCCCGAAGCAATTCCTCTTTCCACGGTACCCATTAATGCTGAAGGGGCTTACAACGATGTCTCAGCATCTGCGGCTATCTTTTTGAGGATAACCTGCTCGGGTGACCGTTTTCCTCCTGCCGACACCCTTCTTAGAGATAAAGCTTATAGCGAAGTGTCGCTCCGAGGCGTCAAGGTATACTTCTGATTATCTTGCCTTTGCGACCCGAACTACTTAAATATTTTTAATAACAGTTCTTTTGACTTTCTTGCAGTTCATATCCCATCTTAAGAGGATGGTGATGGGGTACAAGTCCGACGCTCGCAAGGACCGTGAACGAGTCGAAAACGCTAGACCAAAAAAACCATTGAGCTGGATGGAAAGCTCAAAGAGGCCGAGGCAAACCACGCCACTAAATGAGAGAGAGCCTTTAAAAGGATCAAGGATCCTGAGGCTGACGCAGAAGGGCACATGAAGCACATCAACGAAGCCGACGAGCGGATCATGCGACTAGAATCTGGCAAAGTAAGGTGGGCTGCTCACATAGCTAGGTTGACAAGGCAGCTAGAAGCAGTTAATGAGCTCCACGAGAGCAAGGTTGAGTGAGCCATTCTTGAGGCCAAGCGCGAGATGTTGTTGTCCTTTGAAGGCAAAGTCTCTCGAGTGGCGAAACTGCTTGGCGAGATCGATGGTGAGCCGAAGGAGAATATGGTCGACCTAGCTCGGATTGAGGGCAACCTCCAGTTCATAGGATTGCTTCAAAGCGCCGAGCCGCCGTCTATCGATCTTGAGGTGAAGAACTTGGCTGAACAAAAACAAGAGTTGAAAGGAGCCCACGAGGCGTTTGCTAAGCTTGTGGTCGAGGTGAGAGAGACCATGAGGTTATCTCCTGTGCCTTCTGACATCCTGAAGGAACTCAATGATGATGAGCCTATGGAAATGGCCGCTGCGAGTATAGCTGTTCAGGATTTCTCTGGTTCGAATAGGGGAACACCAGGTGTTGCTGAGTTAAGCTCGAAGAGGGTTTCGGAGGATCGAATTCCCGAACCATCTCCTGAGAAAGATCATGAAGTTACTCTGGAGGAGGCTGCCGAAAAGTGTGTCGAGACGGTATCCCAGATAGGCGCAGTGCTGGGAGAAGAGATACTCGACCGTCCAGCAGAATTGGAGCAGAGGGTGGTCACGAACCCCGAGATGATTGAGGATTACGATCCTCTTTTCTTTGTGTAACTTAAAACTCCTTTTTTTTTGTTTAGCGCCTGGACAGCTTTATCCAATCTGTAGTCTTTGTGAGAACTATTAATTTTTGTTTAGCTGTTGATTGACTGATCCTTTCGGTCGATGAATATATATATCTTTTTGTTCGGCAAACTTCTAGGTGTATTGCTTTCATTTGATAAATCTATAGATGCTTTGCCTGCATTGTTTTTGTTGAGAAGCAGTTGTTCCGACGAACGGATACAAGCTCATGTTTGCGTAGTTATGAGATGATCAGTCTCGAGATGCTCATTTCGGTTCACAGATAGGTTACCATAAACTTATCTGCTCCGATAATAAACATTTGTTTGCACAGTTTAGTTTGAACATTTCGGTTTACGGATGTGTTACCACGAACGCTTCTGCTCCGATAATGGACATATGCTTTGTATAGTTTAAGAGGAACATTTCGGTTTACGGATACGTTACCATAAACGTATCCGCTCCGACAATGAACGAATATTTGTATAGCACGCTTTTAATCCTGAGACAGATGTGAGAGTTTAGATCCGAGATGGATGCGAGATTTCACTATTGTGGCCAGCAATAATGAAGATATGGCGAGATACTCGTTGTAGTCTGATTTGTTCAAATATATCGATTTTGTTAAGAATTAGTGATCCTTGAAGGATGTTTATCTTTGAGAAATTTTCCTTCGATAGACCGTAGAATCATTTAGAAGGATGGGAGTATACGAGTATACGTATACGTACCCACTCCCCCCTTTTTAAAGGAGGGGCAACTGAACCCATCCGAAGACGAGCTGCCTACGTACCCTTTGTAGGGATCAAGTCACCTGTAGTTCATGTAAAGTACCTTAGTGATAGTACTCTTTGAGATGCATTGCGTTCCATGATCTCGGTACTGGAACATTTGTCATGCTGGCGAGTTTGTAAACGCCAGGTTTGACTATCTCTGTGATTCTGTAAGGTCCTTCCAAGTGTGCTCCCAATTTTTCGGCATTCGTCTCTGCTGTTTTTTGGAAAACCTTCCGTGAAACTAAATCGCCTTCGTAGAATTGTCGTTCTCGAACATTGGAATTGTAGTATTTTGCTGCCACGTTCTGATAGTTCTGGATCCTGATCAAGGCTTGGTCCCTTCTTTCATTGATCAGGTCTAATTCGTCAAGCATCAATAGGTGATTGAGCCCTTCTTGTTCTGGTAGTAGTCTGCGGCGAATTCCTGGGAAATGTATCTCCGGTGGGATGACACACTCTGTTCCATACACGAGGGCAAATGGGGTTTCCCCCGTTGCTCGTCTTGGGGGTGGTGCGGTGAGACCAAAGTACTCCCTCCAGCTCTTCAGCCCAACGTTTGAGGGATGCAATGGCCCGACCATATCCATAGACCATCGCATAAATGGATATGGTGATGAGATTTATGAAAGCATTTCCGTTGGTTGGTGAATCATTGGCGCGTGGCGTTGACATTTCTCGCATTTGGCTAAAACTCCTTGCAATCTTTGATCATCGTTGGCCAATAATAACCATGACATTTGACCTTTATGGCTAGTGCTCTCCCTCCAGAGTGATTGCCACACGAACCATTGTGAACTTCCTCCATAATCTTCCTTGCGTCCTTTCCTTCCACGCAGTTTAGCAATGGTCCTGAGAATCTCCATTTGAAGACATTTCCATCGAGAAAAACGTAACGAGCTACCTGGACTCGAAGCTTACGAGCTGCCCACTTTTCGGTTGGTAAGACTCCGTCATATATGTATTCTCTGATTGTGCCGAGCCATTCCTTGTCGCAGCCATATTCTGCTTTGTCGTTGATCTCGTTTGCTTCTTCGTCGGGTCGTGGTTCGATGACAGGGCCGTTGCTGCTTTCGATGGGTGGCGATTCTTCGAGAATGTCTTCTTCCATTGGGTTGTATCCAGCTCAACGGATGGTTGGTTTGCGAATTCTTCCTGCATTTCATCCATCTCCTCTTGCCCGGTTGTGACTTCTGTTGTTTGTTTAGCCGCTTGTAAATGAGTTATGGCATTCACTATATCGCAAAGATTGATGCTCGGGTTCTGGATGAATTCCACCGGGATTATTCTTTTGAGATCCGGATTGGAGGTTGATGCAAGGGCTGCAAGTGCGTCGGCTGAGGTGTTTTCTCCTCGTGGGATACGCGTTAGGATGAATTGTTTGAACTGCGCAGCCAGCTCTTTGACTATCTTCAGGTAAGCTTCCATTCGATCATCCTTTGTTGCATAGTTGTCGCTGAACTGATTCGCAATTAGTTGGGAATCGTAAAATGCGTGAAGTTGCTCGATTTTTAGTCATTAGCAAGTTTCATCCCAGCAATCAAGGCTTCGTACTCCGCTTCATTGTTGGATGCATGGAAACCAAGGCAGAAATACTAATCCAGCAGCTCGCCAATTGGAGAGGTTAGTCGTATGCCTACTCCCGAACCATTTTTGGAAGACGAGCCATCAACGTGGAGTTTCCAGGGTTGGCTTTGTGCTTCATCGTCAATGCCTCCTTCAAGTAGTTTAATAAGAAAATCAGCCAGGACTTGGGATTTTGCGCATGTACGTCCGCGATATTCAATGTCATATACGCTCCACTCGGTTCTCCTCCTCCAGATTGATGATTGGGGCCAGCTCTTCCTCTGTCGGTGTGCCGCCAACTCCTTGCGTTCCGGAAGCTAGGTCTGCTGAGTTTACATAGAGTCCTGGTAATCTGCCACGGGTTCTTGGTGGGTTGAGCGGGGTTGTGAAATCTAGGGCCATTTGGTTGAAGCGCCTTTCGATCCGTCTCGCTGGGTCAAGACCTGATCCCACACCATGGGTTCGACTCGCCGTCGCCAAGGCTTTCAGCTCGCCCGTCATCGTGTTGTTTAGTTTGTCTTGCTCCTCCGCCTTCTTGAGCAGCGTCTCCAGCATGATCTTCATCTCCGCTAGTGTTGTTGAAGTCTCCCCAGCGTTCCCGGATTGGTTCGTCTAATCCTCCATGCCAGTGTTTCTCACATCGGTAGCGTCTTGCTCTCCGTCGTTGGTCATCGTTCTTTGGATCAGTTTTGCGGTGGCTCTCTTGAGTAAGAAAATTTTTGGCCCTCCTTCTAGCGCCAAATTGTGGGAGTGTAAATCCACGCCAATTGAATTTGTTGAAAGTTTGTTAAGAGATGAAATTTCTGAGTAAAAACCACCAAAAACACGAACAGAGATCCAAAGATCGTCTTTTATTAAGCTGCTTAGAAAGCTTTTTATATGAGAGCAAAAGTACAGAGTTTTGCTAGGTAAAATTGCGGATCCCCTTTTTTAGGGTGTACATGAGTATATATACAAGCCAGAGTCGGCCAAACCTATTCCTAAGAGATAAGGAAGATTTCCTGTTTCTTCGGGTGTTTTCTTTTCTTAAGTCGGCTCGGCCTGCTGGGTTTCTTGTCCAGGTTCTGCCCATTCCCGTTTGTGGGCTTGTTGTTAATTATTTGTTGTCTTGGGCCAGGCTTGGTTTCGTCGAAACCATTTCCTTTGGCTCGGGTTACACCATGGTTCACGGCTTGGGTGAAACCATGGTTCACGGCTCGGGTGACACCATGGTTCACGGCTCGGGTGACACCATGGTTCATGGCTCGGGTGACACCATGGTTCACGGCTCGGGTTACACCATGGTTCACGACTCAGGTCACACCATGTTTCACGGTTCGGGTGACACCATGGTTCAAGGTTCGGGTGACACCATGGTTCACGGCTCTGGTGGCATCATGGTTCATGGTTCGGGTGACGTCGTGGTTCATGGTTCGGGTGGCATCGTGGTTCATGGTTTGGGTGACTTCGTGGTTCATGGTTCCCGATCCACTCTGCCATATCGTGGGTCGTGACACCAGATCCACTCGTACCGTGTATCATGACATCCGATCCACACTGCTGTACCGTGGGTCGTGACACCCGATCCACTCTGCCGTACCGTGGGTCGTGACACCGGATCCACTCTGCCGTACCGTGGGTCGTGACACCTGATCCACACTGCCGTACCGTGGGTCGTGACACCCGATTCACTATGCCGTACCGTGGGTCGTGACACCCGATTCACACTGCCGTACCGTGGGTCATGACACCCGATTCCTTTTGTTTCATCACGGATCGGGGTACAAGACTGTGGGTTGCGACACCCGATCCGCCTGCTTTGTCACGGATCATGGTACACGACCCAACTTTCTCCATGGGTCGTAACAGCCGATCCAACTGGTCTCATCACGGTTAGGGGTACCCGAACCAACTCATCCGTTCACAGTTAGGGGTACCGAACCAACTCACCTTGTCACGGTTAGGAGGCACCCAAACCAACTCCTCTTATCACGGTTAGGGGTCACCCGAACAACCTCACTCCATCGTGGTTAGGGGGCACCCAAACCAACTCACTCTGTCGCGGTTGGGGGGCACCCGAACCAACTCCTCTTGTCGCGGTTAGGGGGCATCCGAACCAACTCCTCTTATCACGGTTAGGGGGCACCCGAACCAACTCCTCTTGTCACGGTTAGGGGTACCCGAACCAACTCATAACATTGGCCTTTTGCATTTAGGAACATCATCCTTAAGAAGACCTTTCCCTTTGTCGGCCTTCAGCACGGCACGCCTCCAGGATGGCTTCACCTGGTCGGCGTCCTCACTCGTGGCCACGGCCTTACTATTTCTGTGCTGAACCGGAGACGAATCTAGTCACCTAAGACCCAACACAATCTCTCTCGCGTTGGGAACGCATGGAGCTAACATGGACGGCTCTACGGACGAGTCAGCCATGGGAAAAGCAAGGGCATCACTTAGATGCTCAGCGGAAACTTCAGTTCGGCTAATCTCCGCTTGCTCAATCTTGGCGCGGACTTCGGCTTCCATCCTTTCACGAACCGATGATCGCTTTCCCATGGCTCTCCTCGTACTGCTAGGAGAAGACGAAGAAGTTGAGATTGGAGAATAATAACCAAAGTGTCGAGCTCGTGCTCTTTCTACTCTTTGAAGAGTAAAATCTCTTTGCCAATCACACTCGCCGGAAGCAAGAGTCTCGCAAAGTGTAATTACATCTGGAGGACAAGTTGGGATCGGGTTAGGAACTGCAAAACCAACAAATAGAGCTACATCTGGAGGACAAGTTGGGATCGGGTTAGGAACGGTATATTCAACACAGCAGAAAAATTCATAAAGCTACAGATCGGCCACCAATTTCTCTCCATCTGGTCCTAATCTTCTTAATCCAATCGCCACCAACCGAAGCTTCGGAAATGGGCACGAAGAAAAAATATTCTTCCCAATATCTATCTTTACTTGGAAAACCTCCGATAATTTTACGGTGGACCTTGTTCGAAATAGAGTAGAGAAGCGAATCCTTGGAACGAAATTTTCGAAAGGATAGCAAGTTTAACAAGTGATCCACGGTAACCTCCTCACCGCACTCGAAACTACGAACCACAATTCCAACCAAGTGCCGAATACCCCGAGGAGTTATTTGCGCCAAAGCCAACCTATGCTTCCATAGATACTCAAGAATGACCCTTGGTATCGGAAACCAGAGAAAGCACATGTAGAAGCAACTTTCGTACAAAGTGAAACACCCCTTGGGTGGCTCATCGGCTCGATCTGACAGTGACGGGAGGATAAGCTCAATCTCTTCGGAGATATTGAACCGATGCCTAAGACTCTCCAAAGATTCGGCAGTAGAAAGGGTAGACCCCGGAGGATCGGGTACCTTACGCTTTGGTCCACTCTTAGAAGCCCGTCGCTTTGAAGAACATGCTTGGAGTCCCGCATCTCGCTTCATCTTGGCGAAATCAAAACTCCAATTCCCCATTTCGATTTTCACTTCGAAGGGATTCGCCATGTCGTCAATCAAAGGCACCTTGGCAAGGGTCTTCGGCAGTGACAAAACCTTTCGGCAAAGGGCTCCGGCAAAAGATGACTTCGGCGAAGAGGAGTCAGAGCTAGGACAAGCGGATAGCACGAAGATTGATTAAGAAGAGGAGCGAAGCATCAATTGCAAGATCGGTTGCAGCTTTTTTCAACAACTTCTTATTTGTTTGCATCAAATAGATTGCTGTGGGAAAGTATTTCGAATTAGAAAGAGAAGTGGGCTAGCCTGGGCTTTGCGCCTTACGGATAAGAAGTATTGTATTGTCTAAGATCAAACGGCTAAGAAAACCCGATATGCTTACATGAGCTTCTGCGCCAAACCCCCGCTTACCTTCTCTAAGATAGCTAAGTTGGCCAATTCTAAATGATTGAAGCTATCGTTACGGGCTGCTTTCTAAGGTGCGAAGCATAAGGCAATATCCGTACTAGACTGAGATGATTTCTTTATCAAAGCATCTTGAAAGAGAAATCACCTGTTAAAAGCGCTGTCGCACCTCTACCTCTTTTAGGAGTGAATAGAACTGAAGGTCCTAACTTTGTTAATCATTGGTGATTCTCAATTAGTCATCAACAATTGACTGGGGAAGAGAGGAGGAGCAGCAAGCGAAACCCTCTGACTAAGATCAAAGACAGGAAAGCACCTACGTACGGCCTAACAACAGAAGTAATGAATTAGGCTAACTAAGCGTAGCTGTCTTCAGCGGGGAAGAGGATCACTTCGGCCAAAAGGGTCTTCGGCAAGACCACTTCGCCGAAGAAAGTGTCTTCGGCGAAAAAGGACTTCGGCAAAGCTCCACTTCGGGAAAGCTCCACTTCGGCACAGCTCCACTTCGACGAAGAAGGTCCCACTTCGGCGAAAAGCTCCACTTCGGCAATGATGCAAGATCTTCGGTGAAAGATCACTTCGGCGATAGCCAACCACTTCAGCGAGAGCTCCACTTCGGCCAAAGAGCCACTTCGGCAAAGACGAACGGCCACTTCGGCAAAAGAAAAACAAAATTCGGTGAAAATACGAGGCTACTTCGGCAAAGAAGGAGTCTTCGGCCAAGAACGAAATCACTTCAGCAAACCCACGAATCAGGTCTAGGGACAAGTTGACATTGGCAAAGCTACGAATGGACGAAGCCACGAATCGAGACCAGTTCGACGAAAAGAGCTCGGCGGCAGCCAGCGAAAGAGACAAAAAAACAAACAAAACAAAATCTTTGAATGGAGGAGAGAGAAGGGAGGAAGTGAGAAGTGAAGAGTGAGGGAGAAATGAGAAGGAGTGATGATATATAGGCCCTTAAAGCAAAAGGTGATATCATCATGCCTTGAAGATCGTGCAAGACACAGTTACATGAAAAAATTTCTACTGGGAAAAGATTATCAATCTGAAGACAGAGAATCTGGCTCAAAAAAATCGACATAATCAAGTTTGGCAGAATATCAAGAACAATGGACTCGGCATTAGGTCGGTTCGGCCCATACCGATTGGTAAGACGCATTGATCCCAGCTTAGATTTCCTTTACCTCGGCACTACCATAACTGAAACTACCGAGCTGGGGGGCTAACTTTTGGGGTCAGAATCCACCCAGCTGTGATCAATGGGAAAATGACTAAGTATAGGAATATGAGAAATCGGATAAAGCCTAGGCTTTCAAAGTCGCGGCCGAAGTCGTGGCCAAAGTCGTGGCCGATGCCATTTCCATACGAAGTCATTTCCATACGAAGCCAATCCTTGCCAAAGTCAACCTTGCCGAAGCCAATCCTGGCCGAAGTCAATCCTGGCAAAAGACAGCTTGGCCGAAGCCATACTAGCCGAAGCCAATCCTGGCCGAAGCCATCCTGGCCGAAGCCAATCCTGACCGAAGCTAATCCTCGCCGAAGTCAATCCTGGCCAAAGCCATCCTGGCCGAAGCTAATCCTGGCCGAAGCTAATCCTGGCCGAAGCCAATCCTGGCCGAAGCCAATCCTGGCCAAAGCCATCCTGGCTGAAGTCAATCATGGCGGAAGCCAATCCTAGCCGAAGACAGCTTGGTCAAAGATAGCTTGGCCGAAGAAAGCTTGGCCGAAGATGGCTTGGCCGAAGAGAACTTGGCCGAAGTCATGTCTATACGAAGTTAAAGTCTATACGAAGTCGCGGCCGAAGCCAATTCCATACAAAGTCATTGTCGAAGTTAAAGTCTATACGAAGTCGTGGCCGAAGTCATTTCTATACGAAGTCAACAAGCCCATTTTCGTCCGATGTCAAGACAAAGGCCCATGAAGCCAAGCCGACTTAGCTAAACGGAAGTCTCGAAAGATTAGAAAGTTTTCCTTATCCCTTTGGAATTGGCCTGGCCGACTCAAACTAGTATATATATCCACGTACATCTCTTGAAAAGGGGATCCGCAATTTACTTAGCGAAAAAACCCTAGACACTTTGCTCTCAAACTCTTGTACGCAAAAGCTTTTCGAAACAGCTTAATAAAAACCATCTTTGGATCTTCGTTTTATGGTTTATACGCAGAAGTTTCAGATCTCTTAAAAGTTTCGTGATAAATCTAATTGTGTTGATTTCGACTCCCACATATATCGATTTAGAGATTTGATAAAAATCCATTCTAAAACTCAAATCACGAATGTATAATCATTCCACTTTCGTGGCTCTGATTACTATGCTTTAATACCTAATAGACTCAACTTTTGATAGTTATTACAAGAAGAAAGCATGCATGAATTCGTTCAAGATTCAATTGTTCATAATACTCCATAACTCAACTTTCGCATGTTATGACGTATTGCTCACCAAATATTAGTTCGTGCAATATAACAAGCTTTTGGAGAGTATGTCAATCTAAGATCAGTTCACTAGATGGCCAACCAAGAAAACAAGACTTCGATTAAATAAAGGTGAAGAATCCATAGGATAAACCCTAGATATTTTGATATCAATCAAGCATAATCATGGAATCATTGAAAAACTTAAAACCTAACAAGTAAACTACTCAGACATGATAATAAGAAATGAACAGCATAAATAGAATATATAAAACATCATAGATAAATCAAATAAAGAGTTTAAGGGTTGTGAAATCTTTTCTATATCGAAGTACAAATGTGAGACTTCTCCTTGAAGCTCTTAGAATAAAAACTATGAAAGATATGTTTAGGGGCGTGTGCCTCTGATAAATATAGATATTTGAGGGCTTATGTCTAACAAGAGGTTAAAAACAAGTATATATATGCTCCCTAAGGTTAAGGCCCTGCTACGGTGGTACTATCTCGGAGAAGAACGACGGTGTCTTTCTATGGCTAAAAACTTACATGTAGCGGTAAGAGTGATGTCACTATAAGACGATGAACCTATCACTCTTCCCGATAGCCCCAATTCAAAGTATTTGATGAAAACTCAATTAGCTTGTTGGGCATGTTACTGAATCCTGATTGTCAATCGATGTCACGTATGATTGAAGATATGCCTAGAGTATGGAGAGTATATGATAGAGTTAAAGTTATTGCCCTTTCTAGAGATAAGTTTCGATTCATCTTCCAACGAGAGGAAGACCTACAAATTGTACTAAATGACCGCCCTTGGTCATACAACCATTGGACCATGGTGATGGAGTGATGGAGAGCCTCACCTTCTGACAACTTTCTTTCTTCCATCGAGATTTGGGTGCGAATAAGAAACATACCAGTGAATTTCTATACCATTGAAACAATGGACAAGCTTAGATCTGCGATCGGAAAAGTAGAGGAAATTTCCTATGACCCAAAGATGTAGCAAACGAAGGACTTTGTTTGAGTATGGATCACTCTTGACATAGCTAATCTAGCAAGGGACTCGAAAAATATGAATCTACCAACTGGTGAAACAGTAATCATTAACGCGTATGAGAAGCTAAGAAAAAGATGCTTCTATTGTCTTCGTTTGGCTCATGAAAAGGCCTTGTGTCCTCTGCTCAGAAAGAAATCGTTTGGCCCTAAAATCTCCTATCATCCTCAGGAGAAAAGTCAAAGTAGCTACCAAAGGGTCTTATTGGATGGGAAAGGTAAAGCTAATCAGAAGTTAGAAGGGCCTCTAGGATTTCCTCCTCTGTTTCACGAGCTATCAAAGCAAGATCAACATATGTCATTATAATACATATTTAATGTTGATGCAACAGAGCGCCTTGCAAGAATACAATGTGTTCAACAATGGATTGATGACACCATTAGAGACTCTACGACCAAACATCCCAAAATAACTAGTGATCTGGACAAAGGCAAAGGCCATGTCTTTTGGGTACAAAGATGAGAATGCCTGACTACAAAGGATAAGCTTGTATGGAGAGAAACCGCTTGCTTCGGCATCAGATCATGACCTCCTTAATGCTGGTGAAGCAGAACAGTCCCCTACCAGATGTTTTACTTCTTTTTCACTCTTAAGGATTCAACGATTTTTGAGATGGAGATTTCTTCAAAATCTTCATCCTTCGGTTACCTGAATAGAAGGAAAAATGAATGCTGACGCCCATCATCATGGCAAAGAAGGTCCATAAAAGAGTTGGCAAAAACCCCAATGATGACACTCAGAATGTTGGACTCATTCAGAAGGACGATATGACTAAAAGGAAGGCAGATGTAAGTTCGGTAAACAAAAAAACAAAAAACCAAAAACCCGAGAAAACACAGTGGCTTCCGATTTGAATCCGCTGCAATACCAATGAGCGTTATGACCTAGAACTGTCAAGGAGCTGGAAGCACCGAGACAATTCATAGATTCTGGGAAATTCAAAAAAGTACTTTCTAGATTTTTTGTTTCTCATGGAGACTAAACAAAAATAAGAGTTCGTTGTCGGTTTAAAAGATATTTTGAGTTACGACGAATTTATTATAGTTGAGCCAAATGGTCTAAGTGGTGGCTTGGCGGTAATGTGGAAAAATAATTATGAAGTGGAGGTTCTGTTTGCGGATAAATGTATCATTTACCTTCTTTCTCTCTTGCGTGTATGGCGATCCAATGCAAGCTATGAGGCACTTAGTTTGGAACCATTTAACAAGCATTGGTATTGGAAGAAATGATCCATGGATTCTGGTCGATGACTTTAATGAGTTTATGAATAACAACGAGAAAGTGAGTGGCCAACCTTGGAATGAATCAACCTTCTAGAACTTTCAAAACATGGCACAAAGTTGCAAAATCAGAGAGATAAAAAAACTCAAGAAACCAACTTTCATGGGCTAGCTGGCATGACAATATCTGGATTTAATGCCGGCTGGACCGAAGGTTTGGTAATGATGAGTGATTTCACCTATTCTCTCGATCACAAATGGAGTACCTAGAAATGTGGGCATCAGATCAAAGACACATCCTTATAAGTATTACCTTAGAAGCGGATATCCCAGGTAAAGGAAGATTTTATTTCGACAAACGGATGTTGAATCGAGAGGAGTTGAAGAAATAGTCAAGCAAGGATGGGAAGTGTTACAACAAGGACGTGATGTTAATTTGATGGATCGCATACAAAGATGCATGTCTACCCTGTCACGTTGGAAAAATTCTGTCAACCTGAATTCTGAAAACATGATTCAAGTCCTGAAGGTCAATATAGAACAAGAGATTTCTAAAACATATCCTGACTCTGCGGTGATGCGAAAGATTACATATGATTTAGCAGAAGCTTATAGAGAAGAGGAATTTTTTTGGAAACAGAGGAGCAAAGAACAATATCTCAAATCTGGAGACAAAAATACAAGGTTTTCCCAAAACTGTGTTAAGGGACAGAAAATTCAGAATTGCATTATGATGTTGAAAGATGACCGAGGCAAGGAACAATTCTCGGAAGGCTCCAAAGGTAGCCTTGCTGCTGTATATTTCCGAGATCTCTTTACCAGCTCCAATCCATACGATCTTGATTCTCTGTTTCAAGGCTTTGAACCTCGAGTAACCTCTAAGATGAATTCGGTCCTTACATCACCAGTATTGAAAGAGGAGATTAAAAGGGTGGCACGTAGTATCACAGGAAGCAACGCTGGTGCTGATGGCTTTACCGGAATCTTCTACCAACGATTTTGGCACATCGTTGGACCAAGAATATCGGAAGAGATACATGGTTTTTTCCAAATTTCTATACTCCCTCCTGGCTGGAACCACACCCAACTATATTTGTTACATAAAGTCCCCAACCCAACAATTATAAAGGATATGAGACCAATCAACCTATGATTGGTTCACTATTTAATAGTCGCCAAGATTCTAAGTGAGAGACTTAAAAGAATCCTCCCCCAGATTATTTCAGATACTCAAGGTGCTTTCGTCTCGGGTCAATTGATAACGGATAACATCATAGTGGCGCATGAATTGGTACATGGCCTTCGTACCAATAGGAATGTGGCAGAGAACTTTATGGCGATCAAAACAGATATCTCAAAAGCTTACGACCGAGTTGAGTGAAGTTTCCTTGAAAAATTAATGAAAAATGGGGCTTTGATCGGAACTGGGTCAGTTGGGTGATGTCTTGTGTGAGTACAGTGACTTACACGGTCTTACTAAATGGATGCACGCATGGTTTTATTAAGCCAGAAAGCAAGGGAATTCGTCAGGGAGATCCACCCTCCCCTTTCTTATTTATAATGTGTGCAGAGGCTCTGGTGAACTGCTTAAACCAAGCGAAAGCGGCAGGTAGACTAAATGGTATACGTCTTGCTCCCACATGCACATCGGTCCATCATCTACTCTTCGTCGATTACAACCTTTTACTGTGTAAAGCCACAGGAGAATAATGAGATGATATCACTCGGTGCCTCCGCCTATATGAAGAACCATCCAGCCAAACCCATCAATAAACTTAAGTCTTCGATAATATTTGGCTCCAAAGTGGTTGATTCAATAAAATAAGTAGTTAAAATGCCCTAGGGATAGTGAAAGAAGGTGGAGAAGGTTTGTACCTGGGGTTGCTAGAATGCTTCAGTGGCTCCAAACGAATGCTCCTAAACTTCATCTAGGAAAAAGTGCAATCTCATCTACATGGCTAGTTTCCTAAAATGTTATCGCATGGTGGCATGGAGATCTTACTGAAGTCTATTGGCCTTGCTCTCCATGTATAAACCATGTCTTGCTTCTACCTATCTAAAGACCTTTGTAAGAAGCTGACAAGCGCGATGACGGAGTTCTGGTGGAGCAGTGATAATAAACGTCGGAAAATTCCTTTGGTTGCTTGACAGAAACTATGCAAGAAGAAAGAGGAAGGAGGAATGGATTTCCATGACATCTCTCGATTCAATCATGCCCTTCTCTGTAAACAAGCATGGTGAATTTTACACCATCCCCATTCCTTACTCTCACCGGTTCTGAAACACTGCTATTTCAAGAATACATGTTCTCTAAATTGCGGTGTAGGTACAAGACCTTCTTACGCGTGAAGGAGTATTATCCACGGTAGAGTACTGCTTAAACGAGGATTGTTAAAAGGAATAGGCGATGGAAGAGGCACAAGTGTTTCGTGTGAGAACTGGATCCTTGATGAAAATCCTCAGCCCCAAATTAGCTTGAATGGGTTCATGGATACCACACTCAAAGTCTCTAACTTGGTAAATCCTCTGACCGGAGGATGGGACAAAGCTCGAATCCACCAGACCTTCGTTGAACAAGATGCTGCTTACATACTCAAGATAAAGATCTCGACAAGGCTACAAGATACATCTAGGATTTCTCTGAAACCGGCACTTACACATCATAAAAGTGGATACATGCTTTTGGAAACATTTCTATGATCTGCAGACAATCCCAGCCAGCTCATTATCCCCTATGGAGAGAACCATCTAGTCGAATCTTTGGAAAGTTAAAACGTCACCAAAGTTTCGTCACTTCCTTTTGAAAGCCCTAGCCAGAGCACTTGGTTTCAATCTAGAGGCATCCAAATAGACCCAATGTGTTCATCCTGTAGATTCAAAGAAGAAACTATTTGCCACGTGCTCTTCCACTGTCGTATTGCTCGGGAAACCTGGGAACTCTCATTGATTTCTCCTCCAGACTCAGGTTTTTCTTAAAAATTTGTTATGCTGAACTTCCATCACCTGTTATGATGAACTTCCATCACCGGTTGTCATGTAGCAAGTATCAAGTTACTGCATCAAATGTTAGTCTTGCTTTTCCCTGGATCTTATGGCACCTCTGGAAAGCAAGGAATATACCTCACCTAATTCTAGCGCGAACACAAGAAGAAACAGAGATTTGGTTAATTGTGAATAAACCAGAGCCCACTATAAGAGCCCCTGATATTACCTCCAAATGTTCTCCAAGCTGTTGGCGTAAGCCTAATAGAGGCATCTTGAAGTGTAATGTTGGAACTTCATGGATAAACTCCCATCAGAACTGCGGAGCCTCGTGACTGCTGCGTGATCACACTGGTACAACTCTATTTCATAGCAAGAGATTGATGTGCTCAGGTTTTAATATTTATAAATACTGAAATAATCATGCAACTGCACAGCAAACGCAGTAGTACTTAGGGGTCGAACCACTGATGACTGGAAAGATGTTACACTATCTATTTATAAGCCTCGAATTAAGCTAAGACAAAATATATTTTGGGGTTTTTGTTTTATGAAAACGTGATAAAAGAAACAAAAGCAAGTAAATGAAATCAAGATAAATAAATTATAGAGAAGTTAAGTAATAGATCATTCGCAGAAACACATGAAAACACAAGAGATATATCGATTTAAGGATTAGATAAGAACCGTTCTAGAAGTTAAATCACGAACGAGTATTTGACCTACTCCCGTAGCGCCAATTACTATGTCTAAACAACCTAAATTACACAACTCTCGCATGTAATCAAGTAGTTAAACAAGCATCAACAATCCAAGTTCAATATGTTCACAAAGTTTCATAGTTCTACTCCTATAGGCTATAATTCTTTGTTCACAAAGCTCCATAACTCAACTCCCGCAGGTTATGCCACTTTCCTGATCTAAATTAGTTTAAGTAATTTAACAACACTTTCGGTGAGTATATTACCCTAATAGCAGTAGCTAGATTATCAATCAAGCAAAAGCAATAAACATGAATTTAGATGATGAACCATAAGATGAACCCTAGATTTCGATAATCAAACATGCATAATCATGGAATCATTGAAAAACCTAAAACCTAACAAGTTAGCTACTTATACATAGTAAAAGTAGGAAGACATCAATAAGAGACAGTACAAAGCATCATAGATAGATCGAATATAAGGAGTAAAGGTTTAAAAATCTTCTCTATATCAAAGTACAAAGGTGAGATCTTCTCCTTGAAACTCTTATACTCAAAACTATGAAAGAGATATATGAAAAATGTGTCTACTGCTCATGGTGATAATATATGGCTGCTTCTCTTCCTATAGAGTTTAAAAGCAAGTATATATAGGGTTACAAGAGTCCTAAGTCGGCTAGGTTAAGGTTAGGGAAAAAAGGGAACTTTGGTGTGAAACTGTCCTGATACTGGACACGATACCGGACGGGCTTTTTGACCGGTACTAGAGTCTTTATAAGGATCTTCTAGAATGCTAATATCGGCCGGGAGTACCGGTCCACAGTCGTGACCGGTATTGGCCCCATCTTGTGCTTGCTTCAGCTTCGAGGCAGAATGACCTGTCTTCGGTAAATCGGGTGTAACTTTCTAACTACAGCTCCAAATGACAAGATTCCAACTCCATTGGAAAGCTAACTGAAATTTCTATTGTCCCCAAGTTTTATCCAATTCCAAGTTGATTTAATCCTCCTTCTGTTGTTAAACTTCTGGTGCATCTGTTATGTCCAACGTGGCGAAGTGCATATTCTTGAAGATATAGTGACTTGGGTTGGTTCCTTTGACTTGAATGAATAGTTGTAGCATATTTCACACTCCTTTTGATCCTTTTTGCATTCGTTTTGAAGTTTTAACCTGTTAAGACTATGAAACCTACATATATAAGAAAACTACCTCTTTTGGTAGAAAAGAGCAATAAAATGCATAGATAAAATACTAAAAACCATATAAAAAGTAGTAAAATATGGAGTATATCAACTCTCCCAGACTTAGATTCTTTCTTGTCGTCAAGCAAACAAAAGATCTAAGAATAGAAAAGAGGTTTGAAAAAACGGGAACTCACATATCCTTTGGATCATTGCCCCGAAATCTCAACACGTAATCCACATGTAAACAAAATCAGTTCAAAGACATTCTCATCTTCTTTCAACATGACTTTCGCAAGCCTTGTCCATACTCTAAATCTCAATCCTGCAAAAAAATCTCAACTTCAAATCATATGACTCTCTACTCATTAAAATTGGCGTGAATTTCTCATATATCAAATATATCATTCAAGGTAGACGGCGCTAGGTAATAAGAAAGGTTGATTTAGTGGTGAGGTTAAAAGTGTTTAGGATTACCATAGACTCCGGGTGCAAGATATTATGCAAAATCGCAATAGAGAATGGACCTGTTGATGTCCACAATTTCCCAACCACTTTATGATGTCTTTCTCTCCAGGCTTAGATCTTTCTTCGAGAATTACTGCAAAGTTCTCCAACTCTTTGTCCAATTGTTCCATGACATTCCTTGGGATATTCTTTGGCCATGAGACTCTTTTGAACAACCGTTTTCCTTTCCCCTTGATATATATATATATATATATTTTAATCTTTTTTCTTTTCTTTTTCTTTTCTTTTTCTTTTCTTTTCTCTTTTTATAAGGAAAACGGTTTCTATAGATATGGGTCAATCATAGGCACGGAAATATCACCATGATTATGAATCCCAAGGAATGACCCAGCTCTTGAATAACATTTTTGTACTCTACCAATCTTTACCGAATCTTCGCATCTCCAGTGGTTGGAAAAATGCGTCGATCTTTTTCTCTCCGACGCTTTTACACATATCTGCAAATATAAGATGAAAGACAAGAGTGTATGAGGTCTGAAAAGAGGTAAAGGGTAATAGGTAGGGTACCAACTAAAAGTGAGTTGGCCATTCAAGACAACAAAGAGTGGTAAAAGAGGATGATATGTCCTGAATGTGTGATTCATTTCCCTGATCTAACATCATTAATGAGAAATAATTGAAAATCAAATTAGAAGTCCAATAATATAGAGTCAAAATCATATCCATTAAACCAATGCAAGTAGAAACTTTTTGGGGGGAGTCCAGTCATGGGGTTTCCGAATCGTCTGTCCTGAACAAACCCTACAACAATGGTCACTTGGTCTTGAAATCAAAGCATTAGTTCCTATAAAAGTGTCATAATTCCCTACTAATTTTGACTCAATAAAAATGAATTTTGAAAATAATAAATTTTAAAAAGGCTCCAAAACATAAAACCAAACACGAACAAACGTGTTAGTAAACAACAATCCTCCCAGACTTATCTTACACCATCCCGGTGTAAAAGTAAATAAAATTAAGGTATTATGCTCGAAATAAAAATGAAATTGAAAATTTAAATGATGAAGAAGAGAACGAAGTTACCAGATTGGACAAAAAGTCCTGAAGTCTGATTTATGTCCCAAAATTGGTTTGTATGAAGCATCTCTAAAATCGGTTCGATCCAGGGGTGAAGTAACACTCCTACGTGATTCTTTAGGTCCTTAAGATCAGTTAATCTTTGAGCTCCAACAGCTGGCTCCACACGGTATGAGAATTGGCCCATGGTATGGTGATTTTGGTCACCCGAGGAGGCTTGTGGGGCTATCTTTCAATCCGTGATATTTTTCTCGACCCATATTAAAAATTCACTGAGTAATAGGATATTTTATGGCTGCTGATGAATTTTAAACACTTTTTCTCGAACGGTTTTGCATATGGTCCATGAAATAGGCGATTCGGCTCACCGGAATGAGGTGTATCGAGCAATCTGGAAATCCATAGAGAAGTTCTCGAGCCATACTGAAACTCCATCAGAAAACATGACTTTTTATGCCAGTTTGTGAAGTATGAGGCTTGTTTCTCGAGTGCTTTGGTGTTTGTCTCATAGAAGTGCTCCTCGTGGTTCGTTTGCGAGCTAAGATCGAAAAATCTTCAAATCGGCTCGAGCAATCTGAAATTTTCTTCGTTAATAATCATATTATGTCCCAATGATGGCACTACTAGGCATGGTTTCCCTTGTTTCTTCTTTTTTTGGTACACATCTCCGTCGAATGGTGCAGATCATGTTTATAACGATTGAATTGTGCGTCCACAACAAATGGTATTGCTGCAAATCCCGTTTAAGTACCGAATATCCTTGTAAAAATACTTGAAATTACTTGTTAAATGCTTCTTGGAGCTAGAGTTCTCAATATTGTGTATTAAGTTCTAAGTCCAAGAGTTAGTAAAATAGCATATAAATAACAAAATATATAATGAATCTAAAGTGTTAAAAATTGCTAAACTAAATGAAGTCAATGAGAAATTGATGGATACTTTTCTAGATGGGTAATTCATTCATAAACCAACTAAATTTAACCAAAAATTTCAATGTTTAAAATGCATATGTTCATAAGTCAATAATTCCATCAAAAATAAATTGAAGGAAACATATAGATTAAAAATTATGAATTTATAAAAATGCAAATTTAAAAATAAATTTGGTCTATATTATTTGTGAATTATAATTAAAAAGTTGGTTTTGAATAAATAAAAGAGAGAATAGAAATATTTAACTTTTTTTTTATGGACCATGGTTAGGTGGGTGGTTCAGTGGTCTGGTCCATAGTTTGAGACAGGATGATCCGTGGGTCGACCATGGGACATGGTCTGGGTCAAGATATGTCGACCGTGGGTCATGGGACAATCGACCCATGGGTCGTGGGTGATACGTCCGTGGGTCGGCAAGCGGGACAAGAGATGGGACGGGACGCGGGTCGGCAGGCGGGCTGGCACCAGTCACGTACGCAAGCCGGTATCACTGATCGGTACTGAGCGTGTCCGTGGGACGGATCTGCAGGTCATAAGGCTCAGGTACCGGTCACGATACCTAGGCCGGTACCCGTGACCGGTACTAGGCTGGGATGAGCTAATTTTCTTTTTTTTTTTAATTTTAAAATCTTCCCATGTTTTAAGTCTTTTAGCTCGACTCCTTGGGATGTTAGGCTTGAGAATGATTGTCTAAAGGCCTGAGGTTTCCCTTAGCTTGTGATTTAGGTCTCCTCAGCTTGTACCAATTGTTGAAGGAAGGCGGTTGAAAGTACTTAATGAGGCATTGGGATATGATTCCCAATGGTTTCAAGATGATGAGAGACGCCATCCTTCTAGAATAAAGATTGTAGTGTTCCATTGGTGAATCCTTGAAACACACAAAAACAAGAAAAACGATACAAATCAAAAAAAAAATAGAAAAACAAATCTTAAACTAAATTCTTATCCGAAATTCGTATGTAACAAATCAGTCTCCAGCAACGGCGCCAAAAACTTTATGTGCTCAGGTTTTAATATTTATAAACCCTGAAATAATCCTGCAAGTGCACAGTAAACGCAGTAGTACTTAGGGGTCGAACCACTGAAGACTGGAAAGATGTTACGCTATGTATTTATAAGACTCGAATTAAACTAAGACAAAATATATTTTGGGGTTGTTGTTTTATGAAAACATGATAAAAGAAACAAAAGCAAGTAAATAAAATCAAGATAAATAAATGATAGAGAAGTTAAGTAATAGGTAATTCGCAGAAACACATGAAAACACAAGAGATATATCGATTTAAGGATTTGATAAGAACTGTTCTAGAACTTAAATCACGAATGAGTAATTAACCAACTCCCGTAGCACCAATTACTATGACTAAACAACCAAAATTACACAACTCCCACTGGTAATCAAGTAGTTAAACAAGCATTAACAATCCAAGTTCAATATGTTCACAAGGTTTCATAGTTCTACTCCCGTAGGCTATAATTATTTGTTCACAAAGCTCCATAACTCAACTCCTGCATGTTATGGCACTTTCCTGATCTAAATTAGTTCACGTAATTTAACAACACTTTCGATGAGTATATTACCCTAATAGCAGTAGCTAGATTATCAATCAAGCAAAAGCAATAAACATGAATTTAGATGATGAACCATAAGATGAACCCTAGAATTTCGCTAATCAAACATGCATAATCATGGAATCATTGAAAAACCTATTATACATAGTAAAAGTAGGAAGACAGCAATAAGAGACAGTAGAAAGCATCATAGATAGATCGAATATAAGGAGTAAATGTTTAGAAATCTTCTCTATATCAAAGTACAAAGGTGAGATCTTCTCCTCGAAACTCTTATAATCAAAACTATGAAAGAGATATATGAAAAACGTGTCTACTGCTCATGGTGATAATATGTGGCTCCTTCTCTTCCTAGAGAGGCTAAAAGAAAGTATATATAGGGTTACAAGAGTCCTAAGTCGGCTATGGTTAAGTTTAGGGCAAAAAAGGAACTTTGGTGCGAAACTGTCCTGATACTGGACACGATACCGGAGGGGCTTTTTGACCGGTACTGGAGTCTTCATAAGGTTCTGATAGAGTGCTAATATTGGCCTGGAGTACCGGTCCACGGTCGTGACCGGTATTGGCCTCATCTTGCGCTTGCTTCAGCTTCGAGGCAGAATGACCTGTCTTCGGTAAATTGGGTGTAACTTTCTAAATACAGCTCCAAATGATATGATTCTAACTCCATTGGAAATATAACTCAAATTTCTATCTTTTCACCAAGTTTCATCTAATTCCAAGTTGATTTGATCCTCTGTCTGTTATTAAACTTCTGGTGCATCTGTCCTGTCAAACTTGGCAAAGTCCATATTCTTGAAGATATAGTGACTTGGGTTGGTTCCTTTGACTTGAATGAATAGTTGTAGCATAGTTAACACTCCTTTTGATCTTTTTGCATCCTTTTTGATGTTTTAACCTGGTAAGACTCTGAAACCTACATATAAAAGAAAACTACCTCTTTTGGTAGAAAAGAGCAATAAACTGCATAGATAAAATACTAAAAACCATATAAAAAGTAGTTAAATATAGGGTCCGACTAGTAGCATGTGGTATCAAAGTTGAGTTGCAGTAGATGTTATAATTTGATGTAACTTGCAGTAAAAAATATGTGGTACAAACTCCAGATTTATGTGGTAAGTTTGCTGTAAAAATATGAGTTAGACATTCTTATCAATACAACCGACTGGTAACTTTTGTGATGTATAAGTTACAGTATGTGTTACTAAAAATAAAATAAATTTACAACTAATAATAATAATAACATTTATTACAAGTTTAATAATAAAAATAGATTAAATAAAATGAAATAACATCAACATAGTAAATTAAAAAAAGAAACTATCTTATTATATAAATTTTGATGCGTCAAACTTCGTAATTAACACGATCATGACACGTGTCAGCCGGTCGATCGGATTTTGACACATGTAATTTTTTTTTCAATTAGATTTTGACATGTGTTATACAAATCTTATTTCTTTTTAAACTTATATATTTGTATTTAGATTTTTATCCTACGCGGGGGAGTCTTCAATTGCTGAGCTCGGTCATAGCTAGCATTGTTAACTTCTGGATAAGTGCATATCGTTTACCGAGTGGACGTGTGAAAGAGTTGGAGAAACTTTGTTCCGCTTTTTGTTGTCAGGGCCTGAATTGAACACGAGGAAAGAGAAAATTGCTTGGAGGGATGTTTGTCAACCAAAATATGAAGGAGGATTGAGAATCAAATCTCTTAAAGAAGCGAACCAGATCTGTTGCTTGAAACTAATCTGGCGAGTGGTATCTTCTCAACAAATGCTATGGATTAGATGGATTCAGAGTACTTATCTCCATAAAGACTCTTTTTGGACAGCGAAAACAAGGGTCTTGGATGTGGAAAAAATTGGTGAAATATCGAGACATTGCTAGGACCTTTCACCAAGTTGAAGTTAGGAATGGCCGAAACACATCATTTTGGTTTAATAAGTGGTCTGTTAAAGGTATACTCTATAATCTAACGGGCCCTACGGGATTTATCGATATGGAACTTTCAGCTCATGCTACGGTGGACTTGGTAATAAGAACTCACCGGAGAAGACGCCATCGAGTGGAACTTTTAAATGACATCGAGGATGAGATTGCACAATTGAGACAGCGGAATAATGTCGAGGAAGATGATGTGCCTCTGTGGAAGAATAAGGAAAATAAATTCTCAAAGAGCTTTAAAACAAAGTGTACATGGCAGATGTTGCGGATGAGCCGACCAAAGATGAACTGGTATCGTGGGGTGTGATTCAAGTATGCAACCCCAAAATATGCCTTTCTTAATTGGTTAGCTCTCCACAATCGATTATCGACTGGAGATAGAATGAGACAGTGGGATCCTGGAGTAAGTACGGAGTGTGTACTATGCACGAATCATGAAGAAACTAGAAACCATATGTTTCTTTCATGCCCGTTCTCGTCTCGGGTTTGGAAGACTCTAATGTCAAATCTTATGTTAGGCGATTACTCTATGGATTGAGATCAACTAATCTCCTTACTATCAAACTCAACTTATGATAAAGTAAAGCTCTTTCTCCTAAAATATGCTTTCCAAGCGACGGTATATCATCTATGAAGAGAACGCAATACTCATAGGCATGGCGAATTCCAACTTCGGAAACGAGCATTATCAAAAGTATCGACAAAAATGTAAGAAACCGACTGAGTTCTGTTCGTATTGGAGGAGACTTATCTTTCAAGGAGGGCATAATTTTTTGGTTTGGATCGCAAGGGTCTGGATTTCCTAACTCAAGTTAGACTTGTCTAGTTTTTTTGTTGTTGCTCTGTTTTGCTATGATGATGCTCTGCTTTTCTTTTCAAAATTCTGAAATATTTATTGTACAAAAGTTTTGATTGAACCATAATTTAACATTTATTCAAAAAAAAAAAAAGACCCTAACATTTGATACGAAATTTAACACATATATTTATAATTTGATTTACCTTTCGTTTCCTGATATTTTGTTACTTATTAAGAATTGATTGTGTTGGTCTTGTATGTGTTTATATTTATATATATATATATATATATATATATATCTTTCATAATATATGTAATGAGTTTTTCATAACATAAATTTTGACTCTAATTTTGGTAAAAAGAATTTATTATTTATTATGTTTCATATTTGAGATTGTGTTTACATGTTAAGTTATTTTATTTTAACTTCTACTTTTATTTAAATAGAATCCAAGATTACACAGAAAATACAGAAAAACAAAAAAATTCAACCATGTACATAACTAAAGCTTTGTTAAAGACAAAGAAAGTAAATTTTGACAATACTTTTCTCCGAAAAACCTTATTCGCTAACATAGTATCAGCTCTGCAATTTTCTTTCATCATATCTGCCTTCGATCTGATACGATCTTCATCTTTGGCTATCATCCATACGGTGAAACTCCCAAACACAATTTTTTTATTGTATCACATTGGCCAACTCTCGATTTAGATCTATAAATGTTATTCGATTAAGAATCTAATATATTGATTCTTTCGATAGAAATCAATTTCAGACTGCCATTTTTTTAACGATTCTACTAATATTGCCATACAAAAAATATGGTGCTTCTTCATCTCCAAGTCGCCACCTCCTCCATGGTGCTTTCCATGATGATTGTTTCCAAAGCAAAACTATTAGGATGAGAACACATAAATCGATGGAAACCAAATTCGACGGAGAGAAGTCGCTGAAGATTGTAGACAAAAAAAATGTAGATAACTGTAAAGATACAACACCAATCATCAAACAAAAGCAACTTCTTCGTTGGATAGGAAAAGCGGTTGAAAAAACAATTTTTCCGAATCCTGTTTCACGTGTTCAATTTTCTCCTTTCCATTGTGATTCAAGGAGTAAACGAAAAAGAGATGTTTGGATTTGAAATTGGAGTGAATTTTGTCGACGTTTTTAATCTTATTCTATTTATTTTTACGCATGATATGATTTTGTTTTCTATTTTTGTGCGGTTTATAAAATATTAAAGGAATCAAAATAATTCAACTAAAACATGAGAATAAATTCATCAAGATTTTAAAAATGGATTAAAAAATAATATTAATTCAAATAGAATAGGAAAACTAATAATTTGAAAGTATGTGATAAAATTTAATTGAAAATCAAATCATAAAATAATCAAAGTAAATAAATAATTGTTAGACTTCTGAATTAGTGGTTTTGCATCAGCGTTTTTAATTTTATTTTATTTATTTTTACAGGTGGTTTAATTTTAATTTTTACTTTTAATTGATTATTTTTTTTTACAGGTTATAAAATATTATATTACAAACCCGCATATACGCGGGTCCTTTATCTAGTTTCTCATAAAAGAGTAACCAAAAAAAAAAGAATTAACAAAAGAAAATAAAGGTGGAACTTTATTAACAACATAAAAGAATTAACAAAAGAAAATAAAACATTACCAAATTAATTTTGTAAAGGCTCGTTAGTTGGATTATTGAAAAGGATTATAACAGAACTAACAAAAGAACATAAAAACAAAAGAAGGAATCGTTGGTTGGAAAATTGGATTTTTTTTAAAGATTGTTAGGATATTTTCCATGATGTTGAGTTAATTTTTGAATTATCAATTTTACAAATGACATAACTCAAATTTGTAAATCAACCATAACACATTATAACTCAAACCCAAATTCTGAAATTCTAGTTTAATTCATGATTGGTAACATTTTTGACAACTATGAATTACACCCATAACTCAATCTTAACACATGGTAACTCATGTTACCAATCACACCCATAGAGTATATCAGAGATCCTTCTCCAAAATTGCTTCGAAGTTTGAATTCGAACTGCTCGGCCTGTTTTGGGCAGTAGAGGGCCTCAGCAATATGAATCAAAGGAAAATCCTCTTTGGATGCTCATCTATCCGAGTCAAGAACGCAATTAGCCAGCCTCAAGAATTTCCTCTGGTCCGACATCTTATTGCTGACATCCAGTCATTCCTTTCTTCTTTCAAAATATGGGACATCATTGTAACCTCTCATGAGAGTAATCGAAGCGCAGAAACGATAACAATCAGTGTAACCCATGACAGTCACCATCAATGATACATTGCTCGGGGAAACCCCTTATGGCTC
Organism: Pseudoturritis turrita; assembly: GCA_900406555.1. Classification (NCBI taxonomy): domain Eukaryota; kingdom Viridiplantae; phylum Streptophyta; class Magnoliopsida; order Brassicales; family Brassicaceae; genus Pseudoturritis; species Pseudoturritis turrita. The sequence continues at coordinate 1,009,358 of OVBL01000057.1, forward strand.
CAAGATTCCATCTCCGGGGAAGCAGTCAACGTCCAAGACTCATGCTCTGTTTTCCGGAAAATGGCTTCCTTTGGCAACGGCTGGGTACAAAGGATCCCTTTTGTACCCTCTTCCATTTTAGTCGAGGTGCCTTCCTTATGTGTCTCTAGTCTTTGAGATTACTTACCTTGTTGATGCCTTCTCGTGTCCCATTTGTATCCTCTATTTTTCTTTCTATTTAATATAGATTATCGATCTCAGCGTTAAAAAAAAAAAGAGAGGGAATCAGCGTTATATTTAACTGTATCTTTGACTATGTCATTAATTTTTGTTTAACTAAAATCTCTTGTGATAACTAAACGCAGAGTTAAAATTTCAAAATATATTTTCACAAAAATATTATCACCGTTTATGATCGCAGTTTGATCAAAAACGTTTTCTCTCCTACCCATTATTCTAAAAACTCGCTTTAGAAACTATTTTTATGTTGTTTGTTATATCATTTAGAGAAAGACTTTTAATTTGTTATACTATCTCACCACAGGAAAAACGGGTATTCTTAGCAGCCGAAAATCGCTATCTAACGATACCATAGCGTTGTAGAAAGCGCTCTGTCTTCTCCTGTCATAATAGATCTGGCACTTTCGATAGCGCTTTTTGGCACTGATATCGTGTTTTCATTTAATATAACGTTTTTTTTATGCAATAGTATATAAATACAATAGCAATTGATTATTTTTATTAATTAACTTATTCATAGCATTTTTTCAATATGACTATAGCATTCAATATACGTAATGGTACATATAATTTGTTCCAATAATTTGTATTTTCTATAGCATTTGTATTTTTATTAATTATATTTAAATTATGGTTTACTGATTTTTTTGTTTTTATATAAATTTATATATTGAAAAAAAAAATGCCATATTTTATTATATTATATAAAACCATGATGATACAAAAGAACTATATTACAAAGTAAAAGTACATAATTAAAAGATAAGTTCGGGGAAACGGATTATTCGTACCCGCACTCCAGTCATGTGTCATCATAATTACCTGAACTTAAAGTGCGTGTATAAACATACCCAGACTCTTATATATTTTGAATTTTCAACCCAAAGTCTTAAAACAAGGCCTAAATCAACCTAACAGTAAACGGAGTTAATAACTCTGTTAACGATGCTGAGTCAGCATGGTGAGTCAGTAGCTGAGTCATTAAAAACGTGATTAATTAAAAAAAAAATTGATTAGATGAAAACAAAATGACGTCGTCTTTAGTATGTCTTGGATTTTAAAAAAAAAACGAAAACGATGTCGTTTGATTAACAAAGGCATCGACTTCTTCTTCTTCTTCGAACCTGAAAATCCCCAAACTTTTTTTCTTCTGCTTCGACAAACCCAGAATTCGTAAATCTCTTCTTCAAGAATAATAGATTTATGCAATTCGAAGTTCGAATCAGGAGGATAGCAGCTCGATTAATCGTTATATCACCAAAAAAATGAGGTAAGTAGGGAAATTAGGGTTTAATCGTTTTACAAAATGAAAACAAATATGTCATGGTTGATGGATAATGTTGTTAATTTATCATTGTTTCCTGGTTATTTCAGTACTCGCAGTGATTCAGTCTTTAATATCTACTATGGTGGGAAGTTTGTTACGCATGAAGGAGGAGTAGTTACATACGAAGGTGGTAAAACCCATGTTCTTGAACCGCTGCTGAATCTTTGTTTAATGGTATGACGAGCGGTCTTAGTGTCTCTTTATATGGTCAGAGGATTTGGTATAAGGCACCGTATGAAGAAATGAAAGAGGCAAAGATTATGGAATGGCAGAGGCAAATAGAGCGTTTGCACATTTTCGTTAATCCATGAACAGGATCTAATCTATATAGACACATAGATCCATGGATCCATACATCTCGATCCGAAAAGAATCAATAGAAAAAGAAAAAAATCGGAATTGATCGATCTCTTTCTCGAAACAAACGAAAAGGAAAGAAAAGACGAAACATAAATCATGGAATAAGGTTTTATCCTATTCATGGGGATTCCGTAAATATTCCATTCCAAAAATCAAAAATTGGGTTTTTTGGAGATTGGATGCAGTTACTAATTCATGATCTGGCATGTACAGAATGAATGGTAGTGATAATTTTCAACGAATGTGCTCTGTTGCTATGTGGACTAGGATGATTGATGTGTATCTAGAGCAAGATGATGATGTAAATCAAGGTGAAGAAACTGATGTAAATCAGGGTGTGGCATCTAAAATTGGAGATCTTCCATCTGTCAATTTAGGTAGACAAACTCAGTATGAAGAGAAAGCTCGTATTGAAGAAATTGTGAGTCAGTTTGTAGATGAGGAAGAAGACGATGACTACAGAAATACTCCTCCAGTTTCAGATAGTGAAGAAGAGAATAATGCTTTCCCTTATGAGAGATGGAAGGAAGGAAGTGGTGAGTTAAAGATACTACAAGTATTCGAAAGTATCAAAGAGTTCAAGGAAGCTGTGTTAGATTATGCTTTGAAAAGTGGTTGGAATATCAAATACAATAGATGGGGAGATAAAGGTGGTGCTATATGTGGAGCCGATGTCGAAGAAGGTCACAAACCTTCTCCATGGAGAATATATTGTTCATATGATGAACCTTCACAGGGCTTGTGGATGGTGAAGACTTTTCAGGAAAAACACACTTGTTTCAAGGATGGCCGTTGCAAGCTCTTGTCAGACAATGTGATTGCTATGATGTTTTTGAATGATGTGAGGAATGATCCGAGTGTTAGGCCTAAGTTCTTTCAAGAACAAATTATAGAAAGATACAATATCAATGCAAAAAATGACCAATGTAGAAAGGCTAAGAAGAAAGCTTTAGATATCAACCAAGCAGAGTATGATGAACAATATTCGAGGATCAAAGACTATGAAATTGCACTTCTTCAGTAAGTAATTGTTGACTTTGTTTTGAAAAGTATAATGTTTATATTTTCACTAACATTGTCTAATTTTGAATAGGTCTAATCCTGGCTCTACCACTGAGCTAAGGACTGTTGTTGGAGATGGTGGACTTGAGATGTTTGACATGTTTTATGTCTGCTTTGCTGGACTACGAGATACGTGGCTTGCTCACTGCAGACCAATATTTGGCATAGACGGTTGCTTTTTAAAATCAACTACAAAGGGACAACTACTTGTTGCAGTTGGCAGAGATGCAAACAACCAGGTGTACCCTTTTGCTTGGGCAGTGGTTAGGGTGGAGGATACAGAAACTTGGAGGTGGTTTATTAAGAAGCTGAAGAATGATCTGATGCTTGGGAATGGTGATGGATTCACACTTGTCTCTGATAGGCAGAAAGTAAGTGATGTTTGTTTCTGATTTTATATTAAATGTAGTTTCTTCAATTTCCAGCCTTTTACATGTGTGTTATCTATCATTCTAGGGATTGTTAAAGGCAGTAGATGAAGAATTACCAAATGTGGAGCATAGAATGTGTGCAAGACACATTTACGGGAACTTGAAGAAGATATTCCCAAAGAAACCACAGATGAAAAAGTTGTTTTGGGCAGTCGTAGAAAGTCACAACAAGGCTGATTATAATGCAAGTTTGGCTGCCATGAAGAGTTATGATCTTGATGTGTATGAAGCTTTGATGAAGAAGAACCCTGAAACTTGTAGCCGTGCTTTCTTCAAGACAACATCTACTTGTGAGGATGCTCTTAACAACTTCTCCGAGTCTTACAACTCTGCAATCAACAAACTACGAGAATTGCCTTTGGTTGAGATGTTGGAGACAATGAGGAGACAAGCTATGGCCAGAATTACTATAAGGAGGAAGAAAATAATGAAGCATAAGGGTAGATGGAGTCTTAAGGTTGATAAGGTCATAGCTCAAGAGGAAAAAGAAAGAAAATGGTGCAAGACAATTGCTGGACCTGCTGGATTGTTTGAAGTGAGGGAGAAAGGTGTTTCTCATATTGTCAACATGAGGATGAAGACATGTAGCTGTAGGAGGTGGGATTTGAATGGTATTCCATGTCGACACGCATTGCGTGTTGTAATGGATGACAAGACGTATAAGACAGACAACTTGATTGCTCAATGTTATGCAACTTCTACTTGGAAGAAGCAGTACGATGATTCTTGCAGACCTGTTGAAGGTTTGAAGTTCTGGGAAAAGAGTGGTGAAGCAACACTGGAACCTCCACCAAGAGAGAAGCCAAAAGGCAGGAAGAAGAACCCTAAAAAAGAATCAAAGGTGTTAATGAGTCTCCAACTAAGGGAAAGAAGGCTTCACAACATGGCAGAGTTATGCATTGTTCCCGTTGTGGTTTAGAGGGACACAACTCAACAAAATGTCCAAATGGAGGAGTCCCATACATGCCAAGGCCACCTAAGAAATCAAAGAAACAGACAACAAATCAAGCAAGTGAGTCTATGATACTTGATGGTGGGGAAGGGCCTAGCCAACCAACTCAGAGTTCGGTTGCAGACAATTAGGAAACATAAATTCAGGTATTTTACAATGATGAGGATAATTTCAATATGTTTACAATGCTTTGGATGGTTCCACAATCTGTTCTGATTTTGTGGATAGTGGTTTTTATTGCTGTGTTTATATACTTTATTTACAATGATGAGGACTTTATTTTGTGGATGGTTCCACAATCTGTTCTGATTTTGTTCCAAATTCAGGTATTTTACAATGATGAGGGCTTGAAGATGTACGCGGAGAGAGAACAAGCATGTTTTTCGTTTTTGGTTAAGCAAAGCAGATTTATGTATTTTGTCCTCTATGAAGTTTGTTTTTGTTGACTTTGTTCCCTTGTGTAAGATGTTAAATGCTTAACTTAACTCAATTGGTATTTTGCCCTCTATGAACTTCGAATTGCATAAATCTATTATTCTTGAAGAAGAGATTTACGAATTCTGGGTTTGTCGAAGCAGAAGAAAAAAAGTTTGGGGATTTTCAGGTTCAAAGAAGAAGAAGAAGTCGATGCCTTTGTTAATCAAACGACATCGTTTTCGTTTTTTTTTTTTAAATCCAAGACATACTAAAGACGACGTCGTTTTGTTTTCATCTAATCAGATTTTTTTTTAATTAATCACGTTTTTTAATGACTCAGCTACTGACTCACCATGCTGACTCAGCATCATTATAAGAGTTATTAACTCCGTTTACTGTTAGGTTGATTTAGGCCTTGTTTTAAGACTTTGGGTTGAAAATTCAAAATATATAAGAGTCTGGGTATGTTTATACACGCTCTTTAAGTTCAGGTAATTATGATGACACATGACTGGAGTGCGGGTACGAATAATCTGTTTCCCCAGATAAGTTCATACAACAACTCTTTAATTAAACCATTTGAAACTTCTTCTTCGATATCATCAACAATAACAGCTTCCTCCTACAAAAAAAAAAAAATCAATGTTAATACTATTATCATGGATTTACAAATCAATGCCACCGCTGTATAATAATGAGCTTGCAGAGGTAACAAAAACAAAGTGTTAAAAGAGTTTTGTTTGGTTTCACAAACTTTGGAGAAATCATCTCTAATGAACATTTGAACAACTCTTTTTAAATGAAACGGTTTTGAGGGATAAGAGATCTAACTGTGAAGGAACAAACCCGAAGATTCCATCAACCGCTCTATCCGACTTCACTAAATCTCCCGTCTGGGAGGTGTTGCATCTGTTCTAGAAAACAGTCCCACATAGCAACCACCAAAGTCAAGAGTAGTGGCTCACATTGATGACCATGAAACAAAAGCTTTGCTGAAATAACTCACCTGAACACAACCTGAGCCGTTGAGTTTGGGACCAGAGAGCTCCCTACAATCATGTCAAACGTGTAAGCGCAAAGCTTGTTCTGAACAAAACAGCCTGAATCAGACAGCTTCAATCTGCACATACAGCCTGAATCATCAACGATACACAGTCCTCGTAAGGCTCATGCTTCCCACATTGGATCTTGTATCTGCACATACAAAACAGCTTCAATCCCATGTTCAAAGTTTTAAGAACCCAATGCTAAGAAACAGAGAAAAATTGAAACCCAAAAATACTTACCCGAGATACGAATTTCTGAGGTACCTCGATGATTGGCTTACAAGATTTGTCTTCATTAATGGCTGGTATGTTGATGTGTCTTTGTAGATTGCATTCCACTCGGAAAGCTCCTAAGAAGTCAGAAGAAAATTCATCATCATCAGAGCACTGAATTTCTCTTTAATTTGCATTATTGAAACAAGAGATTAAGAAATCGAGCTTGAGAAATTTTCCAGAGGAAATCGAACTTGGAAAACACAAAGAAAATTACAAACAAAAGCGAGAACAAAAACTAATCACCTAAAGAGATCGATACACATAATCAAGAGGAACTCGAGATGCAAGATAAACTAAGCAAGTAGTGCTAAAATCGCAAACATACAGAGAAAGACCTACCATAGACCTAAACAAAGATCTAGATTTGGCCGAAGGAAGTAACATAGCAGGGACTACTCGTCGAGACATGGATCTACTCGTCGATTTACTTCTTTCGGCATATTGGTGGCGATTGGTCAGACGAGATCTCGGAGATGGAGGAGGATTGGTGGTGGAACCACCGTGATTAGGTTATATGAGAGAATGGAGACCGGCGATTATATGAATCGAGGAGGAAGGAAAAGGATAATTGGTTCGGTGATGAGAGATGGTGAAACAAGGATTTGTGTACTTGTTCATCTTGGCCATTGATTACTTTTTAATCGGACGGTTTGTATTTCATCGTTGCAAAGAATGGCATGGATCGATGACGTGGCGCTGAAGAAAATATTATGTTGTACACAACACAAAAATTAGTAGAAAAAAATATTTAGGTTTGGTTTTTATTCTGATAAAACTATTTAACAATCAAACAATTGGATTGAAACGCAACTTCATTTATCCATAAAAATCTAATATATCAAGAGTTATACCTAGTATAAAATAATATTTTCTTGTATTTTCTATTCTTAATTGAGAAATTAGAAAAAAAAATATCTTACCAATTTTGCTCAAAAAAATATCTTCTAAATGTGAATTCCTATACCTTAAATCAAACACCATTACCATAAAAATTTAAAACTATCAAGAATTATATATATTTATCTAACAATAATTTAGGAGAACTAAGAAAATCATATTTTCAAAAATATTAAACACCGATTAGAAAATTTAAAATACAACTTGACCAAATTTTAATTGTAATTTTGAAATTTTAAACCCGGAATCAAACTCATAAATCTTTAAAAACCCAAAACCCTATATCAAAAGTTTTATTTTGTCTTGTGATACCCTAAACCCTAAATGAAAGACTTACTAACTTCACTTTCTTAGTTTGTATTTTTGTAATATTTATGTTCTTAATATTAAACAACTATTTATTGTACTTTTTGTTAATTGATAAAAAAAAAATCAAAATGTGAATCCCTAAACCCTAAATCACACTTCATTTATCCATAAAAATCTAAAACCCTATATCAAAAGTTATTTTGAGATGAAACAATAATTTTTTGTATTTTTTTTTCTTAATTGAGAAATTAGTAAAAAATATTTTACAAGTGTGAATCCCTATACCCTAAATCAAACACTCATTAATCCATAAAATTTTAAAACTGTCAAAAATTATATATTTATCAAATAATAATTTATTTATTTCTATTGTTAATAGAATTTGAAAAAATTATATTTCAAACCATATGCCCTAATCCTAAACCCTAAATTTTATGCACTAAACTCTGAATAAAAAATCATGACTTTTTGTAACTTTTAATTATTGGTGATAACTTTTGAAAAAATTTAATCGAAAGATGATAACTTCTGAAGAATTACTTTCATTTCATATGAAAAATATTACTTTCTTCAAAATGTATATGTATAAGAAATTCAAAAGTATAAAAAAACACATTTACGATCAGATACAATTCCTCACAAGTATAAGCCAAAAGTATAAGCCAAGAAGCGATGAATTTTAAATTCGCAAAAAAGATAATATATATTGATTGTTGGAAAGCATATCAATGTAGAAATGGTAAAATATTTTAAAGAGACCTTACTGATGAATCGCAATACAAAGTAATAGGGTGCTAGCAACTTCTCCACGCTAATATGTTGGTTAACCATAAACAAAATCAAAAACACCAAAGCTGTTTTTGTTCTCGTCTGTGCCAGGCTCAGACCCAATTTTGAATCACAGCAAACCTGAATGGTCCGAATATTTATCACAAGGTAGATGCTTTGGTAAGAGCTTAGCCAAGACCAAACCGGACAATAGAGAATCCGATAAACCTTTCAAACCAGCGAGGTGTAGTTAGGGAAGATATACATTTGTAAGAACAGAGGAACTCAAGGAAGAAGATGAAACTTTTCTGAAACTTGTTTTTTATATCTTTTCAAGCTTAATCTTTTACATATCCTTAAGCGATATATTTATACTAAAGCTTAGCTTGACAAGCTTGAAAACCTTAGGACAGCTGTCACTCTGAATCTGAAGATAAGGATGCCAATACATTGAATTGATTTTGAATTTGGATTGGATCCTTTGCCGTACAGCTCCTTGTGCTTACTTTCACAGCTTGCTCTGTTTTTGTTCTGATTTTGTCTTTTTCCTGTTGCAGGGGAGAAGACCGTTGTAGATAGGTCTTGGGCTCAGTCTTGGTTTTGGGCTTCCATTCGTATTGGGCCACTTTAATTATACTTGGGCCAGTGGTCAAAATATTGGGTTTGATATCCCCTCTCAAACGTGGGGTCGAAGGAGTCAAGACACCAAGTTTGTTTCTCATGCGACAAAAGGAGTCAACCGGGAGGGACTTTGTGAAGATGTCGGCAACCTGAAGGTTTGCTGGGACATGCGTTACCACCAGAGATCCCAAAGCAACACGTTCTCGAACGTAATGATAGTGTGTTTCGAAGTGCTTTGTTCTTTTGTGGAATGCTGGATTAGCCGTTAAGTAAACAGAGGATAGGTTGTCCCCAAAGAGTTCAGGCGTTGCAAGCAACGGGATTCCAAGTTCTCGTAGCACGGAGCTGATCCAAGTAATCTTAGAAGCAGTTTCAGACAGAGAGCGATATTCGGCTTCCGTTGAGCTCTTGGAGACTGTTTCCTGCTTTTTAGAAGACCAAGAGATGATGTTTTTACCTAGGAAGGTGCAGAAGCCTCATGTAGAACGCCTTGTAGTGGGACAACCCGCCCAATCGCTGTCGCTATAAGCCTTTAACGTGAAATCAGTGTCCTGGCTGAACTTAACACCCATTGAGATGGTTCCTTTGACATAACGTAGAATACGCTTGAGGTTGCTGAAGTCTAAAACAGAGGGAGCGTGCATCTTCTGACAGACATAGTTGACGGCGAACTGGATGTCAGGCCGAGTTAATGTCAGGTACTGTAGTTTCCCGGCAAGACTCCGAAAGTAAGTTGGATTGGAGAAGGGCACATCTTGAGCTGCCACTTTATTTAGCTCTAGGGGTAGTGGAGTAGAGATAGGGGCACAGTCAGACATAGAGGCAACCGTAAGAAGGTCCAAGGCATACTGTTCTTGAGAGAGAAATAGGCCAGTTTCTTGTGCTTGAATCTGAATTCCAAGGAAGTAGTGGAGTTTACCAAGGTCCTTCATGCGGAATTGCTTGGTTAATTCACTGAGAAGTCTAGTTAGAGCAGCTGAATTGTTGCCAGTGATAGCCATATCATCAACGTACAAGAGCAGCATGATGACATCTTTGTTATGAGTGTAGACAAAGAGTGAAGGATCTTTAAGACTGCAAATGAAGCCAAATTCTAAGAGAAAGTTGCTGAATTTATCATACTAGGCTCTTGGAGATTGTTTTAAACCGTATAGACTTTTGTGTAAAAGGCATACATGGTTCGGCTTTGTTTTGTCAACAAATCCAGCTGGTTGCTTCATGTAAACTGTTTCCGTGAGATCTCCGTGTAAGAATACATTTTTAACATCCATTTGCTGCAATTCCCATTGCATAACTGTGGCAATATGGAGTACAATACGAACCGTAGGAGTTCTAACAACGGGGCTGTATGTTTCAAGGTAATCAATCCCCTCTTCTTGATTGAACCCTTTTGCTACAATACGGGCTTTGAGTCTATCAAGGGTGCCGTTGGCATTAAGTTTTGTTCTGAAAACTCATTTGTTGCCTAGGACATTCATATCCGGTGTGTAAGGAACTAGGGACCAAGTGTTAGTTTCTGCACAGCTTTCCAACTCTTCTCCCATAGCTCCATTCCAACCTGGGTGTTTCAAAGCTTCAGTCACTGTTGTAGGCTCAGGGGCCATGGTTTTGTGGGCAAGAAGGGCATATTTAGGATTCGGTTTTCGAATTCCTGCTTTGGATCTTGTAACCATTGGATGACACTGAGCTTCAGTGGTGATAGGAGAAGGCATTGCTGGAGAAGGAACAATGTTGTTGCGAGCTGGAGAGGAAGGTTGAGTACCTGTCATGTCTTCAGAGAGAAGAACATTGTCGCCAATAGAACCAGACACAGAGTCTGACATACGCTCAGAATATTCTCTCTCTATGACAGTAGGTAAGCTCAACGGAATTTCCGATTGTAGATTGGTGAACAAAGGTTGCAGACTGGGGCTGAAGAAGAGAGTAAAGCAACAACAGGGAATATAAAGCTTTGTTGTCATGCTTTTAAGGAGGATGTTGTAGCCGCAGAATGAAGCCGACTGTAGATGGTTGAAAAGGGGAATTGTTTTTCATCAAAAAGGACATGGCGGCTGATGAAAACCTTCCCATTTGGAGGGTAAAGACATCGGTAACCCTTATATTTGTCATTATATCCAAGGAAGACACAATGAAGGGAACAAGGATCAAACTTGTTTGCAGCGTAATCATGAAGTGTGGGATAGCAGGAGCAACCAAATACATGCAAGGCAGAGTAATCTGGTGGCTTTTGATACAGCATCTCGTAAGGACTTCGAAGATCATAAAGGACTGAAGAAGGAAGGAAATTGCTCAGGAAATTTGCCATAAAGAATGCCTCTACCCAAAACTTTTGAGGCATCTTACTGTGGAACAGCATGGTCAGGCCAAGTTTCGTTAAATGGCGATGTTTCCTTTCAGCCAAACTGTTTTGCTGCGGTGTATATGGGCATGAGATGTACTGTTGAATACTGCATTGTTGCAGCTGTGTTAAGAACTCCTTACTGATAAACTCACCGTCACCGTCACATTGAAAACCACTAATCTTTGTTTGGAGCATATTCTCAACAAGCTTTTGGAACTGAACAAAAGTGGTAAAGAAGTCTGATTTCATTTTCAATGGATAAAACCAACAAAATCGAGAATAGTTGTCAATGAAGACTACATAGTATCTGAAGCCCTGATTAGACACTATGGGAGATGGACCCCAGAGATCACAATGGATTCTCTCTAGAGGACGGGAAGCAAAAAAACTAGATAAAGCAAAAGGCAGGCGACTACTCTTCCCAAGTCGACATGATTCACACATCTTCAAGGTACTTTTATTCATGCTGATAAGCTTATTCTTGTGCAGATGAAGTAAGGATTCTCAATGAGGGTGTCCAAGCCTCTGATGTCACACCTCATCACTTGTGGAGATTTGACGAGTGGAGTAGAAGGCCTAAAACCGAGGATCCTCTAGACAATATAGTCCTTCACGAGTTCTTTCTAGGGTCAGGAGCTGTTTTGTGTGTTTGTCCTTCACACGAACACCATCCGAGTCAAATTTGAAAGAGCAAGGATAATATGAAGTGAGTTTTGAAACAGACAACAGAGGCTTGGCAATGTCAGGACAAACTAGCATATCTTTAAGAGGAATGATACCTGAAGTTGACGGAAGGGTGGCTGAACCAACGTGTGTAATTGGGAGGTAGTTTCCATCACCAACGAGGACAGCATCATTTCCACGATATTCTTGAGCCTGAGTCAGGTGCTGTGCTGTGTTTGTAACATGGGCTGTGGCTCCAGTATCAGGATACCACTCTTGACCTTGATCAGAGACCTCTGTGGTGCGTAAGGCAGCTAAAGCTTGAGGAATAACCTCTTCTTGGAAGTTGTTGTTAAATCGATTCCAGCAACGGAGAGCTTGATGACTAACTTTGCCACAAATCTGACATATGGTTCTTTCTTCGTTATCAGAAGATCCTGCAGAAGAGCCTTGGTACGAGGAAAACTGTTGATGGAAACCTCGACCTCTAGTGGAGAAGGAACCTCTACCTCTTGCACTGCCAAATCGTTTGTTTTGTTGTCCACGGCCACGGTTGTTGTTGTAGTAGCCTGTATTAGGAGACGAGCGAATGGTGTTGAATGCATGGTGCGGTGTGATGTCAGATCCAGCAGAGTAACTTTGAAGCCTATCATCAAAGCTGGTAAGGCGTGGGATAATATTAGCAAGCGTTGGTGAGGGAAGTGTGTCCATTGACCCTTCGATGCTTGTTTTAATTGGTTCATACTCTCTTCCTAACCCGTGTAAGGTAGCAAAGATTTTCATTTGTTCAGGAACAGGATGACCAACGGAGCTAAGCTTAGAGCAGAGAGTCTTGATTTCGTTGAGATACTCTGACATTTGTTTATCTTGCTTAGCAATCATTTGGAGACGCCGCTGAAGTTCAAAAAACCGTGAAGATGAAACCCTGTTAAAATAATTTGCCACACAGAGCCAAACCTCCTGAGAAGTTGTGCAAAAGACCACGAGACTAAGTATATCCTCGGTGAAAGATCCGATGAGCCAAGATTTGACGACATGGTCTGTTTTGAGCCATGTGTAGTAGTCTGGATTTGGAGCGTCAGCGACTTGGCCATTGATTTCAGGGACTTGAATGGCATTTTGAGGCTGAGGTGTTGAGCCGTTGATGAAACCGAGCAAACCTTGACTAGAGAGATAGGTTTCAAACTGGAATTTCCACAGAAGGTAGGTTTTCTCTGTGAGAGTAACAGTCACACAATGTAAGACACTTAAAGAGAGAGCGAAATAAGGTTCTAGAGCTCTGTTATCCATGGCTCTGATACCATGTAAGAACAGAGGAATTCAAGGAAGAAGATGAAACTTTTCTGAAACTTATTCTTTATATCTTTTCAACCTTAATTTTTTACATATCCTTAAGCGATATATTTATACTAAAGCTTAGCTTGACAAGCTTGAAAACCCTAGGACAGCTGTCACTCTGAATCTGAAGATAAGGATGCCAATACATTGAATTGATTTTGAATTTGGATTGGATCTCCGTTGTAGATAAGTCTTCGGCTCAGTCTTGGTTTTGGGCTTCCATTCGTATTGGGCCACTTCAATTCTACTTGGGCCAGTGGTCAAAACATTGGGTTTGATAACATCAACCGGTCCAGAGTTTCATGATTAAACTTTCGAGTAAATAGATAACATGGAAGTTGCTCTCCTTTCCATAGACATGGCTTTACTGTCTGTCTCTTTCTGCATAGAGAATGGTTATGGATCAGTGACAGAAATTCCAAGAATCATGGTAACAAGAAGAAGAAGAAGAAGACTCGGGTTTTACGGTTTTCTCGGTCGATCCACAGTGATCAAGAGCCTTCCAGCAATGCAAGAGATGAGTGTTGGACTCCAAAGACATGCTCTTTCGCTGCAGTAAGAAAAGGAAGAAGATACAACATGAATTGCCAAAGTTTTATGAGCAAAATATTCAAAACATAAGAACATTGCAGCCATTCTTTGAATTTCCTCATCTTTAGTAATTAACCAATCAGTTTCAGAGAGCAGAACCAAAGGATTCAATTTGAATATTCAAGTAATCCAACGAAGGGATTGAGTTTCAAACTCGTTTTCACTAACAAGAACAAATCTGAAGCAAGAAAAGAATGACATCAAAGTTTCAAGCTTTGTGGTATTGTATTGAATCAAATTGGTTTTAACAATCTCAAGTTGAAGGAGATCAAATATGTGTCAATGAATCCGAGAGAGGAACAATTTTTCTACACAAGAGAAAACACAAAAACTCAAAAGAACTGATCTTAATTGTAAAAATCTACATGAGAGAACTGATATACTACTTTGTAGTGAAACACTTAGATATTATGCAGACAAAGATTAACAATCTCAAAATCAGTTTAACATACTGTATGAACATGGGTCCAGCTTTCGCTTGCAAGCTCATAACCGCTTGGATCATCACTAAAGAAGATGTCTTATATTCCTATTTCTTTCTAGGCAAACCGTTAGAGCCAAACTAACCATTAAGATACCACAGATCTGAAGTAAACCAAGCTTTTAAGAAAAGAATGACATCAGAGTTTAAAGCTTCAGGGCATAGAATTGAATCAAATTGGTTTTAACAATCTCAAGTTGAAGGAAATCAAATATGTATGAATGAATCCGAGAGAGGAACATGTCAACAACTAGAGAGAGAGAGAGAGAGAGAGAGAGAGAGAGAGAGAGAGAGAGGGAGGGAGGGAGGGAGGGAGGGAGGGAGGGAGGGAGGGGGAGGGGGAGGGGGAGGGGGAGCGAGAGATAGAGAGAGAGGGGGAGAGGGGGGAGAGAGAGAGAAAGGGAGAGAGAGAGAGAGAAAAAGGGATCACAGCAACAAAAACAAGCATTCACAATACAAACTATTGGATCAACTTGCTAATCCAGCTCCCCATGTTGTCATCATCAGAGGTTTTGTTTTGGGTGATAAGGTTTTCTCCAGCGCACAAGCTGCAGTTTACCAACAAATACAATTAGTTTTCTCAAAACCCACCAAGTAAACAATCAAATAAACCAATATGTCAAAGAATTATCATTGTTTCATGGGACGCTTGAATCTCCTGATCTTGAACACTCCACTCCTGAACTACTTGCTGTCTTTCTAGCATCCTCATTGTCAATATCTTCATTATCTTCTATGGGACCTACAATTTAATGTGTGAATTAGTTAAAAATAATTAACTATACAATAGTTTTTGTAGATCTTAAACAATTACCTTCATATTCTGCAAATCCGCGCAACCAATTGCGAGTGCAGAGTAAAGCTTGAACGTTCTTAGGAAGCAGGCGGTTCCTATATGGAGTCAACACCCGAGCTCCAATGCTGAAAGCCGACTCCGATGCTACTGTCATGATTGGAATGCTGAGGATTTCACGTGCCAGACAGGCTAAATCACCTAATCGATGTTGGTTATCTCTCCAATAACTCGCCGGTCTTCGGAGAAACTGAGGAACAAGTGAATAGAGACGAGAAAGTGAATGGGTTACCTCGCCGGTTGCCGCCTTGCCGGAGAAATATCTCAGAAACAATCGCTTTTCATGTTCATAGATTTGGTTGCCGGAGAAATAACACACTCGTCTTTGATCGAAGACGACGAAGAGGTCTGTACGAAAACTAAAACCCTAGGTACTAAAACGACATCGTTTTCACTTAAAAGATTTATTAAAAAAAATGTAAACGGGTCTAATAGGGTACCCATTTATTCGCATCCAAAAACCTTTTAATAAACGGATCTTAAGCGGGTGCCCATTTAAACCTATTAAACTTAATTATGATAAATGGGTCTAAACGGGCATTTATTCACATCAAAGGCCCATTTAGACCCGCGAATTTCTGAGCCCATTTTAACATCCCTACCTACGACGGAAAACAACCACACCGAATACATCGCCACTGGAATCCGCAACAAGCTATGCGTTTGCGTCGACATCGCAAGCTGGAGACTTCCAACAATATGTAATAAAAAAAGCAAACACAATTGAAAACAATATATTTTGATGAACTGAAAGCAAAATCACAAAATTGGAAACAAAACGATTGAGAAAGATTCGATTTTTAAACAACTCTACAAAATGATTGTCGTTGCCGTTGATTGAACTAGCCGATTGTATGATGCTGGTATGAAGAAGAAAGGAGTAGATGAGTTTCTCTGTGTTCATTTGGTTTCATGAGAGATAGATGTATGCGTGAAGGAGAAGAATGGAGGAGAAGAGTGAAGGAGGATGAAGACGAGAGAAAGGGGAGAGAGCAAAAAGGGGATTTTTTTATGTCAACCCTAATCTCATAATTTCCATTTTATTTGTTTTTTCTTATTCTTTTTTATTTAGTCAAATTTTGGGCGGCAATAAAATTTTAGATTCCCGTTACTCATACGATGATATTTTTACTGTGTTCTCTGTTATCATTAAGCAAAGATAGAACCAAAACTAAGCGCGGCACAAAATATTTTGGCGCCTATCATATCATAGCGTTTGCCTTTTCGAAAACGCTATGTAAAATTTTCCATAACTCAACTATAGCAGAAATATTAAAAACGCTATCCTGTATTGCTATTAATACTCACATTTCCTGTAGTGTCTTAAATAATAATCTTACTGTTCATGACAAATGAATCTAAGTTTTTTGTAACAATTAGAAACACGACATAGAAACTATCTTGATGTTTTTATTTTAATAAAATCGGTTAAAATATGATCGGGTAAATCACATAAAAACTTCCAAAATTACACGTATTGACATTTTAAACCTTAATACTATTTTGCTAGCATTTTAAATCTTTAACCTGAAACTATTAACACAAAAAACTATTAAAGTGATTTTTTGAATACGGACCTTGATAAAATTTAAAGAAACTGTTTATTTTTCGTTAAATAATGATGACGTGGTTTTCAACTTTTTTTAATAATAAAATAAAATAATTTTAATTATTATTTACTATAATTAATAAAATATAAAAGTAAAAAAAAATGAAAAAATATATTTCTATTATTACAATTAATTAATAAATTAAAAAGAAAAAAGAAAATAAAAATATATTTTCTTCTTCTTCCTTCCGTCTTCGCAACCATGGCACCTAGGGTGTGAAGCTCAACGTCGACGGTGAGATCTTCGAAACTAACGGTTGAACCATCCAATCAACCTGCCTCTCTCCGCACGGCGTCGAGTCACTCATACGGTCGGCGATGTTGCCAGCACCACTTGCTTAAAGTCGGTGGAATCTTCAAGTGAGATCTAACATTAACAGCAAAGCGGAGAGATTCGTGAGAGATTCGAGTAATTCGTTGGAAAAAGATAGATCGAGTACCTTGAGTCGATGAATTGATTACCGGAGATCGCCTGTGAATTTGTTCTCGGCGAGAGAGATATTTGAGGCTTTTGAGCGTTAACGAAGGAATGGGTTCGACAAATTGATTACCGTATATGTTCAACGACTTGAGCTCTATGAAAGAGGAGATAACACTCGAGAAATCGCCGGATAATTTGTTCCCGGAGATGTCGAGATGTTGCAGAGCGAGGAGAGGAGGAAGAAGAATATATATATATATATTTTAATTCATTAATTAATTGTAATAATTGATTTTTGCTTTTTTTTTAATTCTGTTTTGGACTTTTATATTTTATTAATTATAATAAATAATAAAATAACAATTAAAATTATTTTTATTTATTAAATAAATTTAAAGTTCACTGTTTAACGAAAAATGAAAAATGAATAATTCTATTAAATTTAATAACGGCACGTATTTTAAAACTATTTTAAAAGTTTTTTGTGTTAATAGTTTGAGTTAAAATGTTAATACAATAATATTAAGGTTTAAAATGTCATATCACCACTTTCTGAGGGTTTTTTATTAGATTTTCCCAAATATGATCAAATGCAAATATAAATCAATTCCATGATGGTTTCAAAAGCTTAGTTCTGGGTTTAATGCAATGCCCAATTTCAACAATCAAAATCAAAGCCCATAAAGCCCAAAAACTCACTCATTCGTGTCTCTCTTTCTCTCACAAATGCTTCACAGAGAGAAGAAGAAGAAGATCGAGAAATAACACAAAAGAGAAGAAGAAGGAGATACAGATCCACAACGCCATGGGTTTAGGAATCTTAGCTTCTCGAACAATTCGACCAGCTTCTCGTCTTCTTCATCCTCAAAATTCGAATTTCCTCCTCCGCACCATCGTTTCCAAACCAGAACTCCAATCTCCTGAAACCGCTGCTGTTTCTCAGCCTGAGCCGCCGAATCCGATTCTCCCTCCGAGGAACCCCGTTGGTGGAGCACGCATCCATTTCTCGAATCCTGAGGATGCGATCGAGGTTTTCGTTGATGGGTACGCGGTCAAAATCCCTAAAGGGTTCACTGTTCTTCAGGCTTGTGAGGTCGCCGGAGTCGATATCCCAAGGTTCTGTTATCATTCTCGCTTGTCGATCGCTGGAAACTGTAGGATGTGTCTTGTTGAGGTCGAGAAATCCCCCAAACCTGTAGCATCGTGTGCCATGCCCGCACTTCCTGGTTAGTTCATGCTGATCGTTGATTGCTGGAAAAACTTGGGATTTGTTGCTATTGTTATCTGCTCTTTAAGTTATTGCAGATAGCTTGTAGCATATTAGAATATATCAGCTGCATTTCTCTTCCAATTTTGCTGGTTTTAGTATGATGATGATGATGACGATTAAGATAACGAGAGCTTTATTATTAACTTTAGGGTTCGTTAAGTTTCCTCCTAACGTTGTCATTTTTGGGATCTTGTTTATCTGAGCTGAGCTGTTGATAGCTTCTTCCAAGTGCATTGTTTTGTTCATGTGCAAGTAAAGATGGAAATTTAGGCGTTTCACCGATAAGCTTTATTAGTTTCTTCAGTGTTGAAGTTTCTTTTGTCCTTAGTGAGTATGGCAGCTGACGAATAGAAAGAGAGAGAATATATGGAGTTTAAGATACCCTTTGCATCAAATTCATCTTCGGTAATGTTTCGTGTTCTGCTATGTATTATAATGCTAGACTTCTAAGAGTCTTTCTAACAGGGATGAAGATTAAGACTGACACACCAATAGCAAAGAAGGCAAGGGAGGGAGTGATGGAATTTCTGTTGATGAATCATCCTCTAGATTGCCCGATTTGTGACCAAGGAGGAGAGTGTGATCTTCAGGATCAGTCTATGGCTTTTGGATCTGACAGAGGCCGTTTCACTGAGATGAAAAGATCCGTCGTTGATAAAAACCTCGGTCCTCTTGTGAAGACTGTTATGACTCGATGTATCCAATGTACAAGGTTACTAAAATAGTTAGCTTCAACTGTGATGGATTAGTTAATGCGATACATACGCTATCCTATTGATTAGGTTATGTTTTTTTCTAATGTTTTTGTAGGTGTGTACGATTTGCTTCAGAAGTTGCTGGGGTTCAGGATCTTGGCATGCTAGGTCGTGGTAGTGGAGAAGAAATTGGAACTTATGTCGAAAAGCTTATGACCAGTGAACTCTCTGGAAACGTTATTGACATCTGTCCTGTGGGAGCCCTGACCTCAAAGCCCTTTGCCTTTAAAGCCAGAAACTGGGAGTTGAAAGGAACAGAAACCATTGATGTTAGTGATGCTGTTGGGTCCAACATCCGTGTTGATAGTAGAGGACCAGAGGTGATGCGTATCATTCCACGCCTTAATGAGGTATGTTTTATTTGTTCAAAAATATTATTATGAAAGTATTTTGCTGGATGTTGAACCTATGATTGTTCTTATTCAGGATATAAATGAAGAATGGATATCTGACAAAACCAGATTCAGTTATGACGGCCTGAAAAGACAAAGGCTGAGCGACCCTATGATTCGAGATTCTGATGGACGATTTAAGGCAGTGAGCTGGCGTGATGCCTTGGCTGTTGTGGGTGATATCATTCATCAGGTGAAATCAGACGAGATTGTTGGAATAGCAGGTCAGCTATCTGATGCAGAATCCATGATGGTATTGAAGGACTTCGTTAACAGAATGGGTTCAGACAATGTCTGGTGTGAAGGAACAGCTGTTGGTGTTGATGCTGATCTTAGGTACAGCTATCTAATGAACACTAGCATCAGTGGACTTGAGAATGCCGATCTTTTCCTTCTAGTTGGTACCCAGGTGAGTGTCCGCCCTATCTCTTTGTTCTGGATGAGACAGACGCTCTATGCTTTAGAATAATGACACAAAAAAAACACAAATTGTGTACTTCGGTTTAGTGGTAGTTAAAAGGGAGAAGCAAGCAAAATTAGGTTTCTAAAGCAGATTAGATGTTAACATTTTGTTTGAGATTTAATAATCCTGTTCTGGGTCAATGCTAGACATGTTTGGGCTGCTCGTTTCTCATAAACAAAACTTGCTCTTTAAGATATCAACCTTGTGAAGATTTTTTTAGTGGTATATTCACCTGTTTTTGTATATATTACCAGCCTAGGGTTGAAGCTGCAATGGTGAATGCTAGGATCTGCAAGACAGTCCGTGCATCGAATGCCAAGGTTGCATACATTGGTCCACCTGCAGATTTCAACTACGACTGCAAACACCTCGGGACTGGACCTGATACCCTCCAGGAAATTGCTGAAGGACGTCACCTATTCTGCTCGGCTCTCAAAAATGCCAAAAACCCTGCTATCATTGTTGGTACCGGGCTCTTCAACAGAACCGACAAAGATGCTATCCTCTCTGCTGTTGAATCCATTGCACAAGCCAACAATGTCGTCCGACCAGACTGGAATGGTCTTAACTTTCTCCTTCTGTACGCTGCCCAAGCGGCTGCTCTTGATCTTGGTCTCATTCAACAGTCTGCTAAAGCACTCGAGTCTGCAAAATTCGTCTACTTGATGGGAGCAGACGATGTAGATGTTGACAAGATTCCTAAAGACGCCTTTGTGGTTTACCAGGGACACCATGGTGACAAAGCGGTTTACCGTGCAAACGTAATTCTCCCTGCATCGGCCTTCACCGAGAAAGAAGGAACCTATGAAAACACAGAAGGATTTACCCAACAGACTGTTCCCGCTGTTCCAACGGTTGGTGATGCAAGAGATGACTGGAAGATTGTCAGAGCTTTATCCGAGGTCTCGGGTGTGAAGCTTCCATACAACTCAATCGAAGGTGTTAGATCAAGAATCAAGAGTGTCGCACCAAATCTGGTCCACACAGATGAGCGAGAGCCAGCTGCTTTTGGGCCTTCGTTGAAACCCGAGTGCAAGGAGACAATGAGCACAACACCGTTCAAACCCGTGGTCGAGAACTTTTACATGACAAACTCGATCACAAGAGCATCAAAGATCATGGCGCAGTGCAGTGCCGTGCTCTTGAAGAAGTAAGAGCTTTTTCACTTGCTTTGTTTCACATTTTTTTCTCTCCATTTCGCAAAAATAAAGGTACGGATTCTTCGTTTGCTCTCCTCTTACCGACCTTTTGTTTAAGCTTGCGGTGAAATCTATAAGCAATTTGCAATAAGCACATTATTTGACTGCAAAACTCTGCAGTGTTAATTGGATGCTTTGTGGCATCTCGTGTTTGTTGTTAGTAGGATTGAATTTTTTGTGTACTTTTTAATTGCATCTGCATATATGAATTTCGGGCATGGCGATATATACATGTTCGAAAACGTGGCCTCCGCGACCGCCTTAACGGCGGTTAAACGCTCGGTGGCTGGGACCGCCGCGATTTCGATGTAATCCGCCAAAAACTCGGAATATAAAAAAAAAAACTCAATTTTTTTTTGGCTTTTTAAGTTCAGAATAAGGTGTAAACGTAAGTAAAACACAAAAAGATCATGATAAAGAATCTTGAAGGCGGCCGTATATTAGGTTTCAGAAAATGAAGAGAAAATGACGTCTAAGATCTAAATGGTACCGGTTGAATTTGGCTGAATTGTGGAATTTAGATGAATTTTTGGTGATTTTTTACAGAATCTGGCGGAATAATTTACAAGTTAAATGGTAACGGCTGAATCTAGTTGATTTTACATTTTCTATTTTTTTTTTAGAGTAATTAAAGAAATTTATGAAAAAATTAGTTAAATCTTTTTTATCAACAAGATTAGTTAAATAAATAATAAAATATTAAATTTTACATTTGATATATTTAATAATTTTGTTAACATAAAATAACAAAAAAAATTGCAACTAGTAGAAAATTAAAAGTGGATTTTAGAGGAATTTGAAATAATATATTTAATGTACTAATGTCAATTTATTAAGTAATGTATCATATAAAATGTGTTTATAAAATAAATTAAAAACAAAAAATTGTTGAATTCCTCCCACTTCCTCTAAATTCTTTCCAATTCCTCCAAAACACAAATGGTATTAGATGATTTTTTTCTCTTTTAAAATTCCTCTCAATTTAGAGCCTTATATTCTTTATTAAAGAGAAATAAAAAAATTAACCAAAAAGAGTAGAAAACATTTTGAACTTACCTTGCCACTGGCCCATTGTAAATTACTACTTATTTTCGCTAGAATAATATATAAATGTATCTAAAAATTGAAAACCCCTAAAACTAATTTCAGTATAATCTCCAATTTATTGATTCGGCGTTAGATCCTATCCAACCGGTCGATTAACGTCTAGCAAATTTTTGAACATTACTACTATCCATACTTTGAAACTGGTCATGTATAATTTTATTTATATGTTCTTTTTTTAAATCACATTCTAGGAATAATCAAATTAAAGAGCTATTTGTTTACCCAAAAAACAACTAAAGAACTATTTCTTAAACATGAAAGTAACAGTTGATCCGATAGGAAACCTAGAATCACAGTTACGAAGAGCCCATTCGTTGAATTGCATCCGCTAAATTAGACGCAAATCCTTTTCATGAGCTAGAGTCTTTATTGATGTAGTCTCGAAAATACGGTTCACATCCATGGCTCATCAACAAATGGTTCAATGCAAATCAAGCTCAAAATTCAAAGGACTTTCTAGAAAACAATCAATTTGTGGATATATCAAGAAAGTATCTAGATATAAAGAACCACTCAAAATTAATTTTTGATTGAATTCAGTAATTAATTTGATTTATTTTGCATTTATATTGATTTATTTGATGATTTGTAATTTGAGCCTATATAAGCTCATTTTTCCATTCATTGTAAATACATATAGAATTTTTGGAATATAAAAGAGAGATTTTTCCTCTTAAAGCTTTGTGCTTTGTTTTGCTTGTCTATTTTAGTTTGTGGATTCATCCTAAAATACAAGTTTTGATCAATAGAGTATTGTGTGAGATTCCATTACTCTCTTGTTCGTGTGGAATAATAACTTGTGAGATTCAAGTTGTTCTTTCATGTGTTGACTTGTGTGATTCAATCAACGACAATCTCATCTCCATCTTCACCATCGTCCCACCGTCCATTTCAAGCCGTAGGCCTTGAAATCATTTGACCATAAGCTTGGTGTGATTCCGAGTCTTATATATAGGATCAGAATCACTCCAATTCTAAGATCACTCAATGATCGAGAGATTCCAAGCCTAACTCGCGGAAGGTGGAATGAAGTCGAGATGGAACGTGATAGGATTGACTCGCTCAATTAGTGAATGAATAAGGTTGTTTGAATCACACAAACAAACAGATCCGTGGCTTCAAGAGAATAGAAATGAATCGCTCACTTAAATTCTAATGAAATAAGAACAACACAAAGACTCAAACTTTGTGGACAAAGAACAAACTGTTTATTACTTTCGAAATTCAATTGTGTTTTTTTTACAATGGATCGAGCTGAGCTTATATAGAAATCTTTCTCAACGTTCTAATAGCCTAAAATAAGAAACAAAATCGTAAAATTAAAAGAAAAACTAGCCGTTGGGGTTTTAATGTGAAATCTGGCCAAATAAGGCAAGTGTATATCCAACTTGCTGCTTTGGGCCTTCAGCTCATGGGGATGAATGTAGACGACTTCCTGGGTTAAAAAGGAACCCTCTGATGCTCCTAGATGGTCTCCAAGTCGTGGCTTCAGCTGAGCATAAGTTTGGTGGACGAGTTTCCTTAATTACACTCGGTTTTGGACCTCTTTGGTAGGCTCTTAAACCAACTCGAACCAGGGGTGGTTTCTCATGATAAAAATCTTTAAAATAGTTGGTTTGCTGGTGAGTACCAAATCTGAGGTGATTGGATCGAGCCAATTCTCCTAGGGACAGCTTCCACTCAGTTAAGGCTCCGAGTGGAGGTTTGTGAACCATCTTCAAATCTGATCGTTCCAATTGGGTTCTGGATCGATCATTCTCCTTAGAACATATGATTGGCTGATGAATCTTGAATTTGGGTCGGGCAAAGTCTCATTTGGTTCGGCGAAGTTGATTTTGGTACTGTTCCGGTGAGCCCTCCCGTACCATCTTCAAATCGGGTGGCTGGTAAATGATTCCACCTGGAACCATTAGTCTTCTTAGGGTTGATTTGCTCATGAATAATTAACCCTAGGCCTTGTGCTTGATTGGAACTCCATTTGGCCAAGAATTCTCCAAAATGCTCTGTATTGACCGGTTTGGTACATGTACCAGCTGGTTTGGTATGCTCACGGTTTAGTGTGGTTTGGATGTCCGCATCATACCATCCTCCTTGAGAAAGTTTCGACCTCGAAACTTGATAACCTGCACATCGATAGAGCAAGTTAGTATTGTGCATCATTTGAGGGATTAGAGAGTTACCTCGGGTCATAGTTCGCGTGTTGCTTGGATGTGGCTGAGGTTGGGCATCTGGTGGCTCTTCTTTGATCAGCAAGGAAGTAATGACTTCTTTCAAAGATGTGTTGCTGATTCCCTCGGGCAGCAAGGTAGACTTCTTTGTGAAATTTCTTATTTCACTCTTGGTTTCTCCATTGATCTCTCCTCGGGTGTAAGCTTGTGAATGTGGTTATGGTTGTTTCCCCATTGTACCTAAACCTTTCTCAAGCTCTTTTGAACACAGAAAGTGCATTATCACATCATGTGGATCATTAGAAACAAAATTGATCAGGTGATCATTTTACCCTAACGTGGCACGGTTTAATGGATTTAGGCAACTCGATGTTTGGGACTTGCCTTTGATCCGTGACTAAGACTGGTGTCACTTCTGGGATTGCCTTCTCCTTTGTCGTTCCTATACCTGTTTCAACATCTCTTGGCGAAGACAAGTGCATTATACCATAATTCAAACATTTAAAATCTGATTGAACTAGAAAATCGTTTAAGTTAATTGAATCCGGTTTCTGTTCTAGAGATGTTGATTTTTCTATTTGTCTTTCGGGGCAGGTTGCAGCAAAATATCCTCTCTTATGACATCTATAACAGATGGTGTTAGCTACTTTAGAGGATTGAAAAGACTTACATTGCTTTGGTTTGCCGTGAGGTTCAAGCAATGGCTTAGAACTTTGCTTGTGAGCTACGGTTTGTTGTGTTGGATCTGCTAGCACTTCTTTGACCTTATTGGGCTGCTCATCCTTTGTCTTCTCCTTTAAAACGTGTGCAAACACTTTCTTCGGCTTAGGACAGCAAACTTTCTTTGGCTTAACTTTTGGGGTCGGCGTTGTTGCTAGAAACCATCTCCTTGGCTCGGGATTGGTATAGATCTTTACATAGTATTGACTTTGGGCTGCAGCATCCTCCACGAACTCTTTATACAAGAGTTGCTTCATCTCTTCCCAAGAAGAATCTGGTACATCATATTCAAGGCGAGCGTATGCGTCTTGTTCCCAATGCCTAAAAGCATCCTCGGTTAGCGTATCTTCGGCATAAGATGTCTTCTCCTCTTCGGAAATTTGGTTGGCTTGAAACCAATCTTCTATGTCTCTCTCCCATCTTACGTAAGCCTCCGGTCCTTGGCTATGACCTGAAAAACAGATGTGATGTGATTCAAAATATACCTCATCATCTGTTGAATGTTCCCATGATTCGGATTGGTTGGTGGAATTGTGCTCAAGATATTCCTCTTCTTCAAGGCTTGATTCATCACCAACGCGATCTGTTGGATCGACTTCATGGTTCCAAATCTCATCATCATGGTGCTCGGCCTCTCCCACACTGATTTGAGAATCAGTTTCCTCACACCAATGTTTGTTTTCTCGATAAGGGCCAATCTCTGCCTCGTGTGTGTAAGGCTCCACGAACTGATCTTGTTCTCCTTCGTGAGTGAGCTCTCCACGTTCTGGTTCATATCCTTCTTCCTCTAGACTGAATTGAGATTCAGCCTCTCCATGCCATGAATCTCTTTCACGGCCTTCTCTCTCATCTCCTTCTTGGTCGGTTTCTTCTTCTCCGGACCAACTCTGTTGGCTTGTGTTGTCTTGGCTATAATATGGTGGTTCTGGTTCAGGTTCATCACCATAACCTGAACTAGAATAATCATCTAGGGGCCATGCTCCATTATAACCATCCTCATAATGGTCCATGTATTGCTCCGTTTCCCAATGGTTTCAATCCTCTTCATAGGAATTCTTCTCTTCAGAGTTAGAGAAGTCCATGGCGGTGTCTCTTGTTGATTCCTCGCAAAACAAAGATAAGGGATGGATCAATAAGCGTATAAAGGGAAAAGGGAAGGAAATTTAAAGACTATAAACAAAAACAATTTTTTTTTTTTTGATTAAAACAAATTTCGAAAATTTCAAATACAAAAAGGAAAAATTCTTATTTTTATTTTCGTTTCTCTT
Source organism: Pseudoturritis turrita (assembly GCA_900406555.1). Lineage (NCBI taxonomy): Eukaryota > Viridiplantae > Streptophyta > Magnoliopsida > Brassicales > Brassicaceae > Pseudoturritis > Pseudoturritis turrita. The sequence continues at coordinate 1,035,682 of OVBL01000057.1, forward strand.
TTTCTGATTTTATAAAATATGGAAAACAACGCAAAAAGCTGAAAATAAAAGGAAATCGACAAGAATAATTATTTTTATGATTTTTCTTTTATGAAACAAACTAAACAAAGACTGAAACAATGATTTTTATTTTGGTTTTTAATTTATGAATGCAGAAACAAATAAACTGAATTGAAACAAAGCAGAAATAAAAAACAATTTTTATAAGTTTTCGGTTTATAGGAAATGAAACAACATACAGAAAATATAAAGATAAAGGTTGAAGAGATACAACCTGATGGATAGGAGCTTTTGAAGCTCTGATACCAAATGATATAGGATCAGAATCACTCCAATTCTAAGATCACTCAATGATCGAGAGATTCCAAGCCTAACTCGCGGAAGGTGGAATGAAGTCGAAATGGAAGGGATGATTGACTCACTCAATCAGTGAGCGAATAAGGTTGTTTGAATCACATAAACAAATAGATCCGTGGCTTCAAGAGAATAGAAATGAATCGCTCACTTAAATTCTAATGAAATAAGAACAACACAAAGACTCAAACTTTGTGGACAAAGAACAAACTGTTTATTACTTTCGAAATTCAAGGGTGTTTTTTTACAATGGATCGAGCTGAGCTTATATAGAACTCTTTCTCAACATTCTAATAGCCTAAAATAAGAAACAAAATTGCAAAATTAAAAGAAAAACTAGCCGTTGGGGTTTTAATGTGAAATCTGGCCAAATAAGGCAAGTGTATATACAACTTGCTGTTTGGGCCTTCAGCTCATGGGGATGAATGTAGACGACTTCCTGGGTTAAAAGGGAACTCTCTGATGCTCCTAGATGGTCTCCAAGTCGTGGCTTTTCTTAGAAAACAAAACCCTAGCGATTCTTAAGCTTGTGCGATTCAGCCTTAAGAGTTTCTTGTCCCATCAAAGCTTATTCCCATAAAGCTTTGTGGCGGCTTCGATCCATCTGTTACTTAAACCGTGAATCCTGATCAATTCAGAAAGAGTTGAACAACCATCTGCTTGATCCCACACCCGATCCACTTCATTCCCTTCACCATCCATCGATCCAGTTGAGAGAGTTGAACAACCAGCAACTAGATCCCATCAATCCCCAACGAGATCTCTCCCCTGTGATCTTGTTTTATCTGGTATCAGAGCCGAAAGGCTTCTAATCAGGTGTATTCTATCCTTGCATCTATTTATTTCGAGTTTAAGTTCTTATATTTCTACTGCTTGTTTTTGGTTTTTATGTTTTTGCTTTGTGTTCTTATTTCTCTGCATCGTGTTCATCATAAAACCAGAAAAAGATCATAAAAATCCGTCTGCTGCATCTACTTTTAGTTTCTGCATTATGTTTTGCATTCTTATTCAAAAAAAATATATATATAAGAACATCCATCTGTTGCATTGATTCTTATTTCTGCGTTTTGTTCATCATCATTCAAAAAAAAAAAAAAAATTATTTTAGCCATCGAATCCGATTGCGTGCATTTAATTCTCTGTTTATTGCTTTGATTCATTTTTCCAAAATGAAAGGCCAAATAAATCGTCTGTTTAAGTTATTGTCTTGATTAAGTTTGTCATTTAAAGTTGTTTCCTTTTCATTTGCATTGGCAGCACGTCTTTCCTTTTTGGTTAAGAAGTTGCCATTGTTTAAAAACCGTGTGAATCAGTCTAGAAATCCCTTGCTTGCGTGATATTTGGTCCAGTCCTTGGGCAATTCATTTAAATCGCAGCAATTGATTTGTTAAACCGGATTATCATAGTTTTTAAGTTTTGGTTTAATTCTTATTTACAGAACCTATTCGACCTTTGATTCTGCAACTACTTGTGTAGGTACAACATGGGAGACAACGCAGAGCCACAGATTGGTATGCACCATCTACTAGATGCTATGAGGAGCATCAGCGAACGTATGACTCAGATGGAGCAAAGTGTGCCGCTAGCCGCACCACCACCACCACCAGCACCACCAGCTGCACCTGACGGTCCTAGAAACCTTGACAGAACACCTCAACCTCGAGGAGACAGTGACTACGACAGTGATATGCCAAGTTTAGAAGACGATGCACCACCTCCACCTAATCATAATCATCAAGCCAGGAGGAATGAGAGAGAAAGAGACAGAGACAGAGGGTGAAACCGAGGAGGCAGAGACCTAGAGGAGGATCAGCCATGGCTTGGGGGTAAAGATCTCAAGCTTAACGCTCCTACGTTTGCTGGAAGAGTAAACCCAGAAGCTTACATAGACTGGGAGAGACACATGGAGTACATATTTTAGTACTACCACTACTCAAATGCAGGAAAGATATCTCTTGCAGCGGCTCAGCTTGCCGAGAATGCCTTGTCTTGGTGGGACAGAGAAGTTTCAGAGAGAAGAAGACATCAACATGGTCAAGTTAACACTTGGGAAGAAATGAGATATCAAATGAGGAAGAGATACATCCCAGCATACTACCATAGAGAGCTGCAGACACGATTCAGAAAGCTTACTCAAGGAACTAAGTCTGTGGAGGAATACTTTGAAGAATTCGAGACTTTGAAAAACCGTTTGGAGACTAGAGATTCAGAGGAGACTCTTATGGCTCAGTTCTTGGATGGACTTCATGGCCGAATCACGAGAAAGGTAGAGAGACAGACCTACAGAGACCTAGATGAGCTTCTACACTTAGCTGTTCAGGCGGAACAACATATGAAGAGGAAGACAGCCTCTACAACTCACATGAAACCAACCTGGAGTTCTCAGCCGAGAAGCATGGACAAGGGAAAGTCCATAGAGACTCCTTCTAAGTACAAGAAGCCTACTGGCGAGGCATCTAAAGGAGCAAAACCAGAATCCATCAAGCCTCTGAATCAGAGAGATAGAGACATTACTTGCTTCAAGTGTCAAGGGAAAGGTCATTATGCACGAGATTGCCCTAATCAGCGTGTAATGATCATCAAAGACAGTGGCGAATATGAGTCTCACGACGAAGCTGAAGCAGAGTCAATGGAACTTGAAGAAGAAGTTACTGACTATCCAGATGAGGGAGAGATAATTGTCACCCGAAGAGCACTTAACACGTTCTTTGATCCATAAACCCTTCAGAGAGAGAACATCTTTCACTCTCGCTGCACCACAAACTCCAAGATATGCAGCCTGATCATTGATGGTGGATCATGTACCAACGTTGCTAGTAAGTACTTGGTGGATAAGTTAGGTCTGGCGAAGACAAAGCACCCCAGACCCTATAGACTGAAGTGGTTAAACGATGAAACCGAGCTGAAGATAGGAGAACAAGTTCTTGTGCCATTCAGCATTGGAAAGTATGCTGATCAAGTCCTCTGTGATGTGGTACCAATGCAAGCAGGACATATCTTACTTGGCAGGCCATGGCAATTCGACAAAGAGACCCAGCACAATGGCTGTACCAACGTCTACAGCTTCACCCACAACAAACGCAAGCACAACCGTGCTCCACTTACCCCACAAGAAGTCTTTGACTTACAGAAAGCTATGGACAAAGGATCAAAGGTAAGTAAAACTAATCTTTATATAACACCTAGCACTGTATTAAAAGCTTTAGACTGTAAAGAACAGGTGCTACTAATGATCTTCAAAGAAGGATTATTTCCAGGTCAAGAAGAGAAAGACCTACCACCAGAGATCATTCAGCTGTTAGAAAGCTTCAAAGACATCTTTCCAGATGATATACCAGCAGGATTACCTCCCATACGAGGCATTGAGCATCAAATAGACCTCATTCCAGGAGCTCCACTACCTAATAGGCCAGCGTATAGAGTTAACCCAGAAGAGGCAAAGGCGCTAGAGAAGCAAGTATAGGAGTTGATGTCTAAGGGCTACATCCGAGAGAGCTTAAGCCCCTGTGAAGTACCGGTTCTATTGGTGCCAAAGAAAGATGGCACTTGGCGAATGTGCGTGGACTGCAGAGCCATCAACAACATAACCATCAAGTACAGATATCCTATTCCACGTTTAGATGATATGCTGGATGAGTTGAGTGGAGCCACCATATTTTCAAAGATTGACTTGAAGAGTGGATACCACCAAGTCAGAATGAAGGAGGGTGATGAGTGGAAGACTGCGTTTAAGACCAAGAGAGGTCTCTATGAATGGCTAGTCATGCCATTTGGTCTCACCAATGCACCAAGCACCTTCATGAGGCTCATGAACCACGTTCTAAGGGTCTACATATGTAAGTTTGTAGTTGTATATTTTGATGATATCTTGATATATAGCTCCAGCTTATCTGATCATATCGAGCATCTTGAAAAAGTATTAGACACGTTAAGGTTAGAGGGGTTATTTGCAAACTTTAAGAAATATACTTTCTGCACTAATCAATTGGTATTTTTAGGCTTTGTTGTTAGTTCACAGGGTCTTAAAGTGGATGGAGAAAAGATTAAGGCAATTCAGGAATGGCCTACTCCAACCACCATTGGTCATGTCAGAAGCTTCCATGGATTAGCAAGCTTCTACAGAAGATTTGTCAAGGACTTTAGCACCATCGCAGCTCCTTTGACATCTGTGATTAAGAAGAACGTTGCTTTCACTTGGGGGCAAGAGCAAGATCAAGCTTTTCAGAAGCTTAAAGACAGCCTCACGCATGCACCTGTTTTAGTTTTACCTAACTTTAACAAAACATTTGAGGTTGAATGTGATGCTTTAGGGGCTGGCATTGGCGCTGTACTAACTCAAGGACGGAAATCAGTAGCATTCTTCAGTGAGAAACTCAATGGAGCTACACTCAACTATCCTACCTATGACAAAGAGTTATATGCCCTGGTAAGATCTCTGGAAACTTGGCAACATTACCTTTTATCTAAAGAGTTTGTTATCCATACAGATCATGAGACTCTTAAGTACTTGAGAGGACAAACTACTCTGAAGAAAAGGCATGCTAGATGGCTTGAATTCGTGGAGACATTCCCTTGTGTAATCAAATACAAGAAGGGAAAGGAGAACATTGTAGCTGATGCACTTTCCAGGAGACATGCATTGATCTCTACAATGGAAGCAAAGACCATGGGATTCGAGCATTTAAAGGAGTTATATGGAGAGGACCCTGATTTTGGAGAGTTAAACAAGCAATGCACCAGAGGAGCATTCAGACCTTTCTACAAGCATGAGGAGTTTCTGTTTAAAGACAAGAGGCTGTGCATTCCACAGAGTTCTATGCGTGAGCTGATAATCAGAGAAGCACATGGAGGAGGACTCATGGGGCACTTCGGCATAGACAAAAAACTGAGCATAGTGTCTGAGCACATCTTCTGGCCTCATCTCAAACATGATGTGGGGTGATTCTGTTCCAAATGCATCATCTGCCTCAAGGCAAAACCCAGGTCACATCCTCACGGTTTATATATTCCATTACCTATTCCTGACCTACCATGGGTAGATATATCTATGGATTTTCTTTTAGGTTTGCCAAAGATCAGAAACAAGGATTCGATCTTTGTAGTAGTAGACAGGTTCTCAAAGATGGCGCATTTCATTCCATGTGCCAAGACAAATGATGCTACTCAGATTGCTGATCTATTCTTTAAAGAGATAGTGAGGATACATGGACTTCCAAGGACGATTGTATCAGACAGAGACATCAAGTTCCTCAGTCATTTCTGGAGAACCTTGTGGAGAAAGCTAGGAACAAAGCTTCTTTTTTCCACTACTTGCCATCCACAAACAGATGGACAAACAGAAGCTGTAAACCGCACTCTCTCCACCCTTTTAAGGGCCACGGTTGGTAAAAACTTAAGAAACTGGCTTGATTGTTTACCATTCATTGAATTTGCTTATAATCGTGTGCCACACTCTGCTACTAAGATCTCGCCATTTCAGATTGTGTATGGTTTCAGGCCAATGGCTCCAATAGATCTTACACCACTGCCACAGAAAGAGCAAGTGAATCAAGATGGAGTTAGCAAAGCAGAGCTGATGAAGAAGATGTTCCAGAAAGTCAAGGAGAACATTGAGAAGAGAAATGAGCATTACAAGAAGAATGCTGACAAGGGACGCAAAGAAGTAACCTTCGAATCAGGAGATTGGGTTTGGTTACACATGAGAACAGAAAGGTTCCCAAACTAGAGAAAGTCTAAGCTTGCACCAAGAGGAGATGGACCTTTCAAAGTCATCAAGAAGATCAATGACAACGCCTATCAAATCGAACTATCAGGTGAGTTTAACATCTCTAGTACTTTCAATGTTTCTGACTTATTACCATTCGATGCAGGAGAATCAGTTCTGAGGACAGAACCTTTACAAGAGGGAGAGGATGATACAAGTATAGAAACCAGCATTGATTCCACTGGTGTAGTTCCCATCATGAAGCAAGCACCAAGGACAAGATCAGGAACTAAGGACCTCACTGAGAGCTTTAATCAAGCCGTGGAGACACTACTCACCAACAAAGAGCTTGAAGACATAACTTCTCAACTCAACAAGTTATGCATATCCAGAGAAGCAGCACTAGCAAATGCGGAACTTGAGGAGCACGGCATCATTCAAGCTAAAGGAACCAGTAAAGAGCATCCAGAAGCTGGTTCATACAGCAACAACGTTCCAGGTATGAAAACTATAGGATATACAAAGGAGTGGCCGATTATTCTAGAGAAGAAAGGAGCTTCCTTATTTAGCATTATGCTACTTAAGTGAAAGGAGCAAAACGCACATTCAAGAGATAATATGCGTTTATTATCTAAATGCAAAGGTAAGTCTAATTATTTCATTTCCATATGATTATCTTTGACTAATAAAACTCTTGAATGTTTTGTGTTTAAGTTTGGTTTATTTTATTTCTTATTAAGTAGCTAAGGCATATGTTTATCCATTTTCATTTCAAGTAGAGTCCAATAATGTCGCATTTTTTATTTATTGTAATCTGCTTCAAGACCACTAGAAGGGCATAGCTGTTTGGACCAGTATATAAGGTCCCCTCTCACAGCCTTGTATTTTTAAGTTGGATGAAATAAAACAGAACCGAGTTTTCTTAGAAAACAAAACCCTAGCGATTCTTAAGCTTGTGCGATTCAGCCTTGAGAGTTTCTTGTCTCATCAAAGCTTATTCCCATAAAGCTTTGTGGCGGCTTCGATCCATCTGTTACTTAAACTGTGAATCCATCCCTTGATCAATCCAGAAAGAGTTGAACAACCATCTGCTTGATCCCACACCCGATCCACTTCATTCCCTTCACCATCCATCGATCCAGTTGAGAGAGTTGAATAACCAGCAACTAGATCCCATCAATCCCTCTCCCCTGTGATCTTGTGTCACTTCAGCTGAGCATAAGTTTGGTGGACGAGTTTCCTTAATTACACTCGGTTTTGGACCTCTTTGGTAGGCTCTTAAACCAACTCAAACCAGTGGTGGTTTCTCATGATAAAAATATTTAAAATAGTTGGCTTGTAGGTGAATACCAAATCTGAGATGATTGGATCGAGCCAATTCTCCTAGGGACAACTTCCATGGCTCGGTTAAGGCTCCGGATGGAGGTTTGTGAACCATCTTCAAATCTGATCGTTCCAATTGGGTTCTGGATCGATCATTCTCCTTAGAACATATGATTGGCTGATGAATCTTCAATTTGGATCGGGCAAAGTCTCCTTTGGTTCGGTGAAGTTGATTTTGGTATTCTGGTGAGTCCTCTCGTACCATCTTCAAATCGGGTGGCTGGTAAATGATTCCACCTGAACCATTAGTCTTCTTAGGGTTGATTTGCTGATGAATAATCAATCCTAGGCCTTGTGCTTGATCGGAACTCCATTTGGCCAAGAATTCTTCAAAATGCTCTGTATTGACCGGTTTGGTACGTGTAGCAGCTAGTTTGGTATGCTCACGGTTTGGTGTGGTTTGGATGTCCGCATCATTTATGTTCCACTTTTAAAATGGGTATATTGTCTTATGAGTGACATGAATCTCTTCATCTTCGTCTTTCACATCTCTCTTGCACTTTCCATAAATCCACTCATTACCTCCGGGTGTTTCCTGTAAATTGTAATCTTGAATGTATACCGAAAATAAACGGGAAAAATGAATTTTATTTTTGCAATTAGGCATGGACACATATCAGATTAGATATGAGAAGCAATTACTATCCGGATCCGAATATGCAAAAAATAATGATACTCGTGTGTATGGGAATCTAGATCCATATATAAAGATAGTTAAAATTAATTAAATGTAATAAAATAAATAAAAATATTATAATAATAATAATATCATATCAAAGTTTTAAAATTGACTTTCATAAACATTAAAAAAACATTTCTTAGGGATATGATAAAAATGTTAATACTTTTTCTAAAACAATTTTTAATGCTATTTTGAGATATTAAACTATATTTATATGATCTATATAAATATTCTTTTCAACTATATATGACCATATCCAGATATATGTTGAGTTTTGAATCAAATATCGGAATCCAGATTTGGAAAATCAAGATAACCCTTTTTGGAGCAGATCAGATTGGATTCCACCCCTAATAAATTGTGATACGATGCATGATGAAGAAGCTTTCATTATTATCAAGATCAAAACCTAACCTGCATGAGGATAATTAAAGACGATTATGTCGTATTGAGTTGAGCTAGGCGATAGTCTGAAGTCATAAAGTAAATGTTAACACCATGGACCACGGTGCATCCAAGTCTCCCCAAGTCTTCCACGTTTTCTTTTCCATTGTTGTATTTACCCCCTAGCTCGTCTACCACATTCAAAATTAATACATAACATTAATCACCAAACTTGATAAACGCTATTGTTGAGTTTTCTTGTGGTAATTAAATGTTATATCAGATGATTGATGATTTTACATTTACCTCGAATATCAAGAGATGTCGCAGTGATGTTGGTGGCAGAACTAATAATGGTTGGCGAGAAAAGCCTCTCATATTATACACGTTAAGAGAGTTATATACATTAGCTTCTTCTCCAATATATAATCTCGATAACTTAGGAAATATAACATAAGTAATATATTTACATAATATTCTCCAATACTCCTCCTCAAGTTGGCGCATGAAGATCCCGAATGCCCAATTTGCAGAGGAGGTAAACAAACTGTGGTGAACCAAGGCCTTTCGTGAGATGTCTGCAAGCTGATTTGATGTATGAACCTTCGATGTAGCAATAACACCAGCCTTGATCTCCTCTCGTACAAAATGGCAATCCCTTTCGATATGCTTGGTGTGCTCATGGATAACCAGATTTGCAGCGATATGAAGTGTTGCCTGACTATCACAGAAGATAGGGATTAGGCCATTTTGAGTAATGTCGAAACAAGAAAGAAGCTCCCGATCCCACTTTAACTCACTAGTCGTAAGACGCATGGCTCGATATTCGGCCTCGGCTGAGGAAAGTGACACAGTCTGTTGCTTCTTGGTCTTCCAAGCAATCGGAGATTGACCAAGAAGAACGACATAGCAGGTCAAGGAACGTCGGGTAAGAGGACAAGCTGCCCAGTCCGAGTCACAATATGCGGAGAGTTGAAGATCACTATTAGCAGTTAACAAAATACCTTGTCCGGGACATCCTTTTAAATATCGTACAACCCTTAGAGCAGCCTCCCAATGCTTAGCTTGTGGTTGTTGTAAAAACTATGCCAGAATATGTACCACATAAGATAGCTCAGGACGTGTGACAGAGAGATAAACCAACCGACCCACCAATCGTCGATATCTTTCGGGATCAGTATATGGATCATCTTCAACAACTTGTAAACGGTGATTTTGTTCAATAGGCGTAGCAACAAGTTTTCCAGCCAACAAACCACACTCATCAATAATATCCAAGACATACTTCCGTTGAGATAAGTAAATACCTTCCGAAGAACGTGCTACCTCAATTCCAAGAAAATACTTCAATGGATCCAGATCTTTCATATGAAAATATTTACCCAAATATATTTTGAATCAAGAAATAGCATCTGGATCATTTCCTCCAATTAATAAATCATCCACATACACCAAGACAAATAATCGCATGTCACCACGAGCTAAGTAGAATAATGAATAATCAGAATATGTTTGAACAAAACCATACCCGTGTAAGGTAGTAGTGAGCTTGGCAAACCAGCAACGTGGTGCTTGACGCAATCCGTATAAAGATTTCTTGAGCCGAAAAACTTTGTTTTTGTCCGAAGAATGAAAACCCGGAGGCAAAGTCATGTACACTTCTTCTTCTAAGTCACCATGGAGGAAAGCGTTATGCACATCCATCTGGTGAACCTCCCAATTCTTTACAGCCGCTATTTTAAGGAACATTCGGACCATGGTCATCTTAGCAACGGGGGCAAAAGTCTTATCACCATCCTTTCCAGCAATTTGCTGATCACCGCGTATAACAAGTCGTGCTTTATATCGTTTTATCGTTCCATCAGATTTATGTTTGATTGTAAATACCCAGCGGCATCCAAGAGCCTTTTTACCCAGAGGAAGATCTGTTATATCCCACGTATCATTCAATTCAAGAGCGGTAATTTCATACCCCATTGCATCATACCATTCTTTCAATTTGACAGCCTCTGCATATGTTTTTGGTTCAACCACAGAGGTAACTGATGCAAGAAAAGCCATGTGTTTGTCCGAAAAATGATCACACGTTATATAATTCGAGATCGGATAAGAGACCGTAACCTTCTATAGTAGACGCTGATGCAGGGGTGTAGTATGAGGGGTCTGTGTCAGGACGTGTGGTGTAGAGGATGTAGTCGTTTAGCTTAGTAGACTTAGTATGTACTCGCTGTCCTTAATACAACTGTATATCATTTATTTCAACATGAGTAGAGATCGGAGCAGCAACCACCTCATTGGTAGGTGGACATGTATGATCATCAACGGACAAAATGTTAGAGGTGTTAGGCAAGCCCCCCCCCCTGTCTACAACACGTACCGGTGGCATCAGAGTGTCTATCAGAATTGCTAACTGCATCAGGCTGGTCCATGGGCATAGAAGTGACCAAGAAATCATCATCGCAAATGGCATTAGGTAATGACACCGTCAAAGGTTCTTGTGGCTGAATATTTCCCACAGCAAATGGAAATTCGGTTTCGTGAAACACGACATCACGTGAAACAAAATATTCTCCCGTCTCGAGATCAATACTCTCCACCCTTTTTGACCGTAAGGATATCCAATGAAGATACATCGTCTACTTCTTGCTCCAAACTTATCCTTGTCTCTAGACATCTTGTGGGAATAGCAAAGGCAACCAAACACTTTAAGAAGATCAAATTTTGGTATTGAGCCATATAATATTTCATAGGGCGTCTTACCATGAAGAAGATTAGAAGGTGTCCGGTTGATTAGATGAGTCGTAGCCAAAACGCATTCGCCCCAAAAATGGATTGGTAGACTTGCTTGGAACACGAGGGACCGAGACACGTTTAATAGGTGTCGATGCTTACGTTCCACATGCCCATTTTGCTGAGGCGTGCCACACAAGAGGTCTGATGAAAAATGCCTTCTTTTTCGAAAATGGTTTCAAACACATGAACTCCGAACCATTTTCACTGCGAACTACCCGTACGTCTTTGTCAAATTGCCTAGAAACCATGGCACAAATTTTTTGCAAGGATGCAGCCACCTCACGTTTTTCCTGAAGAAGATAAACCCAAACAGCGCGAGAGGAATCATCAACAATCATCAAAAAATATGATGCACCCGATGAAGAGAGAGTACGATACGGACCCCAAACATCACAATGTATCAAATCAAATAAATCGACAGTTTTATTAAAACTCTCATAAAAATAATCGCGGATTTGTTTAGCACGAAAACAAATATCACAGACAACTCCATTATCAGCTGGTTTCCCAACGTCAACGTGACTCGATAAAAACGATAAAATCCTATAATTTGGATGACCTAAACAACGATGCCATAAATCACGTGCACTAGAACTCGCTGCCTTATGAGCTTGTGCACTAAAAATTCCTCGAAACACGTAGACCCCACCGCACTCTTCACCGCTCCAATCAGCATCTTCGAAGTACGGTCCTGCAAAACACATAAATCTTCAGTAAATGTGATGGATCCTTTAATGGCTTTGAGTAACTTAGCCACTAACATCAACGAACATGTCAACTCCGGAGAATATAAAACTCCACATAACCACAAATCTCCACCAAGGCAAAGGTCACCTTGCTTAGTCGCCAATGCATTATCACCATCAGGCAAACCAATTAAACGAGGAAGAATATCTATAACGTTACATAAAAGATCCATATTCCATGTCATGTGATGTGAGGCTCCCGTATCAATTATGAATTTATCATTATCTGTCTTACCAGTTAAATTGTCCACGGGTTGAGATTTCTGGTTGTTGAGGAACTTAACCACTACAGTCCACTGATCGTCACTCAGCTGAGGGATTGCATTGCGGTCGTATTCTCTGTGCTGAGCCAGATTTGCTACAGGAGATGCAACAGACGATGCAACAGCCTGTGCAACAGGAGCTGGTTCAGTGATCTGTGTTAATTGAGCAGAGTGTGCACGACCAATTAGGGCTCCACGACCTCTATTAAAGCTTCCTACAGCACCACCACACCACGTCCTGATCGACCACCACGAAAACCACCTCTGCCACTGTTTCTGTCTCTCTCACCCCACCATTCCGGGAAACCTTTGATCTGAAAACAATCAGACATAGCGTGTCCATACTTTCCACAGTGTGTACAGGTGACGTCCGTCTCTCGTGATTGAATTGGAGATGAACAAACCCGAGTCCCAGCATACGCCAAAAAACCAACTGCATCCGTACTTGCATCTCTGTTTCGCATCATAGTTTGTTGTCTTTCCTCCCGGATCATTCATTGATAGACCAGAGAGAGTTTAGGAAGTGGCTTCATACTAGTAATAGTGGAACGCACCGTCCCAAATCTCGCAGTATCCAATCCGTTGAGGAAAGTGTTAGTCCTCTCTTCATCCCGATCCTCTTCCAATTGCGCCGCCATCTCTCCACAACTACAAGAACGAATTGGTTTATACACAGCCAATTCATCCCACATCTTCTTAAGTCTTCTGAAATACACCATCACACTGTCACTGTTTTGTCTGCAGTTTGCAATATCAGCATAGAGCTCACTAATACGCGGCCCATTTCTTGCAAAAAATTGCAGCTTCAAATCTTCCCAAAGCACATTGGCCTCATTAACCATCGTTATTGACGTCTTCAAGGTTGGCTCGACCGTGTTCATCAACCAAGCCACCAACATCGAATTAAAAACTTTCCACTGCTCAATTCCTTCTTATGTCATTGGTTTCATCACGGTTCTATCGACGAAACCGAGTTTCTTTTGGTTCGCAAGGCATTCCGCACATGCTTGGCCCAATCTTCATAATTCTCTCCTTTAAGTTGCACCGTTGTAATCAAATTTTTGGGTCCATCCGATGGATGAAGGTAGAACGACGAGAGAACTGGATATGCCACTGCAACCGTCATCGTTTTGCCGCCTTCCACGGTTTGGTCCTTCTCGTTCACCATCATGCTCTGTTTTTCGCTTCTCTTTTCTTTTCTCTGTTTTTTTTTATTTTTCTTTAAAGAATCCTCTCTGATACCATAACAATGGTTGGCGAGAAAAGCCTCTTATATTATACACATTAAGAGAATTTATATATATTAGCTCATGATGCTCTAAGAGAATATTCTAACTTTTTCTCCAAAATATAATCTTGATAACTTAAAAAATATAACATAAGTAATATATTTACATAAGAACCAAAGGCTTTGGCTAGAGACAAAAAAAATGAAAAGTCTCCTTCTCCTACCACAAGTATCTTTTGATTATTGCTATATTGTCTTAAGTTTTTAGATGTCTGAACCTCCAATTCATCATCTGCATGTTTTTCCATTTTACACAATATCCTTATATACACACAAATAAACATATATCACATCGATTATGTTCAATGTTTGGTTCTTAAAATCTGTCTCTTCGAAGTTTGTGACCATTTATGTACTTTGAAGATCATTCATATCCTATATATATTAATAGAAGAGACATTAAAGAGAAAAATCTAATGTGTCACTCAATGAGCAATTTAAGGAACACATCATTTAATTTTAACCAATCAGAACATTTCAATTAAAAATAGAAGAAATAGTTCAAAATGGTGCGTTTTCTAACTTTAATGTCAAGCGGGGTACCTTCGTAGAGAAAATTGTAGAACTGGTACACTTTTTTAGAAATACCAGCGCTACCCCTTAAGACCAGCAGAGTTAACGCGGACCGGTGGCACACTGTCTGCAGCTTGACATTTGCAACGCAAGTAAATGTACACTACGCAGAGTACAAGTAGAGAGAGAAAAGAGTATGCGCAGTCTCTGCTTTTACTCGCAGAAGAAAAACAAAGCGTTATCAGTCTCTGCCATTGGAAGGAGAGTATACACAAACACTGTTTATATTCTACTTGTATTATGCAAAAATTTGGTATACACTGCTGTGCTTTTTTACAGTAGGGTTTCGCAGACCAAACCACCTAACGGTAGACCAAAGCCAGACTGGTATCAGACTTTAGGATAATTCATTACAAAAAGAGCTGAACATTGACTCCTTCCAATTAGCTTTGCACTTATGTTTCTTCATAATAAAACATAAACTCCCGACAAAAAAAAAACAAACAAACATAAACTCATAAACAGTTTTATTAGAAGTGATCAGAGTTGTAATCTTGAAGGGGTGGAAGAAACAACAAAAAGGCGTCTCGTCCTCATCCATGAAGCACTATGCAAGCGTGTTGTTAGGGAAACGGGCTGAAAGTGAGTGAGTATTGGATTGGCCCAACCATGAAGTAGACATATCCATGTGTCCATTCGCTTCATCCTCAATGAACTTCACCGTGGCAAGGAAATGCATGGTTGGCGCGGGGTAGGTCAAGTAGTCCATATATCCTCTAACTCCTTCAAGTGCTTGAACCCTTCTTGTGTCCACTCCTCGAAATCGCAGGTGCCTTGAAAAGAATGGTGACTGATTCTTGTTGAAGTGCTCGTGGTTGTGAAATAATCCCTAATTTTAGTTATGTTCTAAAATAATTTTGAAAATACTAGCGCTACCCCTTAAGGTCACCAACGGCAGAAGACAATCACCAGGAGTGCATTAACGCGGATCGGTGGCACACTGTCTGCATGGTGATATTTGCAACGCAAGTAAATGTAGACTACGCAGAGTACAAGTAGAGAGAGAAAAGAGTATGCGCAGTCTCTGCTTTTACTCGCAGAAGAAAAACAAAGCGTTATCAGTCTCTACCATTGGAAGCAGAGTATACGCAAACAATGTTTATATTCTACTTGTATTATGCAAAAATTTGGTATACACTGCTGTGCTTTTTTACAGTTAGGGTTTCGCAGACCAAACCACCTAACGGTAGACCAAAGCCAGACTGGTATCAGACTTTAGGATAATTCATTACAAAAAAGAGCTGAACATTGACTCCTTCCAATTAGCTTTGCACTTATGTTTCTTCATAATAAAACATAAAATCCCGACAAAAAAACAAACAAACATAAACTCATAAACAGTTTTATTAGAAGTGATCAGAGTTGTAATCTTGAAGGGGTGGAAGAAACAACACAAAGGCGTCTCGTCCTCATCCATGAAGCACTATGCGAGCGTGTTGTTAGGGAAACGGGCCAAAAGTGAGTGAGTATTGGATTGGCCCAACCATGAAGTAGACATATCCATGTTCATTCGCTTCATCCTCAATGAACTTCACCGTGGCAAGGAAATGCATGGTTGGCGCGGGGTAGGTCAAGTAGTCCATATATCCTCCAACTCCTTCAAGTGCTTGAACCCTTCTTGTGTCCACTCCTCAAAATCGTAGGTGCCTTGAAAAGAATGGTGACTGATTCTTGTTCAAGTGCTCGTGGTTGTGAAATAATCCCTAATTTTAGTTATGTTCTAAAATTATTTTGAAAATACTAGCGCTACCCCTTAAGGTCACCAACGGCAGAAGACAATCACCAGTAGTGCATTAACCGGTATAAACCGAAACCAGAAAACTCGAGAAACTCGGTGAAAATCGAGTGGGTAGGGTATGAAAATCGAGTGGGTAGGGTATCGCAGACTGACTGAATATCACCAACGGCAGACCGAATGCAGATCGCAATCGGAGAATTCGTTTGTAGAGAGTTTTTGTTGATGTATATTTGTATATACTTCCACTTCCTTTATACATTATTTCATTAATTTCTAACTGTTGTCAAAGTACAACTTATGTTAAAAAGAAAAACTCCACAGTGAAAACCGAGTGGTTAGGGTATCGCAGACTGAATGAATGTCACCAACAGCAGACCAAATGCAGATTGATATAGGATTTGTGGTGATTTTTTGTTGTTGTATGTTTGTATATACTTCCACTACCTTTATACATTATTTCTTACTAGTTTCAAAGTAAAACTTATGTTAAAAAGAACAACTCAGACAAAAAAAATCGTTATCATATGTTTCTTCGTATATCTTTGTTCAACACGACACTATGTGAAACATTTCCTTGGTATTTACCATGGTTATCGATTTTTCTTCCATTCTGTGTTTTCAATGTAAATAAGCTTTTAAACACTTAGATTGAAGATCACTTTGGAGTTATGGCGGCTAAACAAATGTTAATCGAAGTTTTTGAAGAGTTTTGAGTGGTTTAGGGTTTCGCAGACTATATGCTGATGTAGCACAATATTTTTGAAGAGTTTCAACTAAAAAAAAAAGGCGGCGCTGACTTAACTGTACGACAAAAGGGGACGCCGTCTTAATTAGGTAATATTAGTTTAAAAATATTTCCACAATATATATTCGGGCCTCAAAGCAGTTGTTTCAGGCCCATGAAGCCCAAAAAGCTTGGAAAACACAATATTGACTCTTCTTCTACTGCCCCTCGGCAACCCTAGAGCAGAGGAGCGTATCTTCAATTTTGTCGATCTCTTTCTTCATTTTCTTCATTTCTCCGATAATTCTCCGATCTCTTCATTTTTCCGATATTTCTCCTTCGAATATATCATGTATATGAATGATTACGAGATGGATTTTCCTGCCATTATTTTTTCCAAAGGAAACGAGCCAGATCCAATAACCAGAATAAACTACAGTTCGAAGTTCAATCATCTTTCACTGGTGGAAGGTGTAGTGGGTGAGGAAGTGTGGGATTATGTCCGCAAGTCACCGGTAGGAGTTATTTGTCAGTTTGAGAAGTTGGGTTTCGGATGGAGTGCAAAATTAGTGCATCACCATCTTATTTGCAAATAATTGGAGTGGTTTTTGATCGCGGGGCAGCCAGCACGGTTCTCGCTCTTCGAGTTTGAAGAGATCACAGGTCTTAACTGTAATGAAATTACGCAGTTGGATGGGTTGGTATCTTCTGAAGCTAATCACCAAACCTGGAATCGCTTTCGGGGTCTTCTCAAAATACGCCGTCCTAGCCCTTGTATTGAGGACATAGTGAAATTGTGTATGAAGCATGGTGGAGATATAAGCAAATCTTGGTCCAGGGAAGATAAAATTAGGCTTAGTTACCTAGCTATTCTGTCTAACGGTCTGTTGGGTGTTGATCGGCGTACCGAAATTCCCCTTAACCTAGCTAGGTTGGTGATAGATTTGGCAACTTTCGAAGGGTATCCCTGGGGGAGGGTTGCTTACAAAGATCTTGTTGAGCAGGTTAAGTTAGTAACTAAAGAGAAGATATGGCAAGACTCTTATGTTTTGAAGGGGTTCGTGCAAGTTCTACAGGTCTGGGCGTATGCTTATGTGCCCAAAGTGGGAGAAAATTTGGGAACACCTATAGCTTTTGAAGATACACATCTACTAAGATACAAGGGAAAAGTTGGCAGACCCGATAAGGAGAAGATCTTCTCGAGTGAAGAGGTATATATATCTTTCATATAGTTTGTTGAAGTAAAAATGTAGAGTTTTGGCAGAGTAAGCCACAGTGGCAGTGTCTGCAAAAAGATTCTGCTACAAGTTTACATATTACCATCGCTAGACTTCTAGCAGAGTTACGCTGACTTCTGGCTGACATTTATGTAACCATATAACTGTTTTGTAGGTGATTGTAACTACTATGTGTGACAGATCCCGGACAGAGATCTATCCACGTTGGAAAGGTAACGACGTAATAGATGTCAAGCTTGATAATCTCATCAAATATATTCTCTCTGGCCAGCCGTAGTCGGACATCAAATGGAGGGTCTCAAAAACGCCGCCAGTCCCAGAAAACCGCACTGGAAAAAAAAAAGTAGATAACGAAGGAAAGAGAGGAAAAGGGAAAAAGAGGAAGGGAATTGAAGAGCGAGATGGGGAAAAGAGGAAGAGGAAGCGGAAGGGAATTGAAGAATACGGACGGTATATCACGAAAGCTAAAATCCCATCTACTGGTTCAACAGATTTCGTCGACATCATTGAATTTGTCCTGGATAAACAGCAGACCAAGTTTGACGCAGTTGTAGCTAGAATTGAAAATGCCAGACTTGAGCAGCAACGAGTAAATTTGGAACAGCAACGAACCAGCATGGAACAACATACTGTTTTGGGTGAAACCTTAAACAAGTTGGCACAGGTCGTTGGAAAGCTGATGGAGAGGATGACTTGTTTCGAGCAAGATACTCGCTTCTCTAACAACAAACTAAAACCTGACAATCGCATGGTATGTCCAACTCAGCAATTGTTGAAATAAAAGCACTGGCATGATATGCGATATCATGCTCTATCAGATGTGGTAAAACAATAGAGGGGCATGGCATACTCTGCTTGCCTACATTGTATCATTCATTTATGTGAGACATGTAATTGTTACGGCAGACTAATAATGACATTCAATTCTATTCATCATTGGCATCCCTTAATATCTTATACGGCAGAGTATGCCCTTAAGGTGTAAGAGGTTGAAGCTGAGTTAATGTAACAGTCATTACTTTGAAATTTTGCAGAATGACGAAGAAGAGACGACGGTGGATAACAAAGGAGATGGCAAAGACAACGAAGGAGAAGGAATCAAGGTTTTTGCCTCTGGCTCCTTTTCAAATGAGAAAGTAAGAGATGGCAAAGAAAAAGTAACTGATAATGGCATCGAGGCAGAGGATGCCAAACAAGAACAAGTAGGAGATGATACAAAAATAGATTGCAGTGAAAAGGCAGATGGCATCGAGGCAGAGGATGCCAAACAAGAACATCTTCAAGATATGTTCCATGGGAAAAAAATATACAAATGTGAAAAGGCATAGGATGCCAAAGAAGAACATCTTGAAGATGATGGTAATGATGGAGATAGATATGCTGAAAAAAGTGATGGGAGTAAAAAGGCAGAGGATGCCAAAGAAGAACATCTTCAAGATGATGGTAGAGTTGGAGATGTTGAAAAAAGTGATGGAAGTGAAAAGGCAGAGGATGCCAAAGAAGAACATCTTCAAGATGATGGTAGAGTTGGAGATGCTGAAAAAATTGATGGGAGTGAAAAGGCAGAGGATGCCAAAGAATAATATCTTCAAGATGATGGTAGAGTTGGAGATGTTGAAAAAAGTGATGGGAGTGAAAAGGCAGAGGATGCCAAAGAAGAATATCTTCAAGATGATGGTAGAGTTGGAGATGCTAAAAAAAGTGATGGGAGTGAAATGGCAGAGGATGCCAAAGAAGAACATCTTCAAGATGATGGTAGAGTTGGAGATGTTGAAAAAATTGATGGGAGTGAAAAGGCAGAGGATGACAAAGAAGAAAAAGGAGATAATGATCCCAAAGCATGCCTTTAGGCAGAGGATGCCACTCCCGCATATGAAAGCAATGTCTGCATTAAAGATGCCGCTGCAGCAGATGAAACTAATGTATGCATTAAGGATCCCATTACGGCATTGATAACCAACGTCTGCATGGAGACAGTTGCTTCGGCTGCTGAAGATGGTAAAGGCTCAGTGATTGACACTGAAATCATTGAAGAAAGAGGAAGAGGAAGAGGAAGAGGAAGAGGAAGAGGAAGAGGAAGAGGAAGAGGGAGAGGAAAAGGAAACTCCCAGCCAGTTAATATCATTAAACCATCAGTGGATTCAGTCCATCCAACTACATCTCAAATCGAAATATACGAAAGCTCCAGAAATCTTCGCCAGACCAACAAGCTAACAACAAGGAGGAGTGAAAGGTTAAGCAAATCGACTGCGCTTCCTGTTGTACCTAGCAACAACGCAAAACCACTGGCCCAGAAATCTGCTTACAAAATTGTATTGGAGATGTTGACAAAACACTAGTGGACAAGATGAACGTATTCAGAGCCGATGAGTAAGTACACACAGCCTATAAGATCGTCTATTTTATCTTGCAGTCTAACTTGAATGTTGATTTTCTTTGACAGAACAAATATTTATCCATTTGGAGGGAAAACAACGGCCATGAATTCTTCAACTTACTTTTGAAGCCGAGGGAATGGTTACACGATATGGTAAGTACATTCTTCTCGTCAACAGTGGATCTGGCAAAAGTTGTTTATTTCATGTTTAGCTGGCAGACCGTTGTTGTTGTGTGTCTAGTAGACTCTGCTTTGGTGCTAATATTTGTCCTTCTTTTATTATCAGTACCTTGACGCAGCACTGAACTTGTATAGACTAAGGCTAAAGAGAAATCCTAGTTCTTTCAAGAGTCCGCGGATTGCTATATTGGATGCAGCATTTCAAATGCTTTGGAAGAATCGGTACAAGGACTGGCGTAAGCTTGAAAGATGGCCTGGTGGTACTTACGAGAATGTACACGGTATTCTTCCAGCTTATGCCGCAACAAATTTGTCCTGGCAAAGACGTTGATACGTTATACTTCGTTCTACACGTGAGCTCGAATCATTGGGTTGGGACGGTCATATCATTGGTTGACCGGGTTGTCTACATATATGATTCCTTAAATACTCCAGAATCAGATATTGT